>QVRM01002936.1:0-383116 GCA_003439945.1 Dermanyssus gallinae | reverse complement strand
CCACCATCACGAGACGACGACGGCGACGACGACGACGACGACACTGCCATGACGTCGTTGGGACGCCCAACTGAAGATCAATGACGGCCACACGCTGCTACAGCCAACGTCTCCCCCCCCCCCTCTCTCTATATCTCTCCCCCTGCCTCTCCTTGCATTATTTTCGCTGCATGTACCTACATAATCTTTTCAGTGTGCTAACTCTGTTTATCTATGTGCGGGACACCGCGGCGGGCGCAAACGCCAGGACACTGACAATCTCACCCAGTCGAAATCTTGTTCAAGCAATGTGTTCGCTGTCGCTGTGGTCGTCGCCGTCGTTGTTGTTGTGTTTGTTGTTGTTGTTGTTGTTGTTGCTGCTGTTGCTGCTATTGTTGCTCACACTAAGTAGACATAATACACACTAACGAGCGCTATAGAGCACCACCACTAATGGCAGGAAGAGGCGGGAAAAATAGAGCACCGACACCGGAACAGGGGAGGAGGTCTGACGACGACAGTGGCACTGATCTGTTTATCTACCTATCTATATATCTATCTATCTATTTATTTGTATACATATATGTATATTATGTATATACGAACACAGAGCAACGTACACTCAATGATTTTGTAGGTTTTTCTATGTTCGTATGTGCAGGGATTGAGAATGCAGCGATGTGCAGCACTCTCAGCAATCCCTCTCTCTAACTATCTCTAACTTTATTGTGTGCGTGCGTGTGTCAGAACTACCCGAAGGTCGTCCGGCCACCTGCTTGTTGTGACAGTAGCAGTCATTCTGACAGAGGCAACTCAACAAATTCTGAACTGATTCTAGTCATTGTTCCAGCTGGGCGGGCTTGCTTGAGCGATACAGAGAGACAGCCAGGCAAACAGAGATCACCCATTCATAGACTGGTAACATTGCGCACCCACCACAGCAAGGGAGCACCGCAATGAACTTTATTAACACATGACTGATTGCTTGCAGCTACGCTGTTCATCATCGCATCATGATCATTCGTTGTGCTAGTTGTAATAGAGGATGATGATGATGATGACGATGACCCAAGATCCTTATTAGAAGCTAACACAGCTAACTGGCTGTGTGTCTATGGGAACAAATTTTGAGGTACGTAATGTTATAGCACTCTAAATGGTCAACGGGTCGAACCCGGTGGCGTGGTGGGTGCATGCGTCTGCGCCTCGCGACCGGAGGAGACACATAGATAGGTGCGCGGGTTCGAACCCCACCGATGCACATTTGTATTTATGGGGGTGGTCCGTCTATGAAGCAATGCGAAAAGCAGTCCCATGGACGTTAAATCTTGGCTGAGAGTCAGCCCCGAAAGGATTCTTTTTTTAAATGGTCAACGGCAAAGCAGACGAAATCGAGCTACAGTTGGCGCGGCACTGTCTTGCGCCGAAGCGTGACGAGCGTTGTGCTTGAGATTAGACTTGATTCATCTAGTTACTCTGCTCTACTGGTATGGTTTGCTGCTCTGTGCTGCACTCTGCCCCTACCTTACCTTACTTCACTTTGTCACTCGAGAGCTGTGGCCAAACACACCCGGCGGCCAAAGACACCTGCTTGCTGTGTACGCGAGTGCGTGGTATTTTGTTGGTATTCGCTGTTTTGTCGGCGCCAGTCTACGAGCCCATCTCGCCCCATCGTACGATGCTAGTAGAGAGCAACTCTAATGCTGAATTAAATGCTGCTCGAAGCAGCGCTTACTAGGAAAAGCATCCTTTTTTTTGGCGTGAGGTTCGGGAAAATGCTTTATGCACACCCAGCGCTGATGTGGAGGAGCGCGTGGCTAGTAGTGTGGGACTTCCCGATGGTATGAGGTTACCCACTAAAAACAAAAACCTAGTTCTGACGTGCACCCCGTTTAAGTCTCACGTGTAAGGAGAGAGGCATCCTGCTTAAAATGAAAACGACACGACTTATCGATAGTATGATTACGGCTCTGTTATTGCGACACGGCACACCTTCGTTCAGTTCAGTTACATGTTCTAGCTAGCCATTCTTCTAGTTTGTAGTTTGTGTAGTTCGATTTTTCGATCGAGATTTTTTGTTCTCAGTCCTCTCTTTTATTTCGTCGTCTTTGCTCAGCGTACAACTGTCTATAGGGAAGCGGGGGTGGAAGAAGAAGAAGAAGAAGGAAACAGAGAGAGGCCTGTCTCGTCATCGTCTCCTGCAGTAGCAGCTACAGGACAGGAAGTCAGCTGATGCCTGTGGTGTTGCTGTTCATCCTACTGATCCGACCTAGACCTGCTGAGACTAGAATACAGCAGGTGGTCTGCCTTCTCTGTCTCATTCGACTTGTTTCGACAGCTGCTGCTGTGGTCATTGTAATTCAAATTAATTAACATCACGTTCATGATGACAGTGATGATGGTGATGATGATGATGCCCTTTTTATTGTTGTTATTGTTGTTGCTGCTACTGTTCTTATTGCTGATTTTGTTGCTCTAGTTATTGCTATCGTTGTTGTTGTTTTCGTTGATGGTCGTGCTGCGAACTCTCACTGTTACTCACTTGTTCACTAATAATAGAGAATATTAGTTCACTAATAATAGAGAATATGGCCAGCCCCCTGTCAATTTGTCAACGTATTTCTCCCCAGAGTTGGCAGAAGATTCTTTTCCTTTCTGATCGGAGCTTACCCGTACTATTGAGGGCGCAACGGAAGGCGGTGGCGGCAGCAGCCAACAGAGGGCATCGCACAGGCAGCCTATGTTCCGTTTCGCACTAACGTCAGCTCTCGGATTCAGTCACTGTTACTGTCTGGCTCTAGTAAAGTTTTCGAGCTGACTTTCAGCCAAGATTTAACGTCCACGGAACTGTTTTTCACACTGCTTCATAGACGGACCCCCATAAACCCAAATGTGCAACGGTGGGGCTAGAACCCATCTAGTGTCTCCTCCGGTTGCGAGACGCAGACTTAATCCATTACGCCGCCGGGCTCGACACTGTCTGGCTCTGGCTGATGTATTTTAGTTAGCGAGGAATCATCGCGAGTCGCTGCTCTGCCTATCCTTTGCTAGGGCTGTCAGGACAACAACGCTTGGCTGGCCCATATGCGGGATGCAATATTGCCGCCTTCTCTCGGTCATCGGCTGATGTCGCGATACCTTCTCTTACCTGGAAACTTGTTGTATCCAGCGGTTGTATTACTATACGTAGTAGTAGTAGTAATAGTAATCGCAGTAAGAGTAGTAGTAGTTGTTGTTGTTGTAGTAGACGACAGAGAACAGTCAGACGAACAGCCAATATATACAAATATCAGTCACCCTTCCTGGTTGCCGCCTCTGCCGGTACTTTCTCTATCTCTGCTGCTTTCTTCTGTTCGATCCGACGCGCAAGGAACGCAATAGCTTGTAGATTCATGGCACCACCGGCGGCCAATTATTGACCTGATCTCGGTACAGTGTACAGCAGCTATTAACCATATCGCTTTTAGCAGCAGCAACAACAACAACAACAACAGCAACATCAACAACTACAGCAAAGAAAACAACAGCAGCTTCAGCAACGACAACAACAACCGGAGAAGTAACGGTTCCCTTAACTACCCGGCGCAGCAGTACTGTGGTTCGAGTCACTCCAATCCGAAGAACAAGTAGTACTATGATATATATACTATGATAGATAGAGCACTTGTTGTTGTTGTTGTTGTTGTTGTTGTTGTTGTTGTTGTTGTGTATTTTATGCATAGGCAGCAGCAGCAGCGACGACGACGGCCGCAGGCACATACATACCGATAAATAAAACGATTAAACACACAACAACAAAACAAAAGCAGAAGAAAAACCGATTCACAGAGTCGTCACAATGTTGTACGTACGATCGTGCGGCGATCCCAAGGCCGTACCGACCAACTGACCGACCACCCACCAGTCACCCAGCCAACTACCCAGCACGGCCACTTCTTCTTCGAACGGCTACGACAACTACACTACTACTATTACTACTACTACAAGAACTACCACAACGGCTACTACAAGAACTATTACACTACTACTACAACAACAACAACAACAACCGGTCATATGGGCGCCAACGTCCTCAAGAAGTCATCACGAGAGGGCGCGAGAGGGGAGAGGGAAACGACAATAGACGAGATAGGGGCAGACAGAGAGAATAGAGCCAGACGAAAATAGGGAGACACCCTGAGAGAGAAAGAGAGACGCGGGCTAAACAGAGTAGTAATGAATAAACACGGGATACCGGACCACCGGACGACGGATACACCCAACCGACAGTCTGCAGGACTCTCACCTACACTGACTGACTGACGGCCTCTCCACCACCAGCGGCGCCATTCGGCGCGGGCGGTCCTGCTCGAGGGAGAGGGCTGCTGCTGCTACCCTACATTGGGTGTGGAGAGCGCGGCAAAATCAACAGCACTGAGGCAAGTACAAATAAAACGCCTTAATAAGATAGGAAGATAGAATATATGACTCATGTAATAATAATATTTAAGCATATTTGATTTTATATTTCGACAACGATACAAAAATAACAAACAGGCAACAATATCGTCGCCGAGTGTCAGCGACAGCAACAGTGATCCAGAGACAATGGGATAACCGGACGGCGGGCGATTTCGTTCGTTTATCCGTTTGAGTCTGGAGTAAAAAGTTCCTTTAGATTACGTATACGTATGTGTGTTTATGATGTCCAAGGACTTCTGCCTATATTTACATTATGCGTATATTAATTTTTTTATTAGTTATAAACAGTATTAATGAACTACTAAATTGGCGCATTGGTTTGATTGGCTAGAAAGGCGCTGATGGTGCAGTTGCCGCCTTGCCTCTAGACACAACACAGTTTGATCCCCATAATCACAGAAAGAAAGATTGACTTGTTGGCGGTAGTTCGGCCAAGGAGTAGGGATTCTACTACTAACACGGGTTTAGTGGGTTTGCCCTACTAAGGAGTAAGGATTCTAACTAAGGATTCTACCACTAACACGGGTTTAGTGGGTTCAACACTAGTCTCGCTGCTACCTGCCGAGGACACATGAGTGTCAAGCATTCCCGAAACACTCCGTGTAAAAATAAACGTTTCGTGAAACGTTCCGTGTAAAAAATATTTATTATATTTTTAACATAAATATGTAAATCTCAAGAAAGGCTCAGCGACGACGAGAATGCGTTGTCTCCGAGATTGAATTCGCGACCGTCTGCACCCAGTCTTTCTGCACTTCGTCCCGTCAATAACTTATAGTTAACAACCTATATTAAAAAATATAAAATTCACTACAGTTCCTAGATAGTAAATGAATTATTTGTAACTGTATGTCTTAATAAACACAAATAAATAATGATTATATATATAATTATTTGTAACGCATATATTGGATTTTAATTTAAAGAACATCAAGGCCTTCCATTTCACCTGTGGAACGGGTAAACGTTAGAAAACAAGAGAGTATTTTAAGTGTCATCTGTTCAAATAATATATTTGTTTCATTCCACTATGTTGTCTACAACTCATAATCTCACTCATAATTAGATACTAGACGCGATTATGCTTCCCACCATGCACTACGTTGTTACACTTCTTGCTTATGACACTTTTTGTCCGACTCGACACAAACCATGAATTATTACACGGCATGTGTTAGACGTGAATTACATATTGCAGTTACTCATCGAAAAAAAATTGAAAAACATGTCACCATAATAGCGTCAGCATAACAAATGTCAGCATGAGAATCTCATGGCTAGAATGCTATAAAACATTGCTTGCTTTAGCGGGGAGGAATCCGAGTTTAGTGGGTTTGTGAGTTCCACACTAGTTACGCAGGCTGCTCGTGACGCAAGTGTATTCTGCATTCCCGAAACCTTTTTTCCAAAACCGTAATTACACCATATACCGTAATCACAACACCATTCGCATATTGCGTCAACTGTATTTTTAAAGCTTGCGCCTATTGGGCAAGTTAGATATATAGTACAACGCAATAGATTCCATTCGGTCTGGATCCGCCGCAAGAACAGGGAATATATAACTTCATGTTATGCAGCTTATTTTGAAATATTGATATAGTTAACGTTCACATATAGAAATATATAAATGCATATGTATGTATTTAACACATATATATGTACATATCAGTGTATATTATATTTTTTTTTCATTTCAAACGGGGTTATTCCACGGAAACTTGCATTTCCACGCTTAAGTTCCCGGTAGATATAATATATATATAATATTGCTCAGCAGAGGGCTGATTATTCCGATAGTTTAATTTCCTCAATTATTTCTACTATAGACAAGAACAAATCCTGTTAAAACCGGACGCAATATGTTTAAACCTAAAACATGAAGCTTTATAACTATAAATGACCAGAAGCTTAAAATATAGTATAAATACATGCTGCATTCATATATAATTCTATATAAATATATATATACTATTTAATTATATCTATATATATATATATATATATATATATATATATATATATATACTTCTCTACTATATCGATCTCTACTATCTATTCTCTATATATCATATATCATCTATATATATATCTATATATATATTATATATATATATAATATATATAATATGCACTTACAGTTGGTCCCTCTGTCCAGCCGATTTGTTTCCGCTTCCCTGCCGCATACTGACAAACCACTTTGGGCACGCAAAAGAATGCCAACGCATTACATAGGCCATCCGAGGAACACTTAGCTTGGTTCATAGCGAGTCTTTAGTACTGTCGGCTTGAAGCACTATCGTGGCGTCTGTTTGCGGTGCACTTTTATCCTATTCATTGCAATTGCGCAATTACACTCGTCACACATCACTCGGTGAGTGAAGCCAGCAAAGTTATATTACAGCCGTCCCGGGCCGTCGTCACGTTACCACACCAGCAGTAATGTACCTTCTGCTACTCCTAAATAAATATACCGACGCTAATTTTACAGAAACATGTGCTTGTCAATGTTTGTGTGATCTGTATTGGGAGTGATTTTTCTGTCGTACTCCGCACTTGTCAAGGAAGGATTTTTTAAAGCTATTCTGCTCGGATGTTTAGTCTTCTCCAAATTCGAATCTTATCGAAGCGGCAATTAGTTTGGTCATCGCCACTGAGCTTCGTTGTCGAAAATATTCGCCACCATACAAGCATCGTTACTGCGTCTCGGCGTACCAGTTTCATGAGCTCATCCCAGAACACAATATTTTCGTATTCAGAAAATTGCAGTTTATGTTGACAGAAACCAGCGACTATGTTGCCGACTGCGTTAATCTCTATGCAAAACTTGGTTTGCAGCGCACCTTGCATTTTCTTTGACACTGTCTCTATAACTAACATTTTTCATCTTTTGGGTCATATATGTTTAGCACCCCGACACAACCAATTCTAGTGGGCATTACACGCGGACAAGATTGAATCGTATGCTCTTCACTGGTGTTAGCCTAGTTAACTGCGTAGTCTACAACAAACGAGTTTTGTGAGACACATTGCAGGTAGAACCTAGAAACGATTGCAGTCTCTCTGCGTGGCGTACCACAACTTCGTAAACAGTTGCCAAATGTTGGCGTTTGTTTCATTAAGTAAACGCCGTAGTTAAAGCGCCCGACCTTCTCCACTCTTCCGGATGAACTCAAGATAATATGGTACCACATCCCGCATGCTGACCTATGCATACTGACAAGGTTAGTGATATGCATGTGTATTTCCGAGGTAGACCTGTAATTTTGCAAATCAAGCCATAATATTAAATATGTGGAACTCTTGAACTTAGAAGAAGAGGCATCTTATTGCAATGTTTGCCGTACTTGATCTCCACATTCGAGTTCTCTAACAAATTAACGACGCTACCTCGTCGTATAAATAAAAACTAACTATGCAGGTATATATTTTGACAATTCTCCCTAGAGCAGCGCACGTACTTTGGAAGTAATAAGTAGCTATATGAGTAAAAAGTATGTGACAAACTCTATAGCAATTTTAGTAGGTTAGCTTACTTCTGGCCAATAAATAGATTGACATGTTCAGTGGTATACACAACTGAATTATATATTATATTGTTATTATGCTTTATTAACCACTGGCTCAATAGTTAAAGGTGGTACAGCCGTTACAGGTGCTTGCTCCCACTGAAAGAGATATTCGTTGAGGGCATATGTCCTCGGAAGGTTGGGTGTCCACCACATTTCCCCTACAAGGAGGGTTGTAGAGACTAACAAACACACTAGTGGATTGCGGCTAATACGGCGCACCACTAATACATTCTTTAAAAAGTTGGCTCTAATGCCGTCAAGAGTTTTTACGTTTTCAGGTTCTCTTTAGTTATACAGGGCCAGGCAACTTGTATTCCATGTTGCCTATATAATCGATTAACGAGATTCCCTACTCTCTTTCCTTCACGTGCTTGGTAAACATTGTTTTGTGTGTTTAGAATATTCTTAGCAGGCATACAAAGTATTGTACAAATTTTATTTGCTCTGACTTTAGGCGGTATACATCGCGTTCCAATCCGGTTAATTTGCAGCTATAATGTAGCCAGCGATCGCCGCAACTGGAAACGACTATAGAAATCTAGTGCTTGGTCATACACGAGTGGGTTGGTTGCCGGGTCTGAAGCGAGCTTGATCGATCGCTCCCTAATAGCGATAATGGGGAGCAGACTTAAGTGATCGTTTAGGTCGCTGAGGTCTGTAGTTTGCACGATAGAGGCATGCTCTAGTCAACGAAATCAACGAAAATTACATTCTTCTTGAGTATTACCTGTAGACGTTTTAGGCCCCCTAACAAGCCAGTCTGTCGAAAATAATTGCACGGGACGCCATGTCAAAGGCTGTCATGAAGTCCACAAACACTCTCTGTGTCTGGTGTAGCCAGGTTAGAGGAACAATGATAGCATTTCCTGAATCTATGATGCTCTTCAGGTGTTCCGTCCGCAGTCTCTAGCAAGACACTTGAAATCGGTAAGCGAATACTGCCGAGAGGAGCTTTCTTTTGCAATTCCGTACTACGACGACGAATCCGATAGGTCCCAAACAGGAAGCCTCCAGCGTCTCATTACAAATGGCAGCAAAGCACGGCTGAGCCTCCAGCGTCTCACTAAAAATGGCAGCAAAGCACGGTGCAGGCTGCGTGGCCTAGGTGCTCGTTTTGGGTCGCGTTCCAAACCTCAGCAACCCGGCTAGTTTTTGGCGAGCTCTGCTGACTCCCTTATCTCATACGAACACCATAGAAAAGACACGGCTAGAAATCGCAGAAAACTGTCAACCTTCATATGTTGACAGTACGCGGCCAGCGCCTCCACGGCAAGGGCCGGAAATCCCGAACGGCCTAATTTTTTACAATCACAATCTTAAAGCAGCAAGGAACGTAATGTCCGTCTCCCTCCGATTCAGTCATCGTGCACTTTCGGGTACATCGCCCGTTTAGCTCCATTGTTGGACCTGTGGCCGCGCGGATGGACGTAGCTTGTCACGTAAGTATGAGTCAATGGGGCATGCTGGTTCTGCTTGATTGGACAGTTTGTCAACTGCAGTTGTTTTAGGCAGCCCGCAGAATGATGCGGGGAGTAGTTTCCCGATGGTATCGGAAGCCGCCGCTTGCACGGCCTCTACACTATAGGGAATAAACTCACACATCACGCCTTGTTTGACGTCCACGTTAGCGCTACTTCACAGGGGGGGGGGGGGGACTGCCGTATCAGTCGGCGCGACTCGTGCTTCATTCCGAGGCTTGGTTTCTTTGGTCCCATTCGTTATGACCGAAGACCAGCTGAAGGCTTTGAAACATTGTCAGATGCTCGACCGGTAGGTCGACAGGCATGCACATCGGGACTGGTGGGGCATCCTGCTGTTTCTGTATTGATTGATTGGTTGATTTATCATTCGCTTGACTTGTATGCCTAAATACACATGTCACCCTTTTATATCAGGGCCGCTTAGAGCGGCATCAGGTTATGCTCCGTTGTCTTAGCAGTTGTTCCGCTTAATTGCTAAACTCACGCCATAAAACCTAGTGTGTTTTAGTAGTGTGGTCGCTAATTTCACAGCGATTATCGTGGTCATTAATAAAGAGTGTGTCGTTTGAAGCATGGTGATTTATAAACGATGTGTTCCTGTATTTTTTTTAATTCTCATTGTTTTGATACATTTGAATGACTTTGTATTCTGTGCTTTTTATGATGTATTGTCAAAACCAAACACAGTCGAATTACTGTAATTGTTACCTTGTGGTGGATCTTAGTGTGACCGAAGCTCTCGTCCTTTGCCATAAAGTAGCTAAGCATCAAAACAATAAACCGAAGGCCTTTTGCCAGTAGCTGAAAAAGCAAGTGATGTGGGCCGCCAAGAGAAAGCTCTTTACGAGGTTATTATAAATATTGTATTAAAACGTACAATATAGAAGCGGCGCGCAAACCACGAATTATTTTTATAGATTTTAATAAGGTACTGTATTATGATACTAGACATATTGAATGACTTAAACCAAGAATTAGTGTTTAAAAAATTTGCAGTTGATATTTAAAGCGCACGTGTGAAAGAACTCTACAAGAACATGAGTTTATTAGGTCCTCCTTGATTATCTGTATGCGTAGTTTGTGTAAACAAGCAACAAGTGGCAAAGAGGAAAAGCTCTGAGCACACGGTAGAAGACTCGAATGTTTCAAGTCAGTTCATACGGATAATCAGGAGAGCAGTGCCTATAGACAACTTCTTAGCTTTTACAAAATCTCAAAAACGTTGTAAGTATTACAGGTGTGCATATAACGTTCTCAATTGTCGAACTACTTTTGAGAGACGTTTTTCGGTTTCACATCCTTTAAGCAACTAGACAGCCTAATTCACTAGGAATGGCATAGACTTTTTTCAGTTTAGAAGGCAGTATATATATATATATATATATATATATATACCCGGGCTTTCTCCCCACCACAAGGCTCGGTATTACTTTGACATTACTTCGAAGCCATAGGAGAGGCGTGGCTGCCGTTATCCTTCAGTCAGCTCTATCCCTGTCTATCATCCCGCATGTTTACCTGCGGTTGGATAGAATAGGGGTAATAATATATTCGTATCAAGACGTGCAAGGCAGCTGCGTCAATTACGTTTAAGCTAATTGGCTTAGTAGATTTGAGTACTTCATGCATTTCTTTATATTGTTCATAGTGCGAGAATTTTCACTATAGAAAGGTTGGAGGAATTATGTATACTGAACTATACTGGTATGAACACGTGTTCCTTATGTTGATACCCGTAGAGGATACCTGCTTGATTGTTCTAGAGAGCCCAAAAGATACTATTATACAACTATAGTTTAAACGGTCGTTGACTCTTCAAGCTCTACTCTATTCAACGGACCCTGGTGGAGCCGAGGGCGTATTCCTAACAATGCCGCGGTCTAGTTTGGAGTGAGATGACAATGGAAGGATAGCCCTGGGAAGGGCCACGTTTGTGAAGTTATGCTTTTCCAGTAACGCAATAGACTGAATGCGACTACTTCAGTAGCGAAAATTTGTGCTGTCTACAGACTTCAGACGGTGCGCGATCGTACGTCGGATTAGAGCAAGTGGCAAGAATTTGGACAACTTGCAAATCATTATAGCCTTGATGTTTATGCATATTAGAAGTGTATTACATATATATATATATATATATATGATTCATTATCATGTTTATTAAATGCCTTTCCAAACAACGCGGCAAAGGTTTGCTGTAAACTTCACACACGCCACAAAATTAAGAAATTCGGTGATAGCTGTAGCGTTTGCAGATTTATTCTTGCGTGTAGACTTACCATATTACGTTACTCGTACATGGCACTTCGTACAAGAATTAAACAATCAGACATATTGATCGTACAAGAACTTGGACGGATACTGCTCAGTCGCGTACTAGGTACGCTTTAGCCGATTGGGGTGTCTTTCTATTGGTTAGTAAATTGACGAATGCACGAAGCGTTCAACCTGCCAGCTGAAGGCAAGCGTATATGTCAACAGCAGTCGGCCTCTGAAAGCTCAACAATCTTCAACGTCGCTAGTTCATTTTTGTATGCCGTCCTCACAAGGTCACGCTGTGAACTGGTTGCAGTCAATGGCGCATGGCCCTAATATCGAAACATTTATAGCAGCAAGCTGGCGCAGGAGAAACTGTTGATCATGCAAGACTAACCACGCTTGACTCAGTCAGCGCATAGACAACAAGAATAACAACAGGTGCAGACCCAAAACCAAAAACAACTTACGTCAGATGATACACTCTTGTGCCTAAGAATTATGAATAATACGACAAGCATTTCTGGTCTTAGACTATACTAGATTTTTAAAGGACATTTAAAAAGGAAGCATTTAAGGGACATACTCTAGACATTGTGGTAGTGGCCAATCGTACCGCAGTCACAAGGCCAAGGCGCCAATACCAAAGGCACGATAGAAAAAGGTGTACAATGAACATGTCGCAATGCGAGGCATTATAAAAACTAAGTTGTGCAAACTACGCCGGAAACATCGTGATGAAATTGCTGCAGCCTGACGTGTCATGCAGGTGATGCATGTGCCTCGCATTACGCCCGTTACGAATAGGGCGGTAACGCAATGCCGGCAACCAACCACTCCAGCCAAGAGGTTGCCTAAGAAATCACATCGGAACCACTGAGGTTGCGCTTCGGTTGGAGTCTGCGTAGCTATGCCAGAGGCAGGTATTCGCATCTTGCCATTCAGTCTATTTAGTAAGGATACAGCTATCAAGCACTAGCCAGGCACCTAAAACTGTCTCGTGTGGAGTCTCAAACATTCGTACATCGCGGCATCTGCATACAGGGTGTTCATGTGGATTTTTGGGAAGAAGCCATACTCGTTTTGGCGTATTCAGAGGTATAACCAGCGTAGCAGGCGGGATTCGGCTTACTCCTTTGACGTACCTAACGTACGGCTATTTGTGAGAACCTTGATATATCAACCATTCTACTTTCCCTTGCTGAAGACGTCGCTTTCTTAGCGGATCGAGAGCGGTAGGCGTCAATAGAAGACAGAACAGTGGCGATATTGTCCTCGATAGTGTTTGTGCGTAGATTTTTTATTTATATTTTTGTGTAAGGCAATTGCCCGTGTACGGTTTTTTCATGTCATGGCTAATTTTAATCCACTCCGGACATTTACCTTGTCTAAATTGGAAACCATGCAAACCGATTTAAAAGTGGCCGGTCTGGGTCTCGAACCCAGTCCTTTCGAATGCAAGGCAAAGGCTTTGCCACTAAGCCATCTTGCTCGGTATCATTATATATGTTATATATAGATATATTATACATGTTAACATGATGTTTGATTGACCGATAATTAAGCCAGCCGCGTTGAACGCAGATGTATCTGGATACCTGCTCAATACGTTTTATATTCAGTTAAGCGCTTTTTCGTGAAGGTGGTTGTCGTAAAACTTATTGAGAAAAAAAAAAACAAACACTCATAATAAAATATTTCCTCGCTGCAGCTCACATTGCCGAATGGCTCAGCTGAGAACACTGTTGGCATTGCCAAAAAGATTGGAGAGCAGATCAATCGTTTTTGTTCTCTAACGTCATATGTTTGTAATACAAACAGGAGTGCTCAGCGTCAGGGCATCGATAATGCGAGTACGGCTTTCCGGGACAAGGCTAGTTCAGTGATGAATGGAACTTGTCGAAATCGACACAAGAAAAACGCGAGAATCATAGCTGTTTACGTATGATCCACTAACTTGGGCTCATTAATCGACTGCGTAACACTGATATACCACTTACTAGTAGTAGAACTACGTAGTCGCTGTCCTTCACATCCTCAGAAATAGCAGTGCGTCGGTAACCTGTGAAATAAGTATGCGATATACGTCTGTATCTGGGTGTGACATTACACGCGATCAGTTTGAGTGTGTAGCATGTGATATCATG
This sequence comes from Dermanyssus gallinae, assembly GCA_003439945.1. Classification (NCBI taxonomy): domain Eukaryota; kingdom Metazoa; phylum Arthropoda; class Arachnida; order Mesostigmata; family Dermanyssidae; genus Dermanyssus; species Dermanyssus gallinae. The sequence goes on along the minus strand of QVRM01002936.1, from coordinate 369,223 downwards.
GTTGAAGCAGGCGTTTTTTGCCCGAACATGAACCAGAGCCGTAAACTTGACAATTTTTTCAACAAGCGCAAATAGATCACTCGCGCCACTGTTCATGGAAACAAACTTCGTGACGCCAAGATCTCACACATGATTGGATCGCAGCGAAATGTGAAAAAAAACTCATGGACACTCGCCTTTTAATAATTGGCTCATAACTAGTGTCGACGTCAATTGTATCATGAATTACGTAGATAACGATTTTAACCACTATCTTCCGTAACTAAAAACCATGCCCACCTATCACCGGTTGTCATAGCGATTCTGATTCCGCCAGAAAATTTGCTGTGATTTTTTCCACGGGGCCCAATGTCTTGAATACAATGGGTTGAACGATGAAGTTTTGCACCAGTTCGCGATATTTAGCCAGTTCTCTGTTTTTTGCAAGGCGAGCGGCTGCGCCGACCCACCGGCTGTTATGACGAGCATTTGATGCGGCCGGCGTGCAAGACACAGTGACATCTTACACAAGACAGCGGCCTTCACTCCATAAAACTAGGGTCAGGCCACCGGGTCGCATTTGGCTGTTTAGTGACAGTCCTAGCGGCTCTGCGACTACAGGGATGTAGGGGGACTGCACTGCTCGGTATATTACGTCGTTCAGAACCGAATCGCTTGAAAACATACCGACGTTCCACGCAGTTCCAGCAAGAGCGTGCTCGCCCAGAGCGGTCTGATTCCCTCAAACGCAGTCCGAAGTCGATGCGGACTGCGGTGTTGTCCAGCACCGTCCCCAACCGCTAGTCGGCAGCTTGGCAGTCGAGTTTGCTCCTTATTGTTACTCGCCTGGATCATCAGTTGTTCGTGAGTCGCCCTAACTAATTTCATGTCCAAAGCTGATTGTGATATGCATTCAAGCACTTGGCTTCACTTATCCTCGTAGTAGCGACAAGCTTGTTCCATTTGAACGATGAAGTTTAGGCAAACAGTGTCTCGGTGTTTTAAATAAACCAAAGATAGGCAGAAAGAGATATTTGCGAAGCCATACGCATTCCTATTCCCCCTGAAAACGTCGGTAGCTGGTAACCAGAAGGTTTGCTTAAGCTGAATATTTAGAGTACCCCGAAAGGTACTTTGCAAGGTTTTGTCAAATGATTGAGGCAGATCTGGATTGACATAGACCCGTGAGCGAAAAAAAGGTACATCAGCACCGAGGTTGACAAGCTTATACGTAACAGGTAGAGAGCTGGGTAAGCAACTATGATTCGACAGCTTCCTATTAATAGCTGCAGTTGAGAGCACCAACGAACAACGTCAGAACTTTTTTTTGTTAAAGATGTGCTAACAGAGTTGTGAACGAGATGTGGCGCCCCCAAAAGCTTGAGTTCATGGTCACGACTTAACCTGACAGCTAGCAGAATATTGCACAGCAGTCCAAGCACGGAACCAAAATTAGGGTCTCATTAACTAACTAACATTATTTAAGTCCTAAAAGACAGCCTTAAGCTAATTTACCTAGACTATATATATATATAGAATATCCAGGGCTTTTCCGAGGAAGGTGCCGTCATCCAGAAACTACGAACGAAGTTTGGAAGAAAGGCGTGTTTGAAGCTCATGGATAATAACGCAGAATCGAGCAGGGCTACAGGAGTCAGGTTATTGAACAACGCAGCATGACTCGATTAACTTTCCTTGCCAATTAACTTGCTTGAATACCTGTACATTTGGTGTACATGTGAGCTACAAGCGGGCATAATCGGAGAAAGTAAGAGCAAGCAGCCTTGAGCAGGTAGTCTCGTCTAAGCGTGTTAAAGGCTTAATGGATCCCAGCTTGACGATCAACTTACCTGGGAAACCTCTATTGTAGGAATGCCCTTGTTGTATGGACCGTCGCTTCCAAATTCTGCAAATTCCCTTGATTTCGCAGGCAAGTTAAAGGGGAGAAATCCATGAGACGAGTAATGATTTTTCCGAGTAAACGGCGCAGGATCAAGTCAATCAACACAGAAAAATATCAATCACAGATGAGGTCACCGCCGGAGCTGTTAGAAAAGCACCGAATGGCGTTGATGACATCAATCGCAGTGATCCCATGAGTTTGCTGGCAGATAAGGGAGGCGGGGAAAAGGATAGTTCAGTCTGGACTTGAAGGATGCTTGCCCATGAGTGCCAGCCTTGTTTCGAAGGGGAGCGGTGCTGCAGTGTCGGTGGACAAAAAAAACCGTGGTGCTGAGGAAACATCGCCGAAAGCGAGTTTTTCTCTGAACTAGGCTTCCATGGAAGCGTTGACTTTAGACGTCACGAGGAGAACGTCATTAAATGAGGCCTGTGCCGGTGCGCTTATATGCGGTACATCCCTCGTGGTTGGAAGCCCGGTGGTTTCTGCTGCTGGGGCGGGCTGGCCGCATGCTGTTTGCCCGGGCAAACCCTCTCCGGTCTATTTCTTCCTCATCGTCTTGCAGCTGTCTCTTGTCCTTCTTCTTCTTCTTCATGTCGTTTACCTCTCAGCTTGTGGACGGAGAGCCGGCGACGTTGGCCACCGCCGTCATTTCGAGCACTGCTGACTGGCGGGTCGTTGATGTCCATGAGTGGCGGCACCGTTGTTTTTGCCGTCCTCGTGTCTGCTGTGGGTTTTCCAGATGGTGGGTCGCCCTTTGACGTGTGTACAGTGCCCACAATGGGCCAATTTACGGCACAAAAAATGCGCCGGGAAGTGCAGTTAAACTGCAGCAATCTACCAGACCAAATAAGATCCGAAAGGCACTAAGACACATAAATAAAACAGAAGGCTGCGATGACACTTCCCACCGCCTGAATGTAGCCCTTCGTGAAAAGATTTTCATTAAACCACTTGTAAGTTAGGCCTCGCATTTTTAAATCTGCTTAGTTACACATCTAGCAGGGTTTCGTCGTCTAAGGCCAAGTAAATTGGTGGCGTGAGGTGAAACACATAGCCAGCCTACTCTATTGAGTAAAATGAGCTTAGATATGCATATACCGTTTTACATAGAAAAGATATATGCCCCCGATAAAATAGGTTGGCATGTGTAGCTAGGTAGACATGTCAAGCGAATAATAAATCAGAGAAATTAAAGTACATATACACAGGGGGGCCTTGTATATTCGAGCCGTATTAAAGGGGGTCGCAGAACTCGTTGAAATAAGCATTTTTTTCAATGGAATGGGGTGTCTTGTTCAAGAGAGGCAGTAAAATTGCATTTTATTGCTACACCAATGTGACTAGCCGGACATAGTTTTAGAGGATTTGCGAATGCAAGATAATGAGTTGATAGAGAAACTGAATATACCAGCGTGTTCGGAAGATAAATCAAATTTCTAAAACATCTAACGTTGGCTAATAAAAGAAGGGTAGTCGTAATAAAAACAGTTTGCAAAGATCGAGATCCTGTGATGCCACTACGCTCATAAAATAAACACTTTCAGGATAACCTCAGGAAATTCAGATAATTTCGATACCAGAACGATGGTGGTTCGATTTGTGATATTTTACCGTGAGCCGGTGTTCCCCCATAAGTAGCCATCAGATAGAGACCGTACGAAAAGGGGGCACAAAACCCAGCAAAAGCACTTGACCACGCAAGTCTCAGGGACAAAATCTTGTCTGGAGCAGAATTATTAAGAACAGGCTGCCGGTACTCCGGCAGTGCGCGATCTTCACCTAAGTTGGGGTCTCACATGAATGACCTCGGAAGGGGGTGGAGCGAAGAAACGGAAACACTTGATTCCATCATGAGGCTGAAGATAACAACGTCCTGGCAGAGCAGGTCGACACGAGGAGTTAGAAGATGGAGGGGAAGACACAGTAAGCTGGATTCGAATCTACTACGGCGGATAGCTCTTTCTTTGTTGATGTTTGGTCGAACACTCAGGTTGCTGCCACAACAACCGTAACTAAACATCGCCCTGCGTACTCTTAATTTGTTGTACAATTTCTAGCGCTACATGAGTGCACAAGAGTGTTTCGAAGAGCTTTGACCGACCATTGGGGATACAGCCCCATTTCTAGGGAATGTGTATAAATGTATAGTATATAGTACAGAATATTTCAGACTGGACACTTCGATCCGTGCGGCAGTCCCCAATGACGGAAATGCAGCTCCTGTGAAGGCTGCGATTGACGAATACTCAAACATAACATATACATCGTTTGAGGAGACTTTAGCCTTGAATGCGAAGTCCTTCCATACGATTCGGCGTGGCCTGCTACAGACTTGGGTACATCTTTATAACCTCATCTCTACTCAAGTCACAGAGCCCGCAGTGGTTAGACGCTGGAACTCATCCAGCCACAAAAGTAAGGCGGTCATGGTCGGCTGGCAAGGTGATATATATTCACCATGCTCTTTTCTAGGAGTAAAATCACCGCGATGCTCGAAATGGAAGAAAGCGGTACTGTCACGGACAAATAGTACACTGCAGAATGCTTATTATCACTGTGCTCACCAGAAACCATTGCGCTCTGAAGTGTTTTTTAGAAGATTATTTTTTCACCATGACAACGCGCCATCCGACCGAGTTGAAAACATTGAGACTTTTTTGCCGCATCTCATGTGACACTGGTGAAGCGCTCGGCATATTCAAGCGACTTGGCATCGAGCAATTCCATCTCCTTTCCGGAAAAACCTAATACGAAGACGTTTTGATATGAGCGAACCGGCGCTTCATACCATCAAGGTGGAATCATCAAAAATGCGATATATTGCATTTTTGACGCATGGATCCACCGTATTATGAAACATATGTACACAACGTTGAAATGCTTCTAAAATAGATAAAAACTGTATTTATGGTAAGTAAAAAAAAAAATTCTTTGCTAGAAATTACAACAATTTTGCCAGGTCACCCCGTATTGAATTGATTGACAACGTGGTTTATTATTGGAACAGCATTTTATAATGCTTTCCATAAAAATAATAATGTGCATAAAAATCATGAGAGAAACTGTATTGACAATGTGACGGTACTTCCATGTTAAGGGTCGCATTGTGGGTTTTGCTCACGACCTGCGCATGCCTATCCGAAAACGCTAACGACGTACGCAAAATTACATGCACTCGTATAAGCGTACTAGAAATGTCGGTATTCGTAAAAAAAAAAAAATATATATATATATATATATATATTATTATGGCATACGGAGCAACATGCTTGGCGCTCCTTACCCATGCAGGAAGACAACACCTGGCCACGAATGAAACTGCTGTTAGGCGCAAGAAAAAACTGAAGTAACTGACGCTTACGTGCACCTCGCACGTATGCGCGGGAAACTGGTTGTTGCTTACTACAAAGAAATAAACCAGTTCCCACTTCCTTCGTCACTCTCTTTCAGTTCCATCCAAATGAGCACGTGGTTTCTAAGTATTGTCTCACATCGACAGCAACGACGTCGAGTAGCAGCAGCAGCGACGAGCACAGTAGACGACGGCACGGGACCATAAAAGAGGCCCACGAGACGCGGAGAGAGAGATACACATACATCTATAGGGCAAAAATGCCAACGAGAACACGAGCTAAGGGAAGTGAGACCGGAGAGATGATTAGACTCTCAGCGCAATGAAGCAGCTGCGTATCGATCACAAGCATTACCACCACCACCACTACCTTTGCGAACACGGCAGGGACGAGGATAACATGACCATGGAGTAGTCATTCGAAGTACAGCCGGTGAACGGCTACGCCTGGTTGGAACTGCACACCACGAAGAGCGGGGCGACTCGCCTTATTACAGTGGCAGGCCCAGTTGACTCAAAAGACCGGCCACATCAGACGACGACAGCGACGACAAATAACAATGACAACAACAGCAACATCAACAAGGATGAAAGTAGTGGTGGAGGCGGAGGCAAAGGCGGTTCCTATTTGGTGGCAAACTGGCTAGCAGTGGTTTTTAGGTTAACCGCCGCAGCGCGACGACACAGTGTGCGAACACGAGGCCTAATTGCAGTCGTCTGCAAGCAGGCGCACAGGTCGCTTGGCGACCGACGGGGGAGGATTTGCCCCGTGGGGTCATCGAAAACTCGGCCTCAATCAATACTTTTTTCATTAGAAGAATAGGTAGGTAGATAGGTCGCTGCCTAGGTGGTTGGACAAATGTTCATCACACATGTGCATTTCTATACGGGGGCCCACGTATTTCTGTCTGGTCGCCCCATTTGTCGCGCGTGCTCTTTGTTCCCTTTCTCTCTCTCTCTCTCCCTCTCGCTTTCGCTTTCGTTGTCTAGGATGAGGAATGTATATTTGTATATATACATTTCTCATTCTTACTGGCGTTCCTCCCATTCTGGTTGTCCGCTTGTTCATGTCGGATGCTGTCATGTGCCTGGGCTGGGTGCCACTCCTGTGACTGAGCATGAAGGCGACTTCATCGATCGGGATTGCGGGAAAGTCCTAACCTTCCAAAGGCTCGTCTCAGTTCGAACTTAGGGCAAATGCAAGCGAAATGGCAGCAGAGGCAAAAGAAACACGAAGAAGAAGAAAACGAAGAGAAATAAGAAGATAAAGCAGGAGAAACGAAACAAAGTAGAAGTAAACAATAAAGAACGCAAGGAGAATCGATAAATAATAGTAGTAGGGAAATAATGAGAAGAAAACTAAACGGAAAATAGAAAGGGAGAAGGGGAAGAGAATATAGTCAATACAAAGGAGAAAGATGATGACGGAAAAATGAGAAATAAAACAATAATAAAAGCGACGATAGCTATGACAAAAAAGTGGATGAAGAGAAGGAAGAGAAGAAGAAGGCACAAACAAGGAAAAAGGTACGGAAAACGTGAAGAAAAAGAGAAGTAAAAGAGAGATCGAGGCAAACTAAGTAAGGCATGGGCAAGAAGATGAATCCAAGAAAGAGCGCAAAAAGACCACGAGAACCAGGAAAAGAAGGACCAGGAGCAGACCAAATTTAGAGAAACCAGCAGTAGAGGAAATTGAACGAAGGGCGCGCGACATACGAACAGCTCACAGAGTCGCTGACTCCAACTGAACCGGTAACGGGACGGCGAAGGCTGGCGGAGGTAAAATGGGGTGTTGGGGGTGGTGGTGGGGCTCGCTCCGTCGGTCGCTGTCCCGCGTACAACGTTCGTCGACCGCGGAGAAAGCTTCCGTCTTTTCCAATAGTCCAACTTTCACAACCTAGCGTCTCCTTCTCTTCCGCTAACCTGGAGCCTTGCAGCATAAAAAAGAGCGCGCACAGAATAACCGTTGTTACATTATATATATATATATATATATATATATATATATATATATATATATTGCCGTCTTCAGTATACACATGGACCCTTAAAAGAATAATTTTCACATGCAATTTCCTTCATGCAATTTTCTGTTTACGACCCCAAGTGAGTCAGTACAAGCTGAGTGTATAATATTCTGCTTTCTAACAAGCTGATACCAACGCGGCTTCTGCGATAATTCAAACCACTTGCAAATGTGCCAGTGAGCTGCTACGCAGATAGCACCGGCTCCGAAACTCGGTTCAAATGACCCAAGTATGATGAACTTAGAATTACAGCGAATGGAAAATTTATGTTTGTACCGATTTATTAATTTAAAATTTTAAGGTTAAGCTGCTCTCGCCGTCACGCTAGCATGTTTTTGTACTATAATCTAATAATGCGACCTTACAATGGCAAGTTGTCATTGACCTGGGAACGTTTACCCATGCACACCTTTTCACACATATGTATATTTTTTTTGTACACCGGCTACTAAAGTTCTCCCATCTGTTCACAAAGAACTTTTAAAGGATCCGACATCGCGGGCGGAGAACTGCCTACGCTAATCATGTTACGAAACTTATCCCGGATCTCAGTAGTTGTGAACCTCTTGAATGCGGCTGTTATATAGTTTTTGGACGAAGCAAAATTAGAGCTCCCTTATGTTTAATGAACCCGAGCCCGGGTCGCTGCGTGAGACATTTAACCCTAAACGACATCGGACTTTCCGTGCGTCCGTGAGCCTTCAGGGAGTTACCCCGCGGGGAAAATACTTTTGTTTGCGAGCTTGCGGCAGTATTGGGGACCCTTGCCATTTGGTCGGTACCGGGCCTTGAGGATCCTTTTTTTTAAATGTTGAAACCTCTCAGCATTAATATGGGGGATTACGGGAATCGTACATGCGTCACCACAGTCAGTGACTAGTGTGGGACTCACAAACCCACTAACACTGGCCTCCCGCCCACCCCCAGGGAACGGTAACTGCTAGGCATCGCTTCGTATGAGAATTCATTTAAAATGTGCTACACAAAAATAAGACATATCTATATTGATTGATTTATCATTCGCTTGGCATGTATGCCTAACAACACATGTCACGCTTTTATATCAAGGCCGCTTAGAGCGGCAGCATATACTAGCACATATATACACACACACACAAAAAGTAATCACAATGGGTATTCATAACCATCAAGAGGACTTCCATAGAGCACTTAGTGCGTTTGTTGGACCATCGACTAATAAATGAGGCAACACGCTCGCGAAATGAAGTACTCCACGCGTACAGCATCTTCATTGGTTAAGCTCTCGGCAAAAAAGAATAATACGATGCTGATAAACTTCATATATGTGTGTGTATATATATATTTATATATATATATATATATGTATCAGCGAGATAGAGGGCTGACTGATATATAATTATGCACTTGGCAAGATAAAACGTCTAAAAAATAGGGCCGTGAAATGATTATGTATAACGTCAATTTCGGGAATATACGTGTATTATAATTGTATGAAAATTATCCTTGTACTAGTATTGCGTTTATTATAAAAAATGAAATACTCTGCAATATTCCCAGCCTCCCGAATCTTGGAGTGGACTCTATCGATATCATTAAACAGGAAAAAAGATTTACGCGTGCGTCTCTTAACAGCGAGATCGCGCAAACTGAGTACATCTTAGAAAGCATACAAAGCATATGGTGTTCATTAAAGGGTGTGCAATATATAGGTTCAGGCAAACGGTTGGCTTAAAAAGCTCAGAACCAGATATTTCTTTCTGTAAAATATCCTAATATAGAACATGTTGTCTATCTCGTAACCGTTTAATGTAATCCTAGAGGGTGCTTAGGAAATTCCTAAGAATTGGCCGCCTAAATAAGGTAGATGCGTTTATGCTAACATTAATTATTGACATGCGGGTCCAAATTTAGATATGCATTTTGCACTACACGCCACCGGAGCATAGGACAAAGCCAGAAGATTGTTAACCTGGGTCATTATGGGCCATCACCGATTGACAGCTGCGAACTCAGATGAGAGAGCAGCGAAGCTTAGGATCCCAGAAATTCCAGAACTGATCTTTTCCAACGCTTTGCTTATAGGGACAAGTTTATCGAAACCCTACTAGGGGTCTCTACCTTAACAGTAGTTATTTCAAACAGTGCAAGAATTGTTTTATCGGAACACGTCACAGGTCGAAACAGATTGTTGCGTATGTAGGCGGCATACATCGGATGACCAAAAATTCTTCAAACGACGACTTAAACTGCCAGCAACAACAAGAAAATAAATGGGGGGAGACAACAGTAAGAGTCTAAAAGTGCAGTACCTGTAGGTTTTTAATCAGTTGGAAATTTCGGGAGTGCTTAAAAGCAAAAGCAGACAAAAAGTTTCGCCCAACAAGACTGTTTAGCGTCTACCAGAGTATCACAAGAAACTTATTTCGCCTAACGACGGCTAAACTTGCATCCGCTTATCACGGAGTTTCGCTACGTTCGGAGACCACTGATCGCGTCTAAAATTTATGGCAATGACGCTCCGTTGTAACGGCGACGCCGGCCCGGCCGGGCCGGCAGGGGGTCAAGCAGCACGCGGCAGTGCGACCCCGGCGTACGATCGGCGTGCGAGCATCGTCCATCAGTGTCCAACAATGTTCCAGAATAATCAACCGGAAATAGCTTCAACGCATGATGGCGCCATACGATCGGGTTGATCCATCCCAAGGGATCTGGCGGCCCCATCGGGTGTCAAGACGTCGCCCGATGTCGCTCGTGTCCTGGCCTCGGACGGCTCGGGACCCGCGACGAAGTCTATCGTTAACCACGCGCGCAGCCAAGTTCAGCCATATCCACCGCAGCAGCAATTGCGGCAGACGCAGTCTACTTTCGCTACCGCCGTCGCCGCTGCCAGAATTCGCTCTAATTGACTAAAGTCTGTCTACTTTTGATATTAAGCAGCCAATGCACACGTGAGCATACATACTAGGCAGGGGGGGGGGGGGGGGCGTTTTTCCATAAGCAAGTAGTATCTCAAGTCAAATGATTATTATTTTTTCATACATGTTATTTAGTTAACTTTGCAGACGTTAAACGCACATATCTAAAATGTCTTCAATGACCCTGCCAACAATATAGGGACAAGTCTTCTTTTTTTCAATAGTAATATGTAAATAAAAAGCATGTTCGTAGATGTAATATATAACCTAAGCATAGCGGCGCAGCATGTCGTATATAGTACGTTTTAATCACTTGACGTTGCGATAGATTCCATTGACGAAATGCAACTATTTTTTGTTGTCTACTTGCAGGTGCTAAATAATAACCTGTGCCACTTTGCCGATCATGCTCCTGAACTACCTGCATTGGTTGCAATATTGATCCAGAGAGCCAAGGTTTGGTCTGATCATATTCCATCAGGATCCATCATGTACAACGTTTTAAGTGTTTCGGCTTATTTTGTTGTCTAAAAGAGCGTCATGGAAATTGGAAACTGTTTCAATACTAAGTCGTAGCATGTGGGAGCTAAGTTAGTAACTGCGAATTTAGGGTATACCATTAGAGACCTGAGGTTTTAAATTGGGTAACCAACTACCTCTTATGAAGATGGAGAGATTTTTTTGTCGATTCGCATCTCCTATGCCCCAGAAAGGTTTTAGATCTTTAAGACCGATGGCGCCAGAAAGAATAACCGTTTTTTCTTGGCCACTGTAGAGTTTTTGTTGTTTTCTTATAAGAATTTTATTATGGTATATATATATATATATATATATATATATATATATATATACTGTATAGCTTCCTGGTCCTAAAGTTTATCGCATAAAAGTCCATCGCACAGGCACACCACATTAAGCCAAGTCTGTGAGCTTGACGATATCTGATCGACTAGAAGAATTGATCTGCGTGTTCGGATCTGTCGTCCGAGTCCTCTAGACGAAGAAAAGGGCAAAACAATTTATGTATTCTCCTCTTATACACTTCCGTTGTTACCGTTTGACTCTGACTAGAAATAGTTGCGCTGACAAGGTTTCGCCAGGTTCCGGGACAGCGGAACATATCCATGAGCGACGCCGTTGGGCAACAGCATCATCGAAAGACGATTGTGGGCTTGTGGCGTGAATGGCCTGTGCGTGACTGTTTATGAAAACTGGTTTTTTTCCCGTTTAATCAGCCTGTCCGTGTCGTAAATAAATACTATGATTTTTTTTCGGCCAGTGTTTAAATAGATAACAATTCGAATGTACATGAGTGTACCGCTCTATTTTGTTGCCTCCGTCTCATTTTCCCAGCGAACGGTTCCCAGCAGCTTCCATTTCTCCTAGCGACGGCCTAGAGCCCGTAATGGCCTTGTAAAGCTGAACGACTGCAAGTGGTCTTCCTCCTCTTGGCCAGGCTAGCTCGGTGTTGGCAGAAGCCCGCCGATACCTTGGCGTCGACCGATGCCGCTATTGTTGCTGTCGTCGTCATCGTCGATCCCATACAACAAGTTCCACAAAATTATTCAGCTGCTATCTGTCCAGCCTGAAGCACCCCTTCGCAGTACTTTGCTATCGGTGGCTTTACCTTACTTTGTTGTACCCCGTTGTTTCATACCCGTTCAGTGCTTGCCGGCCATTGAGTGGGGCCTCGACACCCCCGTATCTCCCTCGCTCCCTCCCTCCATCTCTCTCTCGTCCTTTCTGCCTCTGTTTCCCTCTTTTTCTTTGCTCTCTGTGTTCGATTGCCCTATTTTCCTTAGCGCAATTTGTTCCACTTCCTTTCCGTCGTTTTGTGAATCTCTGCGTCTCGGTCTCCTTTGTCAAATCTTTGAAAATATGGAGCAACGTCGACATTGGCTGAAATTAATGCATTTTGTAGAAAAGGCTGGAGGGTCATCGGAAAATGCGATGGAATCGGCGGCACAATTCTGGTGTCTAATTTTCGAGAACGGTCAAGATCTCCAATTGTTATTGAAGAGGCAGACGCTGGGGTTTAAAGGGGCAACACAACTGATTTCTGTTTCATTTCTATGGCCATGTCTTCTTTGAGCCATTAGCGTTTGGTCTCTTTCTGTTGTCCTTTCCTCCGTCTCCTCTTTGCGTTACTCTTAGTATTGTAAACCAGTGAGTACCCTCTCGTCCATATGCACTCCGTATTTTCTAGCCATAATACAGAATAAATGCGTGATGAAGATGGATGTCGTCATTTCGAATGGGGCACGTACCGCTAGACTATGGCGGAGGGCGTCCTGGCACGCATTCTGTTGGTTTGTGATTCTATCGTGTTTCAGAAATAGGCTTACATCAAGATGTTAAATTTGCGTGTGTATTGATACAATGCTTAACTTATAGTTTTCTTTAAGCATTTGCGCAGTTATTTTTAATACTAAGCACAGTTACCTTTAATATTACATGCGATAATATCGTATTCAATAATTGACACGTTCTTTCCGGTATAGTGCTTTACGTAAACTTGACAGACTTAAACGGCAAAACCATTAGAGAAAACGCTAGAAGTGCGTTTAATTAGCTAGCGCATTAGCAGACAAGCTGCAGATAAGGCATGTATTAAAATAGCGATAGGCGATACTAGTTTTGCTGTGTTTTTTTCTTGATGCAACAAATGGCGCGACAAATATTATTTACCGTAGTAGGCCAGAGAATGCCGAATGCTTCTTTATAGTCCGAATGAACTCCAAATGTCAGGCATTTTTTATTTAATCATTCATTCAAATCAAATTAGCCGTCAATTAATTGATATCTCCTTATATATAGGGATAGATCAATTAATTGATTAATATATATATATACAAAAGCCGCAACATCAAATCTATAAAAGTCAGCAAGAGCAATGAACACAGATTCTCTACCGCACTAAAGATCAGCTTCACTGACAATTTAAAATCACATTCTGGCACGCCAGCATCGTCGTTGTCCGTCTGCCTAAAAGGGCGCGCGTGCCAATCAGACCCAGACTTCTTGGCCTTCTATAATCTTGAGTTTCTAAATAGAACATGCGGCGACTCGCATTAATACTGAATAATTTAAAGACAATCTAGTCTAAATATAGTAACATTGCCCTTAGAGGTTTTATAGACGGTTTGTATAATGCGTATTTAGGAAATGTGTTTGTTTATTTTACAGAAAAAAACATATGTATATATATATATATATATATATATATATATATATATATATATATATACAGGTAGTTCAAGAATGAAAACCGAGAATTTTCCAAATCATGTTTTTAATTTTTTCTTATTCGATATACTCCCCGAGAAGCTCAATACACTTTTCCCACCGAGATTTCAGAGCTTTCATACCTCTCGAGTAGAATTCCGCGTCGTTAGACTGAAAATAGGCATTGACAGCAGCCTTAACCTCTTCATTGCTGGAAAAACGCTTTCCACCGAGACTATTCTTCAAATGTCCGAAGAGCAAATAATCAGAGGGGGCCAGGTCTGGAGAATAGGAGGGTTGTTCAATAATTTCGAACCTCAGTTGGGCCAGTTTTGCCGATGCTTGCCGGGACTTGTGTGCAGGAGCATTGCCCTGGTGAAACGGGACAACCTTTTTCTGCAAAGCGGGCCGTTTCACGATGAGTTCTTGCTAACGGCAGTCCAACAGTCTTGCATAATATTCTCCTGTGATCGTTTTACAGCTCTCAAGGTAGTCGACCAGCATTATTCTACGTTGGTCTTGAAAAACTGTAGCCATCACCTTTCCGGTCAATGCCGTTGTCCGCACCCTCTTCGGAGGTCCTTCATCAGGTGCACACCATTGGCAAGATGCTTCTTGGGTCTCGGGAGTGTAGTGATGAACCCGGCTTTCATCGACGGTCATGAATCTGCACCAAAAGTCCGACAGATTGTTCGACATCTTGGCCAAATTTCGCTGTAAAGCCAAAACAGGCGCGTCTTTTTGGCCTTGGTTGAGCAAATGCGGCAGCCATTTTGCTCTAAGCTCTTTCATCTTCAAGTTTTCGTGTAGGATAAAATGCACACTGCCTAAACTAATCCCTAATGCCTCCGCTATTTCCTTAATGTTCATTCGCTTATCTGTGCCAATAATTTTTCGCACTTTCTCTACGTTTTCCTCATCAGTTGCCGTTTTTTGGCCTCCTGGACGTAGTTCATCCTCGGTGCTCCTGCGACCTCTTTTTAACACATTAATCCAGTTGGAAACAGTGGCAAAACATGGCGCAGAGTCACTGTACGTCTCGTCTAACTCAATTTTTACTTGGGTCGCATTCCAACCTTTGAAATAAAAAACGTATTGAACTACCTGTATATATATATATATGTATACACACGGTCAGTGTGGCACATGAGCTGTTTTTCAGTCGGTGGCGGGTTTGTCCAGTTCTTGTTGCAAAACATTTGAAGGTGTTCAATATTGCTTTTGGTCAATTGCCATTACCGTGGTAGATTGCCCTTGCTAGCAAATATTCATCAAAGCTTGTCACATAGACCACATGAGAGGTGGGCCGGCGTTGTTGTGAGTCTTCATCGGCTGCATTTATTACATGCGTTGTGTACGAATGATACCGCTGATGAAGTCCGTATTCGTGGGAACATAGAACAACAGGAATGACTTTGGCGGCTAGTAGACAACGTACTGTATTCGCAGTGGAAACAAACTGTATTAATGTACTGAAGCCAGTGAGAACTCACAAAATAGTCGTTCATTTCATTCCGTTATTATTCAATCCCTACAGATCCGTTATGGAGCTGGGTAGGGCCAATCCTGGGCTGTGAATCTGTTCGAAAACTCTGTCGCCACCTACCTCCTGCATATGGCAAACAGGTGTAGTTTTGCAACTTTATTTGTAGTCATAATACCAGTAAATGAGCAAAAGCACCTCTTTTTTCAATACGCATTGTGCAACACGCATACCCACGACTATTCGTCTAGTCATGGCTCTTGTATGGTCTTTTTCGGTTTCAGTCGACTTTACCATATCTTTAATACTCATAACATTAGATATTTGTTAAGTTATACACTACATTTGGCTTATTAAGCATCGTGTCTTTAGCAATATTTATGCACGCCATAACTGTATGCGTTATAATTGCGTCGCAGCGTACAGCATCTTGTCATATTTGCAATCAAATCTGTCATTGTCAGACAGCGCCCTATCTAGTAGAAGAAGAAACCGTACTGTCTAGCGTCTAGCGGATCAATTCAAAAGCCATAGTACAATAGTTCGAGCCGCCTTAATTAAGTAAGTGGTTCAAGGTGTAGGTCACCAACAGCAGTCAATGGCAGGTGTTTGCTGGCGTCAATTGGCTTTGCAATACAGTATTATGATCAGTTTTATCTACTTAATTTCACTGTTAATTCAGTGTAATTTTATTTCTTTACTGATGTAGTTCAAATGACCCACTGGTTATTTTACTAAGTCAAGCAGAACTGTCTCAGAGTTTTAGGTTAATAAAACATCTCTATTATGCATTTGTAACCAAACAGCGTATCGAAAAAATAACTGCATCGTAGTCGAATATACATAAATAGAGTAGTTCATTTTAGGCAAGGTATAAAAGTAAAATCAAACGCAGTCATGGCTAAAAGTCTCATAATCTATCGAGCTCTGTTGCAAGTCAATCAAGTCGTACGTTGGCTTTTCAGGATACAGCGCAAAGCGACAGAGTAAATCCGAAAAGTAAACAAGTTAGCTATTCCTTTTTCGGAAGGTACAGCACAGTTCTCAAATGTTTGAAGTGTGCCAAGGCTTATTTAGCTAGCGTAACGCTAGGAAAATTATAACAACCTTAGACCCTCTACTAGGTAGGAAATTTGTACGGATGGGTGGAGGTCCATTTCTCAATTAAAGGTTACTCATCAGACCTTGAAGTCTTAGCCCGTGACGGGGTCTGCATAGGCTGTGAATAACTTAGTGGCTCGTTGCTTGCCCCAAATTACAGAGAACGCATGGAATTACTACTACATTCACTACCAACAGTAATTTGTAGGAACCCTTTGACATCAGACGAAGCCTCTTAAAATATTTTTAAAGGACTGGCAGCAAAGCCATATATCTAAATATATTTATTAAACATTAATTCTTATAATTCACGGCTGGCATATATTGTACATCTACCTATAGACACCTATAGACATGGGTTCATCCCAACAAACGTAAGGGAGGCAAAGATATTTTTTGTCGCACTCAAGCGAATAGACTTTATCTAACTTTTAGCTTGCGTAGCCAGTAGTTGCCTGACCAACTCGGTTCCTTTGGGGTGCACTCTATGGATTTGGCTCTACTTTTAATCTGCCAGGAAAACACTGACTTTAATTAAAACAAAATAGAGTAACTTAAGTCGTTCTCAACATAGGAGTTGCCTTTAAATGTTCTGCGCCACTCAGTGGTCACAGGTCACTGACTGTCTTGAACATGCTTTAACAGTGGTCGTTCGGTTTTGCCTAAAGGTTTTAAGAAGTGTGGGCTCTTCAATCCCACAATAAGTTTCTACTATTTATAGCTCGGAACGTTGATCACATCTTTCTGTGGACTTCATAGCTTTAACGTTCACTCTCAATAAGTTTAACGTTAATGAATTCTTTATGATGAAGCGCAAACCTTAAAGTCCTGCCCACTCAAACGGTATGCAGTTCTGTGTTCCCTTAAGCTCTACCATGATAGGGCATCCATTGAGGCTTAACTCTTAGTACACAATACACTACCTGTAAGAAAACCATTTGCGTCACAGGGTTTTTATGTACCGTGGTGCCTACGAAAAGAACTGGTTAGTTAGTTTTAATTAATTACTTAGTGATTGTTCTTTCGATTTATTAATTAATAATTCTTCTTTACTAAATTCCGTGTTTCTTCTAACCCCTTTTCACGAACTAATGGTTTTCTGTAGTGATTGTATAAAATGCGTGTCTCGCCACTTGATTTCAGGACGTAAACAGGGTTAGCCAAAGTGAGATCGGGTATATCTGTTCGCACTTATATGTACTAAAGTACCCTGTACTTTATATTTTAGAAAATTTAACCGTCGAACATTTACCGCGTCGTTGCAATACAATCGAGTTGAAATTTACATATCAGACGTCAAGCTTTTGGGGAGAAATTTGTATGAACAACGATCGCTTCGCCCAATCCCATTTTAAAAGCCTGCGTTTGCCAAGTTAAATACCTTTGTTCACATAGGCTAATAAGTCGCCGCGAGAAAACCAGGTGTTTTTAGATATGCGGCGAATAATCCATCTTCTAGGCAAGTTAAAACTATATGCCTGACGGCTACTTCCGCCGCGCTTCATAGTGCTGCCTTTGCCCTCACCTGCGAACGGTTTTCTGTGGCTTCACATACACAACTACTAGTCGGCCAAAAGGATTTTGCTTTTAGGGCAGCCGATATAATGTATGACCAAGTAGTTATATCGTCGTATTAATCAAAGTAGTAGTAGTAGTAGTGGGTGCTATACATTTTTTCTAGAAGCCACAGTGGTACACAAAATGTATTCTCAGCCGCCCTTTACTCGTATGTAAAAACATACGAGTAGGAAGAGACATATAACGGACACCGACGCTTGAGCATGTTCCATAAGCAAATAGATCGGAGAGCGTTGAACGCAGCGGACACCGTTGAGCCAAGCAAGTGGTCTCAGAATGCAACATGGCCCTGCTAGGTGATCACCGGTTAACCCGACGGCGAGAGTTACGATATCACTAGGAAGACGAGAATTCGAACGATCTGGGAGAAGGAAACTCAAATAACTAGCTGGGATCATTCGTCCCGTTGGATTAGGTGGCGTAATAGGTTGCATATTCTAGATAACGGTGTACTATTTGCCAAAGGCTTGTCATGTTCGCTTGTGGAAGTGCTTACTGGAGATGAGGAGCCGATGAAACTTGGTGCACTCCAAAACGTAAAAAGTGATTTGAGCTACGATATATATATATATATATATGCTAGGTCTTAATGATGGCTGTTTTTGAACTATCATTTAGAGTTTGTGAAGTTGCAAAGGATGCGATGAGAGCAACCTTGACAGCCTGTGCGCATGTCGCGCAAAATGTCGTAGAATGTTCCACGCGACGTGTGGAGCCAATTGAAACAAGGCAACCCGGGCGTAACCTTAAGCACGCGGCAAAAACGTTACTGTACCAATTGGCACTTTTGTCCCCAGGGTGTCCCGACTCTCGACAGTGCTGATCAGAGTCGTGAGATCGCCGCAAACTTGATGACACGCCACCAATGAATGAGCACCACAGCGCCACGTTCAACAGGCCGGCAATACAATGATGCGCTAAGAGTGCTCGCTCAATCACGAGTTCCGCAACCTCTCGAAGCTCTTTTATTCTAAGCTTTCGCCGCCTGCGATGGCGAGGGATACTCAGAGGTTCGCGAGAGATGTATGTGTGCATACAGAGCGTACGGCTAACGCCACTGATCCCGGTGCAAAGAGAGAGAGAGAGACGAAATCGAAGTCCCTCGAGACGCTAACGATTGTTTTAGTGGAACTGCGATAGCAGCACTGTCTCTGGTCGCGTCGTCAGCATTTGACGACGCCGATATCTGAGTCTTGACAGAAACTGGGCTAGCACAACATTTGAACTTTTAAGATTTTATTCGGTACGCTACCTTGCCCAAAGAGAAACTGGCGCAACGTGCAGCGCTCTCCCGGGGGATTTCAAACGAGCCAGCGCAAAGCCGTTCTGGTGTTTATATCACGCTTCGTGGATTACAAAACGGCATTTTCACATATCGCCAAGATACGCCGTGATTTTTGTTTACAGCAGCAAAGACACCGTTTAAAATTGTAAACCTGCCGGTAGTAAATTGAATAAGATTCGATAACGGTGTAGCTTTTGGTTTTCAAATTTTTTTAGGAGGTGATTATCCTCCGTCCCCTACAGGCTTGGAACTGCCGTGAAACATAGCGTCAATGCACCGAGGGCCGAACATGTTGAGAGATCTAGGGTTTTCCAAACAGTCCTTGTGGCAGCGTGGCCGCTGGCTCTCAGCGGTATATGGTTTATCACCTATCCTCAATAAACATTCCTCAAAGAAAATTTGATCACCATCGGGGATCGAACCGGCCGGGGATTTTCCGGTAGATGACAATCAGGACTAGTGCACTGGACCCCTAGACCACGATAACGCTGTAGCTGAATGAAGCAACTGTCCGGGCTTAAGCGGCAATGTCCGCCCAGTATTGCTTTTCATCCTACTAAAAGACCTCCCAAGGGGAATCTGTAAGTAGAGGGAACTAGATAAAAAATCTCGTACACAGGATAACCTCGCAATGGTAATGGAACCGATAAGCACTTACCAAACCACTTGCAGCAACTACAGAGCGCCATTGACCATTAACCTAACAAGAACGGCTGGAATTAAGTTCACGCGTGAAGTCTACGTCGTGTTTCATAACACATCATTGAAGAATCGCGGCTCTGCTACGTAAACAAATTTTGTTATCTAGGTCTTCTCTTGTCAGCTAGTAGATACAACTTCTCATACCACGCATCAAAATAGTGAAAAAAAAGGGTTGACAGTCAAGTTAATGACTGTATAAGCGATAAGAGTAGACATAAATGTCTTCCTATCCAGCTGCCCTTTTGGCAATTCTGTTTCACATCAGCTACAACAACTATATTATTAGTTTAGGGTAAAATATAAAATCTAAAGTTGAAATCCAAAAGTCCATACGATGAACACCATCCGGGAAAACCTCGCCGACGGGTTCCCCCGGAAGATGTCGCCACCCTAAAGAACTTAATCATTTTAAAGGAGCGCTTCTTCTTTGATTTCTTCGGAGTGTGCTTGAGCTTCTCCATAGAGCCTGGAGCTTAGTGCGGCTAGTCTCTGCTGAGAATCTGAAATGACGCTTTGGCTTTGCAACGACTAGTGTTTTGCGATGTCGATACGGGATCGCTCAACATGCCACATCTTGACAAGACTTGCATGACAGACTTCCACCTGAAACTTTTCGTACTTCGTCGGGTGTCCACGAATCCACGTGTCTGCGTCTGGGATGTGCGGGACCCTGTGATGGATTCTACACCGTCGATGCCCGTGTGTCACTTCCCTAGTGACTTTCACACGTTTAAACTTACATACATGCCGCGGTGCCTATTGTTTTTGTTCTACCACTTCTGCTACGAGTATGCACTAGCTAACACAAAAATGCGATACACCTACAATATGAACTGCCATATAAGCCCAGACAGGCCTTACGGAGCTTAACTAGCTGTAGGTATCATGAATTGTCTTTGAAAAATATATCACTCATGTATTTTGCAATACATTCTGCAGTCCGCATCTGCTCTACGAGATCAATCGTTTATCCCTATGCCTATTGTGGGCGTACGTGTATCATAGTACACGTTGAGTAGGTGGTAGTAGCAGCAGCAGCAGTTGTTCTCAGCTGTCACAGCAGCAGCTATATCAAGCAGTGTTCCCCTGGGGAAGGTTCGCCATTTTGTACTCGTAGTTTGATTGATTTGCACACGGAGAACCTTTGGGTGGACGTTTGGGTTAGTGTCGTTGGTCGCCTCCCGACTGCAGCATCGATGACAGTAGCAGCAGCAGCTGGAAAGTTGTTTCCACTTACTGTTGTTCCCTCTGGTACGCATACTGTTACGATTTTTATCTGCTCCTCTTCCTCCCCCTGCTCCTCCTGCTTCTCTTCCAGGCTTCTTCCCCCTATTTTTTCCCGACGGCTTTCTTTTCTGTTTCTGAGATAGGACATTCCACATGCTACGCCTCGGGCCAGCAACCACTTGGCACCTATCAGTAGTTGATGGATGAACGACGGGAAGCGTTCTCAAGGTGTTCCACTCTTCCTCCGCCGGGTTTCTGCCGTTTCTGTCCTTCCCTCCCTTCGCAGCGCAGCATTTCTTTTCAGTCGGGCCCGCTCCAGGGAGAAGACGCGCAGCAGATCAGGCGCGCATCTGCGTCGGCAAGCGGCTCTGCTCGGCTCGTATTGTTCGAGCAGCCAAGCAGGAGAACTTTGCATCACAATTGAGTGCCGAAGAACGGACGGCCGGATGGGCGGGGTGCTTCTAGCAGGTCCTAGAAGAGAAAAAGACGACGAATAAGAAGAAAGAGAATGGCCCATCCATCTATCCATCTGTCTGCTGAACGGTCGGCCGGGCGGCCGATGCGCCGATGCCTGCTCGTGTTTAACTAACACAATCCACCTGTTGAATAGTGACAGCCGTGTATCGCTAGACACGAGCACATGGCGGCGATGGCGGGTGGCAAACAACCAGTGCGAGCCAGGCAGCCGAACTACCAAAACCTCGCCGAAAGTCGAACAAAAAGAGTCGAGGCTTCCTTTGCAATAGAAATAGATGCTCGAGATAATCATCTCGCGCTCGTAGATCTGCTTTGACCCCAGAACACGGGGGTCCACAATGGACCACAGATTTCGACTATAAGCGCCTAGGCTATTTACGTACGTTCATGAAAAACAAAACAAACGACTGACTGACGAACGAGAAGCACGCTGAGAAATGTGTACGTTTTTGTGTGTACGTTTTTTTAAGGAGGTTGTTTTTAATTCTAGACCATCCTTCGTCCCCTACGGGCGTGGAACTTAACCTGGCGTATATTTTCAATGCACCGAGGGCCGGACATGCTAAGATATCTAGGGTTTCCCCAACAGTTCTTGTGGCAGCATGGTTAAGCTAAGCATGACTAAGAAATGTGCCTGCAGAACAATTATCGATACCACGCATCTCCTAAGAGCATATATTGCATGTCTCCGAAACCTCTCCACAATATATGGCGTCAAGTCAATGTGCGACTTTTGTCCCGCTACGCATGCTGCAGAGAACTTAATTTCGGAGATTTACTGTACATGTGTAAAACTAAGACGGCCCAAGCGACGCACCAACTTTAAAATGGCGAAACTCTGAGAAAATATAAAAGGGGAAAATATTTAGTGGTGACTTGTTATTTAAAATATAGTGAGGACTTGCAGTGCGTATAAACATAGACACCTGCAAAAAAATAATATATATATATAGAGAGAGAGAGAGCAACTTTATAGTTAATGCTTCTCCAAAGAGCTCCAAATGTATATGTAGCCCTTGAGAGTAGCAATAACTAATACATTTTCCTAATATGCTAATGAAAGCATATATCTAGACAAAAAGTACACAACTCATCATATTTGACTTTAGGCTTAATTTGTATTTAGTAGACATGGTATTAACGTCATATTAAGAATGATTACACCTTACACTTGTATTCGCGTGCTCTAATAACATTGCTTTGCGATTTGGAATTGATCTCTCATTGTTCTTACTTATGGCTTCAGTTCATTTCACACATGTTCAATATGATTCAGATCGGAAGAAAATGCCGGCCTAATTAAAGTAAATTGCAGTTTCTACGATATACTCCCGAGCAGAGGCTGTAATGTGCAGTTTAGTATTGTCGTGCATGAAGGTGAAGTTATCACGAACCGCTCCTTGCATGAGACACGATGTGAGGTATCGGGATTTTATCAACGTTCTCTTGGTTAAGACTTTTCTTTTACGAAGGCCCACAAAGTGCTGCAATACAGAAAGCTCGATTTGACAAGAGTAAACGTACAATTTTATTCGCTTCTCTAAGATAAACTTCGTTGCCGCCACTTGAATTTGTTCACATTTGTTCAAGTTATCTGAAAAAGATTCGTAAAGTAGCCAAACGCTATTCAATAAATGCAGTTGGCTGTACTCGGCCAATGTGATCAAATGTGTGCTATGCTCAAGTCGTTCATATCGCGACAGTGGCGTGTTAGTAATCAAGAGGGGTCGTATAAACACGCCTTTAAAAAAGGCTCTATCTTGTGGATTGCAAAACGTGTAAGCCGTACAAACCCACATGGAAGAACTGCAAGATCGGCACAGCGAACTTGAGTGAAATGCTCACACAGAAACCTAACAAGAGAATTTAACAAATTCTAAACAAAATAAAACTCTAAACTAATAGGGCTTCCAAGAGTACTTCAGAGTTTGCCAAGAGCCAAAAATCCACTTTCAAAACACCAATGGGAAGGACACATGCTGACGGATTGCGAATTTTCCTGGAGCAAGTAATGTTACTAATTGACGAAAACTGGCACCGGCAGAAACAACAACAACAATAAAATCGACAACAACAGCAACAACAAACAACAACAACAACAGTAAAACTAAGCCAGAGCTGCTGCTAACAGTATCGTCGCTGCCAGTAAAGACCTTGGGGAGGGACACCGACCAGGTTGCTCTGGAGAGAATCTTAGTAGCACTTGCTTGCTAAGCTCGGCGGCAACTCGACTTGTTTAACCCGGCGAAAAGGAATTAGAGAGAACGGCACAGAAGTGGGCGAGAAGAACGGCACACTGGCAGCTCGTTAGCGAACGGCGGCACCGGAAAAACAATCTCCTCTAACTTCAAGCGGGGAAAGCAGAGCGAACGTTTCTGGGCAAGTCGAGGATCTCTCAGGGGCCCGAAACGTTTATACATATATATATATATATATATATATATATATATAAGCGATACGAGTTGCAGGATTTGTTGCCGATACGACGGCCGATCGCCATGCGCAGTTGAATAAGAGCATCAGCAGATCCATCGTTTAACTTACGCACTAAGAGATTGGGCGCCAGCGGGTGAGCTTTCCGCTGCACGGGAAGATTTTGCCCATATGCAGTGTAAGTTGAAAAACGACTACTATGCGATTTCTCTTGCGAGGAGAATGCGTCTTGCAAGGTTGTTTCTTCGCGAGCACGTTGATTCGGCTGACCGACTTTGTGAACTCGCGCCTTTCGGGCTGTTCCTTCTTTAAACGATCGTCGTCGAACGTTCTCCGGGCAGATCTCAACGCAAGAATTGACAGTAGGAGAAATGATAACAGGATGATAATCTACTTCCGGTACAAGCTAGTGACAACTTAGCATGTGCAAATTCACTTAACGAATTTACACATATAGGTTACAAAAGTAGCAGCACAATTTATATATATATATATATATATATATATATATATATGTTTTTATTTAGCTTTATTAAAGGTAGAGAAAAAATATACATTTTGCATATATGAACGTATGTTATGTGGTCAATGCGTGGTTGTAATTTGCTTCAAGAACATTTTGTTGAATAGAAGCAGGCACTGTCTCAGCTGAAGCAGTATTCTTTTATCAGGCTTCTTAAATGTAAAGTATTTTTAAACAAAGGCGTCTTTTTGTCTAGGTTGTTTTGTTGTGCAATAGATGGCACAAATCATTTCTCAAATGTACGTCCCCTGAAAACTTGACTTTGTTGGACTGGGCAGTAAGATAGATCAATTTAAGCTAGAGGCAAATGTGTTTAGGCATTGCGAATTCATAATAGGCAACGTAAGAAAGAAGACTTGGCAACGTACAATTAAGAAAGAAAGACTACAAGCCTTGTACTTCATACAACATACAACAAACAAATAGATCTCAGCGGAGCCGGAGCCCGTTTGCCTACGTAAATCGCTGCACAATATGGATACCTCACGCACTTATTGAGGATCAATTAGAATTATGTATGCCAAACCTCTTGCCTAGACTTTGGGCCTTAAACCAAAATAGCTTACATTTCTAGGCTGGCATATGGAAGGAAGGAAGGGCAAACGAATGTCCAAAGCCTAGCACAGTATGAAATAACCCCTTCTGTTTAAGGAAAAATTTAATTATAGGAGGACAAAAAAGTTTCAGAATAAATTTGGCTTTTTACGTATTTACGTGCAGCTTTATGTATCAACAAATGAAGCTTTTAGCATATTATCGACTCTGTAAGTAACAGACATATTACGACAAGTAATCCCACAAAACCAATGATCAGCGCATATTTATATACGCAGAATAGCTTCTGGAAGTTCCTGCTGCACATGCTAGACAATATTAGTGATTAAAAAAAGCATACATTAAGTGCAGCTCAGTGTACTGTTCTTTGGATTTCCCGTATTTCGTGGTGTTTGTAAAAATCGCCTGTTAAAAGGTCGCGATAAGTTCACACTTTCGAACGCCTATAGGCACAGTGTATAAGGGTACTCTGGGTATAGACAACATTCCTCTTCAAATTGTGGGACAATAATTCCGGTTGCAGTTCTAACGCCTCTAATATTCCGAATTAATTGTACAAATACGAATGAGCAGATGGACGGATTTATCATTCGTTTAGCATACATTCCTAGCTACACATGACACCCGGGTGGCAGATGACAACCATGATTGACGCATAACACCCCTAGCCCACGCCGCCCGAATACTATCATTGTTTATATCAAAATTGTTTGCAAAATTGAAAATTTTTAAAGACGCACAGCAGCTTCTCTCTACTATGAGATTGGTTCTGTCCGGAAGCTAGTAGTGTACTCAAGATTGCTTCAGCTCTCGGTCGCGGTTAGATTCACCTAACCTTAGCAAATTTTACATGACGTAAGCATTGCTGCACCCTGTATAGAGAACAAACGCTGTGCTAGTCCACAAAAACAAAAATCGTATGTATCGCTTTATATTTTAGAATATGTATCGCTTCCAATACATATTGACTAACTGCGCACTGACTGTAGAAATAACCCGGCTCAGAATATCTGTTTTAGGCGGCAGAACTAGACTGAATACTACGCGGTAGACCGTCAATAAGCACGCCATATATTTAGGTCCCAAGGGAAGAAACGTTAATTTGAGAGATTATAATAACTGTTCTAATGTTGATAATCCTCATCGTAGTACTCTCTATTAGCTTGTGTGAATATATATATATGTATATATGTAAATATATATATGTATATATATATTTATACATCATACTAATGCTGTCGGTGAGGTCGACTGCTTGCTTCTCCACATTGCGCAGGCTGGTCGCAAAGCTTACCTGTAGACGAACCAGGGATAGAATTCGCGAGGCGACGGGACCCTACCAGCCTGGTTTCGTCGCACCAGACGGAGCCAAGGCCGCTGTACACGCTGTTTGATCTTTTATCGATTCAAGCACGCGTCCCGGGGTCTTCGTGAGGTTCGATTTCTAGAACGCCGTCAACTCTAAAACACGGGATCCCCTCGAAGGTGGTCGCGACACACTGCCCCCAGCTAACGGACCACGTCAACTAAACGTACCGTGAGATGCATTTTACAGGCGATAGTGCGCAGGCCCCAGATCTCTGCACCCTCCGGGCCGGGACATAAGGTTACCCTCGACAATGGTCTGGATCTTCTGGGAGTCGCTCTCCGGCCACAAGAGTTCACACGCGCACTCGAAGAGAGACAGGACAATTTAAAGGACGTCGCTGACAAACTTGCTCTGCTCGGTGCTCACCGCGCTCCTTTTTTACTTCAATCGTCGTTTTCAGCCATCAGGGTCACCCACCTACTTCGCGGAGCTGATCTAACAGGGCGGTTGGACGACCTGCGTCGGTTAAACGAATTGACTCCAAACACCCTTGAGTCTTTTCGTAATATATTGCTGGCGCCTTCCGTTCGAAAACTATCGCGCAACTGCCGATCTCGAAGGAGAACCCGGGGATTCCCAGGCCCCCTTCGCACTCTAGACGAGGCCGGAATAGCTCAGTACAATGAAGTCAAGAGAGAGATTATTGTATATAACTAAATTACTATTCATAGATGTGCAGTGCCGTGTAAGTATCCTAATGCCGTAATAATGACTTTTAAACAAATTGAAGCAATTGTGGCTAGCATATCTGGAACAATCTCGTGTGGAATTTCTGCGGACAGTACGTTACTTATTAAGAAAAGAACAGGGAGCGAGACACTATGCGACAGAACAGAACTGCCTAAAAGCGCTGTCTGCCCGAGAACGCTATCCTTTGCTGGATAACGTGGCCTTAGCTGGTTTCCATGTGCTGCTTACGCTGCCATGCCACCTCTTCGAACTGGCCCTTCTTGCCAAGGTTATGTCGCAGGCAAACGGTGAATAATGTGTAAATTCCAAGGGTATACTTTATTCTTCTCGTTTTTGCTTCTCGAACTCTCTCCCATTTTTACCCGAGCTCTGGGCGATGCGTCGAGCTATTGAGACCATTTGTGTCAGTAAACTGAAGACACCCTAGTACGAAGTAGAAGGTGCAGACACCCTAGTACACACTCCAACGAGCTCAAGCAATTCCTCTCATTTTGACGATTTTTTTCATTTTAAGTGCGCTTTATTAATAGCATGTGCGATAACCATAACTTCATTTGTTTTTTCGTAAGGCTAATGCCCGCGTACGTTTTCGCGTTGTTGTTGGGGTATTAACAAGAAGTATCTCAACGAAAGGCGACGCACACGCTTTACCGTATCCATACAACACGACTTGCCAAAAGTACCAGGACACGCAGACCGCATGCGTGTCCTGGCTATTCAAAGGTACTATCCTTCATCTTCTGTGTTGGTCAACTGCCGTTTAAAACTCCTAAAAACTCTTTAGCGCTTACGTAGCGCTCTCTTTCTCTCTCTCACACACACACACAGGCTTTTGCTTCCCTTCTGTTTCTCCTTGTGTCCTTGGGTTTTCCGCTGTGCCGCGTGCGAACGACGTAAGGGGCATGCCATGCCGATTGTGTAGTGAATTTTGGCACCTTGATCTTGCAGCGACAGTGGGCGGGTGTCCTGACGACGCAGAAGGTGGTGAAGGATAGCTGGCGGCAAAAGGCTTTCCAAGTGAGTGCACACCGGCCTTTTCCGGCAAAACAACAAGCCACAACGACTTCAAGTCCATCAATACTATTACTGCTGCTGCTGCTGCTGCGGTGGCGGCGATTGGGAGGGCGGCTTCAAACAAAAGCGAGGAATGCAGGCACGGGGTAGATAACGAGTCTCCATAGACACAGTTTTCGTTTGAAACATGCGTAGCATCTACATACACGTTATTGTTATATTAAGTCTCAATAGCGTCTCTAGATGATGAATATTGTCATCATCTTTACTACCGCCCTATTAGCATTAGCAAGAGGCAGATATAATAATTTTGCTATCGAGACTTCGAATGCCTAGGTAGCACTCGGGGTATGTTTATCGGGTCATTTCAGTGCAGACCTGGGGCTAAATAAAGAGGAGCTGCTCTTGCCAAAAACACATAATTAACTACAACACACGTATGACATATACATCAACTCCGTGCCACAGGCCTTGGTCCGTGCCTCAGGCTTTAAGGCCCACTGCGGGCGTCGAGACATGTTTTGTACTGAATATATGTTAAATAAATATGTATGTTATATTAAAAAAAACATTTTGGCACGAAACGAAAACAATTTAAAACACCCTTGGGCTACGCTATCTGTTCACACCTAACACACTTGATGCTCCGCTTTGCATACATTTCTAGTTAAGACACGTTAGTTTATCTTTACTCATTTAATAAAGATTTTATACTCGGACGGCAGGGGTTAAATTCGGATGACGGATCAATTTTAACATGGACCCAAAGGTGGGCCAGACTTCTCTGAAATAATTTTAACGCAATTGGAAGGTCTAGGTTATATAATATCTATGTAGTTCGAGTTCTATCCAGTTGCACTAATTATTTTCTTGCTTACCACGAGTTGATAAGTGTTGACGACTGTAGTATTGTTTTTATAGCGTATTCTCCTGTTTAGTGGTGTTATAGCGACTGAGCCGGCACCGGCAGCCGGTGATAGCTAAAAAAATATGCCAAATATCATGCAGTCATGTGAATGATATTTGGCGTACCATGAAATGCTATGTCAAATATACATCTATTGGTCGGTTAATTGGTTTAAACATCAGGTTAGCACCGATGAATAAACTGTTATTCAACTTCTATCGTTGGAACGGAGAAGGCTACAAGTCAGAGAAGGTATTTTATTTCTTTCTCGCACAGAGGAGTCATCTGCTATCGCAGAAAATCGAATGATCTAGACATAATGCTTGGGGGCAGATTGTACAATTCAGAAGCGTAAAGGTCCCAGTGTGCTGGCGTCACCCAGTTACAGAGCGAAACTGAACGTATTTCCATGCTTACTACACGCCGAACAGCGGTAAGGGGATCAGCCAGAAGATCTTTTGCAAGGTTTAAAGCGGCAGCCGTTGGGGTTTGCCGTATTATGTATAAGCCTGTTGTATTGTAGTGTCTAAGTTAAATAAGTTCTTTAGCTTTTGCGGATGCTGACAGCTTTTTGTTCTCGACTTTTTGGTCTTTCCACAAAACAACACGTCTTCGTATAAAGCTCTCGGCTACCGTTTAGTTCATAACCGTATATTTATATTTCACAATGGCTAACAACTCACTGCGTGCAACAGGCACGAACGCCGGGCAGCAAACCTCGCGTGGAAAACGAGACCCCGGTGAGTCATTTATTCTAAGTACAACGCAAACGCGTTCGTTTACGGTGTCCCCAAAACTAACGCCGTGTTTCGTAGGCTCATTCAGTGGGGATTCCGGCCACTGCGGGTCGCCTTGGCGCAGGTGCTTTGTTAAAATGACACGAAGCCATTTATTGTACAAACGCTCAATATAGACACTTGCCGCCACGAGCTATGTGAGCCTTATATTTGTATTAAATATTAAAAGTAACTATTCATTTGTGCACTTTTGCAGCAACTAGTGTTCGGAAGCAAGTAATTTTGTATACTTAATACAGCTCTCTTATAGTTATATATATATATATATATATATATATATATATATATATATATATATATATATATATATATATATATATATATATATATATATATATATATATATATATATATATATATATATATAGACATTTATGCATTGTAATTAATCACCGACGGTGGGACATATGTATATATATATATATATATATATATATATAACAATTTATTTTTACGATGATAAGATTAAGTTCCTTTCCCCTGCAATTGCCACTAGCTCGTTCGTCTGTACATGTGTTGTCCTACACAACACATCGCTGTTCTGTCGCCTAATAATGCTGTTTCTAAAAATATTTTGTAAGGTTCTACGAGGCAGGTTCATTATGCATGCGATATTGCTGTGATAGGAAACAAAATGAGAAATTATTGTTCTCTAAAAGCCAAAGCGGCGACTTTATATATATATATATATATATATATATATATATATATATTCCTGTAAGCGTGCAGCGCTTAGCATATCAGATATAAAAACGTTCGCAGTTACGCGAGTAATATTAGGTATAGGATGTTTTCATACTAGATTGTACGCTGTTCACTTATTATTAACAGTTTCCGACCCTATGCGTTCAGAGAATCCTCATGCGGAGTGGTACTTGAGACACATGTTCGTGTGCACCACATTTATTAATAAGTTGAATTACACGCATTGGGACCGGTGCAGGAAAATACCATGGAATACGGTCATTGTTTCGAAAGCGTCATCGTGGCCTTCAAATACGCGTCCAGATGAAGTTTGAAGAGTGTGACGCCTCTCCATTGTAGCCACTCCCGAGTCGCGGCTGCCTGTCGGTTCTTTCTCGTTCAGTCTGCTTCTGCTAGCCTCTTTATCTGCATGGTCAGAACAAGACAGCTTTGCTTACTATGCGCTTACTACGGGCCATCGGACGAACACGTTCGTCTTCAATCTGAACACTGCCAAGTGGCGGCGTTAATAGTGGACCTATCGTTGTTGCATTGACGGTGATTTTCGGTTACAATGCCTATTTTGGTATAGAATTCTGAAAACAAGCGTTTATGCGCAGTTGCAGCGGTACCCGCATCAGTGCTTCATAAAGTACTGATGTTGTGAAGCCTGGACAAAGGTGAGCAACATAAAAGAAACCATATTACCATCATTCATAAAGGCAGTGCATGGTATGCACGATATGTGTACGATTGAAGTTCGATTCTTCGACAGAGTGCCACGTACAGATGAGCATTTGTATGTACACATAGGTATCCTATATATATATATATATATATATATACTAACATGTGTGCATACACTACTATGTGTGCGGCACAATCAGTCTCCGTTAATGCATTGGCGAAGACTGCGAACACGCAAAATTTGGCGTTTACCTCCTGCAGGCAGAAGCCACCTACTACAGGTAACTATTCAACGGTCATACGAGACCGTATTGCCGATCTCACTAACATAGTGCTAACTCAGCGTCTCGAGATTGCTTCGATCGGGTCGGAACTGGTGAAGTGTAAAGCCGAACTCAGGCCACCCCAAACAGGTCGGCCGATCCTCCTCCATCGTGTTTAAAACCTCGCGCGCCTGGTACAGTGTGACTGGAAGAAATTGATCTAAACCGATCGTCGCAGCGGATCGATTCATTGTCTCCACCATCTGCAGTAGCAGCTCATGCAGTCACCGTGCTGACAAGCACTGAAGGTGGAGAGCGCTCGCGTTTGGTCAAGCGCAAACGCTCGGAGAGTATTTAGCGGTCTCTTATAATCGACACAGCCTCGTCAGCTGTCAGCCCCATCCCTACTGTTGCTATTAGTAATAGAAAGTGATGAATTGTCTCCAAGATCGTTCCCTACATCACAGCCTTACACATTCATAGGTGTGTTGCGCCCAAACTGATCTGACAGCGCAATCAGTATGGAAACTATGGATCACAATACAATATATACTCGTCATTCTCTCTCTTTGTGCAAGATGAGGACGAGAAACAATAGTGCTAGATCCCAATTTCTGGTCGTCTGGAGCTATCATACAGTCTTTCCTTCGGCATCTGCCTAGAGAAAAACCTGATCGAAAAGTGCAACGATGCACCTTCTGATGGCACAGTCCAGTCGGTAGTTTTCCAGCGGGCCCCCAAACGGAGCAGCGCCGGTCCCATTGCAGAACGATTAAACTGCATATATCTAAACGCACGCTCGGCAGCGAAACAAGGCGCCGTGGACTCTATTATACCTGTATCGTATGATGTAGCCAATAAAGTTGATTTAATAATTCTGTGCGAAAACTGGTCCTATCAAGCCGTAACGGACGTTGAACTCTCTATCAACAACAGTTTCCGTTGTTTCCGACTGGACCGCGGCTCAAGAGGAGGTGAAGTGTGCATACTTGTCTTAGCTCGATTAAATGTCGAGCCTGTCTCATGCGACTTATTTGGCGAACATTATGCAGTTGAATTGCTTGCACTGCACACAAGGTCTCGTCTGCATTGCTTGTACGCATCAAACGCCGGTCACTCTCAACACGCACGGCTTGTATTTGTGAATGCTGAGAAGCCATAAATTCTTACTGTCAATTTGATGGACCCGTAACTATAGCCGGCGATTTTAATTTACCTCGAATAGGCTGGACTGCTGTTGGAGCATCCTCAGCTGCATTAATGGGCGTCCTCTTTGGAAACTGCTGTCTTGAGCTGATCGATTGCCCCACGCATCAATGGGTCCGCCGTCTGTCTCATTTTAAAAACAGACCCTGACACGACTGACTCCATTGTAATATCTTATCAGATTGCTTGGAGCAATTTCTTCTCTAAATTCCACGATATTGATGAAATGTATGATGAGTTTACCCGATACTGCCGTTTTGTAATTGACCGCTTAACGCCCACTGTCATCGATAAGAAAATTAAGAGCATTCGCGCTTACTTACCAATATCGCAACTTATTGAGCAAACTAGGTATATGGGTAATTGCGTATGAAGATTTTGAGTGTATTTTAGTTCAGCTTTAATACGTTTCGTACTATAAGGATATGCGTAAGTCATCATACACATGTCGGCCACTCTTTGAATCCGTCGACGACTGCAATGGCGCATTCTACATACATTGGCTCCAAGAGATTGTACTACACAAATATACGTTACCAAAGTGCTCCCTATCGTTCCGCACTTTGTCGGTAAGTGATTTGTGGAGAAGTATTCTGCCTGTAATATAGGTGAGATCGACGCAACACAAATCAGATCAGATGGAAACATCGCTTTTTATATTAAGAAGAATATGTTTCGACTACTATGCTAGAAACTACGGTGCTTTATTAGACATAAAATACCGTAATTTAATTCAATATACGTCAAGACCTACCGTAGTTCTGTATAGGCTGTTCAACTGACTCTTTTGCACAAACAGCAAGAAGCAAAGCAGTCGGCTAAAACAAGTACAAGCAGAAGACAGCATCTGCCTAAGCTATCTGCAATGCGAGCCCCGAACTCTCGTACAGACAAAATGTTTTTACATATATATATATATATATAGTTGCGCAGGCCTGCCCGACGACATTATTTGCTCCTGGCGTAGCTCACACGTTACGTCGTGACAGCCTGCAAAGTAGAATTGAAGTGAGCTTGCCAAGTTCAGCATGCAGGTGCAATATATGTATATATATATATCTATACCATACACATGTTGTACATGTGGTGGCCGCCTTTATATCCGTCTACTTACGACAACTTTTACACAGTTCAGTCGACAATAAAAGCAGCGTCGTTTCTTCGCGAACGCTGGATTAACAACCACAAACGGCGAACATTTAAGTTTAACTCGTGCCTAGAGTCTTTCTGACCGGCCTGAGACTGCAGCCCGGTTGCAACGGCTCGACTGTATCAAATACATCGAGTGCGCGCTCTAATCTGTGTCGCTCTGCCGGCTGCGTTCCTGCTCACGGGCGAAGCCGAATTGGATTCAAGACGAACGGTCTACGTGGTGTCTAGGAGTAGCCGTGCATGAGCCGGGCTCTCAGTGGCTCGCTCTCAGTGTCCTCGCATACTGAGGAACAGCTGACGACTGACCGGCTGTCGCCTCCGTGTGCGGTCGCTCCGTGTGGCCCGCCGGTGGAGAGGGAAGTTGCCATAGATGGCCTTCTTCCCTCTCCGTTCGGGGGAGCACGGCCTCGTCCCGGCCACATGGCGGCCCCTCGTCGAAGTCCACAGCAATCGAGCGTGCCAGTCAGGTGCTCCCATGAGTTGACGATAGCCCACGGCTGAATAGACGCCCAATGATCGCCGATCATCGCCGCGATTTGAAGTCGCATTCACGGCTTAGTCATTGATCAACCGACCAAGCGACCGATTGACTGACCAATCACTTGACTCAATGAGTGATGCTCGGGGGGTAAAACGGCACAGTGTATTTGTTGTTGCGATGTTGTGTCGACGACGACGATAATAATAATAACAACAACAACAACGGAGCACCACGTGTGCAGAATCGAGCACCTTGAAACCTATTCAAGTGTCTAACGTGCATACTACCGCTGGCCAACTGCAACGAGCCACCGTACACCCGTGTGGCTGGAGTATGCATATGTTTGTCTGTATGTCTGTGTGTGAATATGTGTGCGAATAGGCGGATCTGCATGTAAATGTGTATGTGTAAAATGTGATTGCGTCGCGCGTGGGGATTAAAGCGTATAATAACTGTGTGCTGTTCAGAAGTGATTCTAGTGGAGTGCTGCCTATCAGGGCGTGACTGGGGCATACGTTTATTCTCTCTGGAACCTCTTACCCTGGACAGACAGACAGACAGACAAACAGACCGAACGACAGACAGACGGACGCTTCTGCTCGATGTCGACTATCCCTACCTGAACCTCTTTCCCCCGGTCCAGTTGGCCTCCAACCCCCAATCTCCAAACGACCCATATCTGGGTGGCCCAAAACGGTGCACAACCAAAGTATCGATGGGTATGGAGAGCACTCGCCGTGACAGCGTGCACCACTTCCACCCGACGTTCACTGTGAAGTGACTGCCATGCTACACGTATAATAATAATGTGTGAAAGGGAAGCGGCAGCAGAAGAGGGAACGCGTCTGTGTGCAGATAGTATGCGAAGGAAACTAACTGTTCCCTGGAGCATTGATCAAAGAGACCAGCCAAAAAAGAGACATTTTTGCTCCTGCTTCCTCGGGCCACGGTCTGAATGAGATGTGCTAACCCAATTCAAAACGCGAGCAAGATCAACACTGCCCAGGGCCGACGTGCAGACAAGAACTGCAGCACAAGTTTATAAGTATACACTTAGCGAAAAAGCAGAAAGAAATAAGCTTGGCCCACTTATAGAGGCGGCCTTTTGCGTGCATACTATGTACCTGATGTCGTTAGGAAAATAAAGGGCAACTAAATCTACTTTTAAGCTTCAGAGCTTAATGATAGCGTTTAGCGACTCATTCCCATATCGCACACCCGGAGCCTCAAAGCCTTAACCACGCGAAGCCCCCGGTTCCGGCAAGTCCATACAAAGGATATGCCTTTATCACTGTTGCAGCCTATACCACTGTTACGTTGAAACCCTTGTTGTTTGTTAGAAAGGGAAATAAAGTAAGTCTGTTATTGAAGAGAAAGCAGGGCAAGCATGAGTAAGAAGACGTACTTTTGCCTGTTCAGCTTGACGCGAAATACGTCTCTGGAATACAAATTCGTCGGATGAGTCTGTGACCGTTCAAGAACAACGACAACCTCGTGCAGAGTGTGCTACGACAGGTAAAATCGTGCACGATTCGCACTTTGCAAACGCCGCTTTGTCAAAATACGTGGCGTTACAGATAAGCATCGCTGCGACTGCTACGACAACAACAACAGCAACAACAATAACAGCCAGTTCTTTCTTCTGCTGTTACGGCAAAATACCTGAGACCAGTAACGATAACGTGTGCGAATATAACCACGATTATTATATATGTCGACGCGTAACGGCTGCGTCGATGAGTGGCCCGAAGAGGCCCATTTCTGACGCGTGCTAACTATCCTGTTTCGGACCGGTTTTGGCTCGGCTTGCGCTGGTGGCGAGGTGTGGACAGCGTCGCGTCTGCGCGTCAACTAAGTGGGGGTGGCAGTATTCTCGTGCATTTCTGCGGGGGGGGGTTTGGTACTTCCTCTTGTTCAGTGATCAAGTGGCGTTCTTGAGGCTGTTGATACGGATGGATGCAGATGCTAAGGATGGATGATGGTGGTGGTGGTGAGGGTGGTAGTGTCAATAGTGGTCGCCGTGGTGTTAAAGGATAACAAAGTCATCGATCGACTGTGACACTCGTACGGCTAGATCAACGAGAATACCCGCTGTGTACTGGGACTGGCACTTGTTGCTAATGTGGTGGTTGTTACAGCCGGTGTTGCTATTCCTGCCCGCCCTTGTAGTCGTGCCACTCCCACACTAGCTAGCTGCAACCGACGCCGCTGCCGTTCCACGTTCTGCCCTCAGTGTCTATCTACTTCAGTGCTGAAGTCATTATCGCCGCCAGTGTGGCCAAGGTGGGCGGCAGCGAAACGCTGGGCGAGCCCGGTGCGCCCGCAAGCCCGCCCTCTCATCCAGCTGCTGCCCCCGGAGCCCCAGCTCACCGCCAGAGCCGGGGTGAGTGGACGGACAAGGGGACGCAGCAACTCGTCAAAATGATCTCCTCAGGACTCGTACCGCCGCTCGACAACGAAGACGTAAGTCAACCAAAGGTATTTATCTGTCGTCCTCGTCGTCGTCGTTGTGGTCTGTGGTCTGCGTTAGCGTCGTTGTAATTTTTTTTATACCCTTAGATGTCTGTCATGATGCCCAGATCACTATCATCATCATCATCAGCCCTAGGCGCCCACCGAAATCTCTTAGTAGTGCTCCTCAGTAAAGCCCTCAGCGCTGCTGCGCCTAGCAGTCGGCAGTTTTGCATACGCACACGGCGTATGCTACGATCGACCTCACTTTATGCGGATCGTAATCTGGTTGCTTCTGACTTGTCCGACGATGTCTACTCGAACACGTTGCTCACTAGCAGCCGCGATTAAAGAATCTGTACCAGTAGTAGTAGTAGTAGTGGTAGTAGTTTGAGTCGAGCCCGGTGGCGTGGTGGCATGCGTCTGCGCCTCGCGACCGGAGGAGACACATAGGGGCGCGGTTTCGAGCCCCTCCGTTGCACATTTATATTAATGGGGGTCCTTCTATGAAGCAATGTGAAAAACAGTTCCGTGGGCGTTAAATCTTGGCTAAGGGTCAGCCCGAAAACTTTACTAGTAGTACGAATAACGTGTTGAATGGAAAGTTGTGTCGGAGAGTCACCCCCACTCTATGCCCTAAGTCATTGGATAAATAATTGACCTGGCAACATTTCGCAAATAAAATCGTCGTAATCGCTGTCGCCGCTATCATCATAGGACAACCGTACCAACTACATAAAGTAGTTCCATAATAACAACAAACTATTTTTCAAAAATAGCTTTGGATTATCTGACTTTTATGTTGAAAACAGATTTTGGAATAGTCGAGTCGTTTGTGGCTAATTGCTGTAATTATTTTGTTTATTTGTGGACTGAACTGCTGCATTGTCTGTTCATGTCAAAGTCCGGAAGATATGTTTGTATAATATGATATAATTATAACTATTAAACAAGTCTGCAAATCTCACGAAATCGCCCCAAAATTGGCTATATGTAATCACATACATAGCATATGTTTAAGGTGCTATAGCAATTTGTTCTTCTTAATACATCCCATGTTGAGCAAGTTCAGCAACATGACATTCTCAATTATTGTTTTAGCTTACTAAGATTACCATTAGGAAAAATAGGTTCGTTAAAAAATCGACATGGATTGTACTGCTGAATCTGTTGGAATCAATTACATGGCTGTTCCAAACGTTTTTAGAAAGTAAACGGTGATTTTTTTACCACACTATTGGACTTTTCTCGACGGTCACAAATCTGCGCCAAAAATCCGACGGATTTTTCGACACTTTGGGCAACTTTCGCTGAGATAGTTTTGCTAATAGTAGTATTGCACGAATCTACGTACTCAGACTATAAAAGCCGTGCGTTGAAGCACACATTCATGTAGTTCTCCCCGTACAAACACATGTCGATTTGGTAGACCAGTAGACCAAGTCAGCAGTAAGCTTTACTGCACTTCGTGGCTGTTACATAGTACCATACACACACACAAATGCAATATTATGACAACAACTATTGAACCTTTACACAAACATATATATATATATATATATATATATATATATATATATATATATATATATATATTTATTTTAGATTTTCCGTAAGGCATTTGCCCGTGTACGGTTTTTTCGTGTCATGGCTAAATTTTATCCACTCCGGCATTTACCTTGTCTAAATTGGAAACCATGCAAACCAATTTAAGAGTGGCCGGTCTGGGTCTCGAACCCAGTCCTCCCGAATGCAAGGCAAAGGCTTTGTCATTAAGCCATCTTGCTCGGTATGATATATATATATATATATATATATATATATATATATGTATGATATATATATATATATATATATATATATATATATATATGTATGATATATATATATATATATATATATCAAGTAGACACACGACTGTCGGGGCTAGAAGCCATGTACTGACGAACGTTTAGTGGAGAAGGAAAATACGAGTAGGTACGAGACGAATCTGCCGCATCCTATAACAACCCGTGAGAGACAATAAATACAGCTGGCACAGAAAACTGCACTGATACACTACAGGTAACCGCAGGCGATTGTGTTTTCTTTCCTGCGTACTTGATTAGCCAAAGTTCAATAATAGACTAAGTCAATAAGTCAGTGTGCACAATTTAATCATATATATCTTTTATTAAATGACTTTTTATGTTAGCGCTTATATATATAAATATATATATATATATATATATATATATATATATATATATATATATATACATATATATATATATATATATATATATATATATATACATATATATATATATATATATATCTACATATATATGTGTGAAATAATATAAATATTTACCTTATTTTGGTAACATAGCATCTTTGACCCATTTTGCAAAATGGGGGCCTGGAATGATCGCCTCTAAGAGGCCAGGCATGTTGAAATATCTTTGGATTCCCGAATCCTCCCCTCCAAGTTTTTTGTGACGGCTCCTGACTCCCAGCCGTATGGTTTATCATTTATTCTCAATGAGCATCGCTTCAAGAGAATTCGATAAAAAAAAAAAAGATCGAACCAACGACACCCGGGTAGATGACAACCATGATTAGTGTACTAGTCCCCTGAGCGACGGCGCCACGCAGAATAAAAATTCACGTGTCTATACGTGTAAATGACTGCAATCGTCTTCTCTAACGTTTTGTTATATTTTCATACGTATTCACGGAACGTCATATGAATACAGTGAGATCTTTTCGCAGTCCGTTTTTCCCAAAAGTGATATGACGCATCTAAGTAGATGCAGACATTTTTATAGTGAGTATAACCGACGTATACCGCATCTCACTTGTGTGTCGAAAGACATGCAAAAATGCAAATGTCTGCTGGTATGAACTTGCTTATCAAAGTCACACAATATCTTCGTCCACGTGATACGTGACATAGAAGCCGCATTTTGTTCGCAGACAGCGAAGAGCCAGTAATAGTGTAAAAATGCGCCTTTCCCTTCCCTTCCGGCCCTTCCCCCGCCCGCTCGTGGATCACCTGTGGTCATCTACGTACGTCTCATAACGTTTCTGTGAAAGTTTGCATAATGCTTGTTTGCAAGGTCAGTGCACCGCCGTTGTTTTCGGACTGTGTCGGCGGGTGCTGCTATCCATCCATCCAGCCTCCGGGCTTGGAGCGAGCTGTCGTGCGGCCTGCCTACGTAACGGCGCCGTGCAAAGAGCTATCACTTTCCTATTTTTGAAACTAGGCAGACACGTTGGGCTTCGGCCCGTCGGGCGAAACACGAGTCGAAGGAGCATGCACGCGGATACCTGCGACGTCGTTTCTATAACGGCTCCTCTCTCGGGTTACTCTTGCGGATACCTGATCATAATTACCTCAAAGTCGAGATTGTTGCCAAGCACAGAGAACGTTAATCCTGCTAACAGGTATGAGCCGAAGCGTGGTACGGCATTGTCGCTTCGAAATCAAATTTTGTGTGAAAAACGAAATTAAGTGCGCGGATGCATTCCGAATGTTGACTGTGGCATACGGAGAAGCTACCTTGGACCGAAGCAACGTTTATCGGTGGTACAAAATGTTCTCAGAAGGCCGAGAAGATGTGAACGACGAAGAGCGTGCCGGACGCCCGAGCACTTCAACAACAGACGAAAAAATTAATGAAGTGGAGAAAATGGTATTGGCCAATCGTCGAATCACCGTTAGAGAAGTTGCTGAGGACCTAAACATATCGATTGGCTCGTGCCATTCGATTTTTATCAATGATTTGGGCATGAGACGGGTCGCCGCGAAATTCGTACCAAAATTGCTCAATTGCGACCAAAAACAGCATCGCATGAACATTGCTAATGAGATGTTGGACTCTGTCCGCGACGACCCAAATTTGCTCCAGAGGGTCATAACTGGTGACGAATCGTGGGTTTATGGTTATGACGTGGAAACCAAAGCTCAATCATCTCAATGGAAGCTGCCGCACGAACCAAGACCGAAAAAAGCGCGCCAAGTTCGGTCGAATGTGAAAGTTTTGCTGACAGTTTTCTTCGATTGCAGGGGCGTGGTGCATCATGAGTTCTTGCCACAGGGTAGAACGGTCAATAAGGAATATTACCTGCAAGTTATGCGCAATTTGCGCGAAGCAATCCGCCAGAAACGCCCGGATTTGTGGAAGAACAAAAATTGGCTTTTGCACCACGATAACGCCCCTGCTCACACATCGTTGCTTGTGCGCGAGTTTTTGGCCAAAAACAACACACTAATGATGCCGCAGCCACCGTATTCCCCAGATCTGGCCCCCTGTGACTTTTTCTTGTTCCCTAAACTGAAGAGGCCCATGAAAGGACGACGTTACGCTACGCTTGACGAGATAAAGACGGCATCGAA
The DNA here is from genome assembly GCA_003439945.1 of Dermanyssus gallinae. Taxonomy (NCBI): domain Eukaryota; kingdom Metazoa; phylum Arthropoda; class Arachnida; order Mesostigmata; family Dermanyssidae; genus Dermanyssus; species Dermanyssus gallinae. Next base: position 328,394 of record QVRM01002936.1, on the reverse strand, counting down.
GGAGGAGCTGAACAAGGTTAAAAAAATGGTTTTTTGAAGTGCTTCGAAGATTGGAAAAACCGTTGGCACATGTGTATAATATCTCATGGGGATTACTTTAAAGGGGACAAAATAGATATTCATGAATAAATGAATAATTTTTGAAAAAAACACAACAGTCGCGATACGTTTTGAACAGCATATGTATATATATATATAGGAGAACGATGAGTAAAAGTGATATAAACCTAATTGATCGGTGCAGTTTCAGCCCACAAACTTCAGCATCTGTGTGCGACTGCTGATTTTATATCGTTGTCAACCTATCTGCTTTCGGTCCGCATCGTGGGAGAGTGTGATGATTCAGTGACAGAAAAACGTCCGCTTTGGAGTGCGGCTTTCTATCTCGACCTTGCCGAATTAAGTCAGCTGAGATCGGTTGCGATCGTAGATAAACGTCCACGGAGTATGTTGGCGTTGCCCCTGCCGATGCTGGTGATGATGCGTTTGTTGATTTATATGTTAAGTGTTCTTTGCAAACAGCTTCAACTTGAGAAAAAGCGACAGCAAGAAAAACAACAAAAACGTGTGTAAAAGAGAGCGACGGAAGGCCGTTGCGATCAATATTACTACCGTTATTGCTTCATAAAGCGTATGCGGCATTATTTTCACTCATTTGTTGCTATTGTTGTTGCCAGGCCTCAGGCAAATGTGCAACTTATTTCAAGTGACATTTGCAACATATAGCAGTCGAGTTGCGAATGTTTTTGCATTGTGAACAATATTACAGCATAGGTTTATAGTGCGCGAGTCCAATGTAGATCACACATGGCCCTGACAGAGAGAGCGATTCTGTTACTGTAGTGGGGGCAGATACGATTTGCCGATTTACGCGGTTATGCGACTGCCAAAGGCTGTATTAGTTTACTTTTTAAGCCGAATACACGCTTTTCTAGGCCCTCATAACTAACTACGAGAGCCAAGTAAGGTTATTGCGCCCATCACAATTTGACCGAGCAATAGGCGCCGACAGTCGGTTAGAACGCAGAATACAGGCGACGCGGGTAAACACATAGCAGTTGGCAGAGTGTTGGGGTAATCTTCTATTTTTCTTCTATCTATTAATTAACGTACACTTGTTTCGCAAATAATTTACAATGTATACAAGTAAATAAGAAAAAAACTTAGTAGCGCAAATAACAGGCAAATGCCTCAAATTAAGGAAAAGTGCTGAGGCCTCATGGTTACTCGGCGTTGTGCTAGTCGTCCATATTTAAACGCTTCTTTCAGCTTAGAAGTGGTGCAATCCTCGTAAGTGCCCCCTTGTATTGAAAAGCGTTTCTCATGTTAATAGCTACGGCAGACAATCCCGTGTTCAGAATTGTTATGACAATAACAGGAGACACACAGTAAGCCACAGACTCTCTTTCTGTGATTATCAGAGTTACAAACGACGCTGGCTTTCCTAACCTGTCTTGGTAAGCACACCGCCATCTGGACAGTCACCCGAAATGTATGATCACATATGTAAACTATGTGAACGTTTTCGGGGGCTAGTGGGGCGCCATTTTTGGCTGTCATCTACGAGGGTCTCGCCGACTTGATTTCCGATGTTGATCGAACTTTCTTAAGGCAATGCTCACTGAGAATAGATGATAAACTATAAACTGTTAAGAGTCAGCTAGCATGTTGACGCACGGACTATTGGGGAAACCCCAAACACCCCTGACTCCCCCCAAGGTTCGGATTTGTGTTGGACAATACTTCGAGACCATGAGAGGGGAGTCTCGTGCTCTGCCGGCTCATGGGAAACCTTAGATATGCCAACATGTTCACCGCTCGGTGGACATCGAAAATCTGCCGCACGATGATTCCAAGTCCGTCCAAGAGCACAGAGGACAGTTTTCGATTTAAAAACAACCCCCTGAAAAAAAGAAAAAAAATAATTCCAGTCCTGCTCGATCGGATGACCAAGAAGCCGTAGCCCGCCATGGCTTGGCAGAACGTGCCCATCCCGCCGACTCAGAGACCCTTCATAAAGCCCCTTGCCGGTTGCCATCAGTCTTTAGACAGCAACTCTGTTGAGGACGACTGCCTATTCTCATCATTGTGGATCACGGAAGCAGTGTTTGCTCTCCGTGTAGATTGACACTCAAAGGGCACAGTGTACTTCTATATATCATCAGTAGCGGTTGAGGCAGTTTCTAGAAGGCCACGTAAGATGTGTATGTGCACAAAACTGCTTGTTCATACTCAATATCATATACAATCAACTATATAAGAAAGATAATGCATGTAGGAACAAATCAACAAGTACATTGCCTTTCGTACCAAACCTGCTAATGGTTGATTGTAGCATAGAACATGATGCGAATGTGTGGGTTAGCCTTTAAAACAAATACACTGTTTCGCTCCTTAAATACAGACAAAACACGATCAATAAAACCAACGCATAAAATAATCCCAGCGAAAATGCGCTAATTGACTGCCTAGAATAAGAAATATATTTTAAAGGAGATTGTTTTTAATTCTAGACCATTCTCCGTCCCCTACGGGCTTAGAACTCACTATGTGGTATATCTTCAATGTACCGAGGGCCGGACATGTTGAGATATCTAGGGTTTTCTAAACAGTCCTTGTGGCAGCATGGCCACTGACTCTCAGTGGTATGATTTATTATCTATTATCAATGAGCATCGCTCAAAGAAAACTCGATCACCAACAGGAATTGAGCCGGCGACACCCCGGTAGACAATACGCACTTATTTCCTAGACGACGCCGCCACTAATCGACAGCCTGCATAATCTATACTTCGGAGGTGTTTCGTTCTTTACTGCAGAAGCAAAATTAACAGCAAAAAATGACAGAATTCGATTCCAAAAATAATAACTATAAACGATGAGGACATAAGAGTGATGGCATGCAACTTCGCCCCAATAACGGTAGGCGCTTGGCCAATGTGTTTGCATTTATGCTGAGGTGCGTATGCTATATATATATATATATATATATATATATATGCATCGTGGCACTCATGGTTCCCTTTACTTCGAGTGCGTCGTATTGACAAAAAAAAACCATTCCGGCATTCGGTCTGTCCGAATTGGAAGCAAAGCAACGCAGATCAATTCAAGAGCTTTTGGCGTGGATTAGTCAACCTCACAACGTCCTGCCGATAGACAAGGTCGCTAGGGCATGCTTTGGGCACGAAGCGAACGGAATGTTTTCGGTGTGTGTGTGTGTGTGTGTTTGTGACGTGGGAACTTCAATGTTCAAGCACGTTTGCTAGTAACTGCAGACTGCTGTTGTCAAAACACGCAAACCAAGGCATACGATGGCGAAGCTTTAGACGCACAGGCGACAAGCCAAAACCACCGCAGCAACAGAAGTAGGAACAGTGGCCGAGAAGCTGCGACGATGACAACAACAATAACAACAACAACACAACAACAACAAAATGTGTTCGTCGTTGAGGAGGAAACATCCTCCCGAGTAGTCGTCGTCGTCGTCGTCGTTTTCTGTCCAAGATCACACGATGTAGTAAATATTGATGTCTCTCCGATATGCGTTTGGCAGAAAATCTGAGAAATGAGCAGTCAGTGTAGTCCATCGAGCATTCTCAACAAACGCAGCGTTCACAGATGTCGCCTGCGCTGCCGCCCTCGCCTCGAACAAGAACCCCACCACCATCAACAACACCAACAACAACAGCAACTGCAGCAGCAGCAACACCAACAACAACAGCAATAACAGCAGCAACAACAACAAGAACAAGGTGCGAGTGGAGCAGCAGTTGAAATGATAACAACGCCAAGCATTATATCGACAAAAACCAAACGAGAAAAGAGTAGGAACACACATGTTAAAGGAATAGCCGCAACAACATCAACAACAACAACAACAACAACAACAACAATAGTCAATAATAACTGCAGCACTACAATAAAGGCCTAAAATGATTACAATAGCAAAATGTAGACAATCACAGCGAAAGCAGTGACGGGCTTCGAATCGATTGAAGTTGAAGCAACAATAGAACTCGTCGTAGTAGAAGATCACCGCAACAAAAACAACAGCAGCAACAGCGACAACAACAGAAAAACAGCGATTACAACAACTTAAGAACTACAACCCAAGCTTGGATCGATATCTACTAAGATTTGCAGGCTTAGTTTAAGACTATACAATAATGACAAACAAAAAAGAGTGAGAAAGGCATTTCAGATAATTCAATTTTTTTAATGCAAACATCTAAGAAATTGTCGTATGCGAGGAAGTCGTCGTATCATTACGTTCTAGAGGAGAAAAAACTTTATAGAAAATGACAAAAATGATTTTGAACATTTTACAAGTACTTTCCATGTGCCAACGCTAGTTCTAGAAAAGTTTAGGCGCCGTCTTCCAATAGCATATGAATAAGACTGTGTGTTCGCCCGGCACATCTTCATTCAAACGTCTGTTTCCGACGTTTTTTTGGCAGCATTTGCGTGTATCAAGTTTGAGAACTATAAACACCATTTTGAAGGAAGTTGGACCTCGATTTAGAGGATCCTCGGTCTTCCAAATGGAGATCAATGGGAGCAATGACGTTGCCACTAAGCATGCACAGTAAAATGCATTCTATATGCTATTGTTTAATCATTGTTATGTAGCAGTCGATTGACTGCTGGTATTGCTTATTGCTTGTTGCTGTTGTTAGTGTTATTGTTGTGTCTATGGTCACTTTCTCCATCTCTGACAATACTACCGCCACTGTTCTATTTACTGTGGTAGATAACCCGTAGCTCAACAAAGTCGAATTATGTTAGCGAGTGATGTTTTTGTTATTTTGTGCAGTGCACGCTAACAGCAGGCAAAACACACACACATATATATATATATATATATATATATATATATATATATATATATATATATATATATATATATATATATATATATATATATATATTTGTATGTGATTTTGGATATATAGTTGCATGTGTTGACCTAGGTGAAGCTATAGGCCGTCATACTTTAGGTCCGTAAAGCCGTAGAACTAAAATATAACAACGAACTCTCATGGTGGTACTGCACTCATTTGGTGCTGTGCAGCGCTGTGCCTGTGCAGAGCCTGCACCTGCATAAAATTAATTACGGCTGTGTTATCACGACGCGGCGACACGACGCAGTAATTAGTTTTTTTTTTGTCGAGAAAACAATTCGAAGTCGTCACCGTAACTAGTCGTCGTCCTCAGGACATGACAGGTAAACAGCGTGATTGAACATTGTTTCTCTTTACATACACGTAAAACATTTCTGCAGCAGTTAAAATGTTTTACGGCTGAAAAAAAAAAGTTAAGCTAGTAGCGCCTCACGCACAGCCTCACGCATCACAGACCACGCTTTTGGTTTTCGCTAATTAGGTGAGTGACTGGGTTAGTTGGCTTTAATTAAACATTACGTTATCTCGGGCAGTTGTGTCGTGTGCATACTTTATATGTAGTTATGGCATGCACGCTTACACACACGGTCGCACAGCGTCGCAAACGAGGACGTATGTTTCAATGCTGTATCGACAACACGTTTTCGATTGAGGTGGGCTTCGCCACATAACATAGGCGCCGCCACAACGGTACAACGCGGGATGTGCAATTGCCGATAGACAATTGCAATCAGCACAAGGCTTCAAACTAAAGAAAAAAACAAGGGATTTTCAAAATGCAATTCTTTCGGGGTCGTGGCGGCAGCGCTAACATCGCTAGGCGTAGCCTAGGGTGGCCTTTGAGATGGTTAGCACCAACAATATTCTGACATAGTCGATACGACGCCGTCTTGCTGTAGCAACGCAATGCGTCACTAATTTGTCGCAATCTTCGTTTGTAAATATTCGCGTGTTGCACCAAACTCTGTTTGCTGTTTACCGCCACACCAAAAGCATGAATTACTAAACGCTAAGCGTACAACTTGACAAACCTATGAAAACAACGCACAACGACGAAAAGCCGTTTTAGCCAACCTAGAGGGCACATTATTCTATCAAAATGCAGGTTTTCGCTGTCGCCCGCTTGAGTAACTATAGCAGAAAAAGGAACATCGTTGTAGGGTCTAGCTGCAATTTTTGACTGGAAGCTCAAAATACTTAAACACGGGGTGGTTAGTGGTAGGTGACAGGCAATCGCCTTAGTCTGGCCAATTTTCAGGGTTTTCTGGTTCCGCTGGATTTCTCGTCTGGCCCTCATTGAAATGGCGTGTAGGCACATTGGGTGTTAATACGCAGATACGACGATGGAGCCTAGCGTGCGTGGAGTCGATGCGCCCGTTTCGAAGAGCTACGTTCTGGGTAAAGGAAAGCAATTCCTAGCGGCTAGATCGGTAGACAACTGCCGCGAATTTAACTAGACTAGATTTTCCCGACCGAGCGTCGAATTTGAAGTTTGGAGAAATCTTGCAATAGTCATGAAAACCTTATCGTGATTACTGCACTAACATTGTTATGACGTGCACTGCAGGAAGAGAGGCTTCATTTGCATGGCTCTCATAACATACGTTTTTATGAATACATTAGTGAGACAACGCTGTATGGCCAATCTGTTTTATTCTGCCATTGTAAGAAATATCATGAGAAAGAAAGAGAGAGAGAGGGAGTGAATAATAAGCATAAAAATATATCGCTACGAATACAAAAAATACGCCAATCATTTCTCATCGGATTCAATGTTGATATACTGTTCCAAGTTCATCAACACGTCCAGTTCGTTCGTCGGCAAGACTGCTCTGAGAAAAACCCTGTAATGCTAACTATATTCGCAAACAAACTTAAACTGGCACTCACAAGGGTACCCATAGAGTATATAGATCAAGGAAAATGTTTCTAAGAAAAGCAACATTTGAACTCGTTTTTCGCCAGTAAACATACACGTCAAAAATTGGCATACTAAATAACAAAAACTGAATATAAAATACTGTGTATAGCCGTGTGGCTTCTGCAGGACCAGGTCGCTTTTCATTTGAATTGGCTACAGCCAAAGCTGCCAGAGCTGCTGCTAGCGTTTGTTGCTAGCCCCGAATCAATTTATTAGGCTAAATTTTCACCTACTTCAGCTACTTTAAACTCGAGCAGCGAATGTCGTCGTCTTGGGGCGATTTCGACGGCATGTGTTCGGCCCCGGAAGTTTCGGGGAAGCGGCCCCGATAATAACAGCAACAGCAACAACAACCCTACCACTTCCACCACCACCACCACCACCACCAACGGGAACAACAACAACAACAACAACAGCAGTAGCAACAGAAACAACGACACGCTTAAAGACAGAGCCCGAAAGCAAAAGTTTCGGCCGTCTTCCTCATCCGGTCGGCGAGAGCACTGCGAGCATACAATTTTCCGTACAACTAGGGCAAGGTAGCGAAAAGTTGTGCCTGATGGCTCTTCGCTGTCCTGGCTGCCCTGGTTCTGGGTCGCGCAACTCCTCAACCAGCCACCTCTTCGGGAGGCTGAGCTGGCGCAGAGAGCACGCCGTCCGTGATCGCCGCTGAATTCACACAGCGCCGCTTCACCGCCGCCACGGCAGATCATGGACGACCCAGCTCGTTCGCGTCTCGAGAGAAACACGCCGGCTCCGGAGCTCTGAGCTGAATGAGTTTTGCCCAGCCTGCCTTTGTAATTCCGACGCGTCACACATTCCGACGACGACTACAACGACGACGACCACGGCGACTAGGTTGCCGTCGATGAACAGGGAATAGCATGAGAAGAAATACATACGGCAATGCTGTGCGCTTACAGGTACAGCATACGCTCATGGAAAAATGCCACCTTTTGTGAATAGTGCAAAACTTCTCGTCACACTTATCGTATCATGTCACTCTTATGGACCAAAAATAATAATAGTTTTTATTATTATTATTATTATTATTATTATTATTATTATTATTATTATTATTATTATTATTATTATTATTATTATTATTATTATTATTATTATTATTATTATTATTATTATTATTATTATTATTATCATTATTATTATTATAATTATTATTTCGGATTATTTGATAAAAATGCTATGTCTATATTTCTGCAACCTTCCTATTCGCCGGGCATGGCTCCGTGCGACTTTCCTATGCCAACGAAAACATTGAAGGGACAATATTTCGAGAGTATAGAGGATATAAACAAGATCGCAGGAGCCTTAGCCAAGACACGCTTGAAAATGTTTTGAAGAGTAGGAAAGAAGGTAGCAAAGAGTGGGAAAGAAGGTAGCATTGCAGTGGACAAGAGCTATTTTGAAGGGAACAAAAACATTTTGAAAGATTAAATTGATTATTTTTAATATAAATATGTATTAGAACGTTTCGATCCGCCCATATATATATATATATATATATATACATATAAAGGAACACGCTGTAGCAACTGTGCTTGCATTGTTTCTTTTGACAACGATGAGGCCATCGTCTCTTTCATCTGATATACGACCGGTTGGCCGCACAGTTGGGCCATAGGTTCTTTACCGCTGCTTCGATTTCGACACCTTTTTTCAATACGACGAGTTGCACAGCGGGACAATTTATCATCTTTTATCAGCAGGCGCTTTTGCGTCTCTTAGGTAGACAACAGTCGACTACACAACCAAGACACGCTGCGGGCCGCTCTGCCAAAAAAAAAACAAGTATTGCTGGCTTTAAGTTAGAGAGAGATATATATGGTGTACGTGCGTCTCCTAATACCAGAGTAGCGCGATAAGGCGTTTAACTCAGCCTAATCCCTAGTCTAAGCATTACTGTAAGTATAACAAAAAGTGCCATACCAGTGTTCATTGTCACAGTTACACAGCAGTACTATTCCCAGCTCCTGTTATTGTTCAATTAGCAATATCAAACGTGACAACGTTAAATCAAAATGATTGCTTATTATTCGGGAAATCGTTTAAGGCCATATTTAAGACTAGCCACGTACGTGGTTCAGTTTTAAGGCATTTTAAACTTAGGTGTCCGGCAACAGCGCTATACTCGTACAGACCGAAGCAACAGCGGAGACAACACCGCCTTAGCAAAATGACTCAGAAAACTCGTGGTGCGCGACTATGTATCTACACAAACCAAAACAAATATTTTCATTTCATATTTATTCACTCAGGTTGAGTAGCGATTATAACCACAAATATATCTTATTAACAACTATAAGGACAGTGGGTCAAGACTATCACCGGGTGATTTGCATATGTATGGATACATACACATACACATATACATACGCATACATATATACACATATATAGTATATAAACATATACATACACATATATAAAATATATAAGCTACAAGGCCCCACAATGACGAGCTAATTCATTTAAAGATTGCACAAGATTGCACCTAAACAAATATGTGTAGATAAGTCAAGAAGCTACAATGGCGGTGAAGCCACAACATATACCATTGTTGAAATACTACGCTAACAAATTGTATCAGTGTAGACTAATGGCCACGCCTACAATTACATGTTTATAGAGCAACCAGTGTATAATGCGTATATATATATATATATATATATATATATATATATTTATGTATATCCTCTAAATATATATATATTTAGAGGTTGGTAGACAGTCCGGTATTGATGGTAGACAGTCCGCCATTATTAAAATGACAACGCAACAACGCATTCATATTATAACTGAACAAGAATATATAACGGTGGGTTTTTAAACAAACGTTCGTTAGCAGCAAGATCCATTTGCAGTTGATGGCCTCGTAAACAAGCAAAGTGATTGCACTTGGAGTAACGAAAACCAACATGAGTCTCCCGAGAAGAAAATGCATCCCAAGCATATCATTTGTAGATCACGGCTATTACAAAATTATTTAGAAATAAGCTCGAAAGTGCATTAAACTACTGCAGCTGACAGAATAATAGCATGACTAAGACAATAGGAACAGTCTTGCATGTGATAGCTAACATAATTCATTACACCAGGCATCTTGGCAGGCATAGCCCAATAAATCGCCGAGATTCAGGGAAATCTTTCAGTGGGCACAGCAATTGGGTGCGTTCATAACGTGCACCTCATATATATATATATATATATATATAAGGAATGTGCTTAAGTCGGAGGTAGCCGTTGTGCCGATTACGGTCTGAATAGTGTCGTTTTGAGAAAGTTGTAGTACTCGAAAACTGACGCTCTAAGCTGCCCTGACACTCGAAGACACCCACCGTATGCCAAAATAGGACGGACGATATTTTAGGAGGAAGAAGGTCTAAGTAGAGCATCCACAAAAGGGGGAACATGATAGATGGGTACCCCGGGGAGATATTTTTGGTGTGTTTGAGCCATATGGATCTATAGTGTAAGGTGAGTCCCCGTAGCTTAGCTGCTTCTGTGGAGTTTAGGGATTGTCGTATAGAGGAAGACAAGAAGAAAGGCGCAATGCGGCTCTTTAAAGAGAATAGTTGCGATTTCAGTAAATGTATTATTAGGATATGGTTAAAGAGCCCAGATTACGCCTAGAACGCCTAATGCGACACTGCCGTCGGCTATCGAAAAGACCGTCGGGAGCTTCAACGAATATGTCGTCCGCAAATATCTGACTATTTTCAATTTTTCAATTGACAACATGGTTTATTAACGCAAGTGCATCACACGTTGTTTACCTTCTTGCATAATTTGTGCAACATGGATAAATAATAAAATAAAACAAAAGCAATTACGCAGTCATGTGTATAACGCGGGACAAAATATAAATTCACAAGAACTTCTGGAGCATAAACGTTCTTAAAACGGAGCACTTATAATTAGCCTACGTATGATGACGTGGTTGTAGTCTACATCTAATATAATCATATTAAGACTTAAACAGTCGAAATTGTACAGAGGCATCTGCAACAAGGAAGGTTCAACATTTCTGTCGAGCCCGGTGGCGTGGTGGTATGCGTCTGCGCCTCGCGACCGGAGGAGACACATAGGTGCGCAGGTTTGAGCCCCACTGTTGCACATTTGTCTTTATGGGGGTCCGTCTATAAAGCAATGCGAAAAAGCAGTCCCGTGGACGTTAAATCTTGGCTGAAGGTCAGCCCGAAAAGAATCAACATCTCTGAGAATGCCAAGATATCTTTTCATAACTAGGGCTTAAATATTCTCAAGGTTGTAAATAATCTTAGGCTATTACGTAATGAGCCCCAGACAATGGGCTGCCGACAGTATAAGATATGTGATCTCAGTTTTGTACGGGCGTAGGGCACGTCAATTATAGGGGCTCATCTCAACGGCCTCATGCGTTTCTAGTTTGAAAGGATCTTAAACCCCTGTGAACTAGGCAAGGGCTGGTTTTATGAGCGAAGGTGCCCACGCACATAAAATATAATTTAGTAACCAGTACGAGCCAATGAGTACACGCATGTTAAACGCACGAGGCAAGGTAAATTGAGTAAAAATGTGGCTGTTATTTCCTTGTGAAAAGAAGATTATTTTTCTGTCATTTTAACGAATCTGCGATGGTAATCTCTGTTATTCGCACTATATTTCGGATAGTGTAGTTGTTCACGACTGACTGCAAGCGCGCCAAGCAAATACTAACAACCCAGTTAAATTACAAAAAAAAACAATTATGCCATCATGAAGGTGAACAGCGACTTCACATACTGGATAAACATTTTCTAAAGTTACTTATTTATGGACTCCATGTACATTCAATTTATTGAATATCTGTGTTTTCTTTAACAGCCACATGTGCCGCAGCAAATCCGATGCATATAGCCTTTGTTGTTTTTCGGGCTGACCCTTATGGGCAGACATGTGCGCACATTCGAAGTAGCTCCTAATAGTGAAATTATTAAGCAAAACGCTTTCATGTATATAAAAATAAGTATTTATATATCATAAATTGAGCAAAATATTTTCCAGCTTCAGAAAGGACTCAACAAGGTACGCGTTTGACAAAGAAGTCTAAGAGAGCCGCAAAATACTCGCTGTTCAAGATTTGCTAGCGTTAGTCACGCGTCTTGACAGTTCATTTACTTCCCAGCATTACGAGGAAGCAGAATTAATCAAAATAACATTTGCACAAATGTATCCATCGGATGATGAACTACATCTGCAGGACTCGCGTGTTACGTGTGGTCTCGGCTTAGCGATGGTGAATCATGTCGACGTCACATCGGAAAACTTTTTGAAACATTTAAGCAGCTTCAAATCTAGTATAAGCCACCCCAGGTGGGGCGAGTTTAGTCTTGTTCAAGCTGCTTGGAGTACCAACGTTGACTTATTGCCGTCGTAGGATCTGGGGACATTTCTCACTGACGTATTTTGCACAACTCGAGAGATGTTTTTCAGTATACATGGAACGGGTTTTCTATTTGCCGCGTTCGACACAGAGCTGATTCGTGTATTTGCTATTAGGCTGCGGGCCAGCAGTGAAAACAATTAGAATCAAGCTCAAGTCACAAACCACTGAGCCATTCTAGCAATGTTTGCGGGAAGACAAGGTGAAGTGACGGAAGGTATAGAAGAGCTGCTTGTACAAAACTCACTTTACTGGAAACACATGGGACGGAATGGCATGCACCTGTTATCAAATTTTGCACGGCTACCACCTGGTGTTAAACCCCACTTGTGGATTTCGCTAAGGAGACTTGAGAATAGAGACCGTTTCAATATATATATATATATATATATATATATATATATATATATATATATATACATATATAGCGCACAAGTGGGGAAATGGTTTGAAAGCTGTTGGAAAGTGTAATTACCTCTGCTATATATCAAAACGTTGACATACCAGGATTGATCACCAAAGATCAGTTGCTTGTTGTCCGGCTAGAAGCTGCACACTTTAACTTTGGGAGGCATGTGCTCTCTCCAGTATGACTGGACAAAAAATGTTTACGCACCAAGGCGACTTTTCCGCACATATTTTGACTTTGAGCCCGTTTTTTGAAAGTATAACATTCAGTAAACTACTCAAGGTGCTGACGTAAATTGGAGTAGGCATCAAAGTAGCTGCATTCATAGATGCCTTCCTGCGTGAGCGGACCTTCCATGCACGTGTTTATGACGCCTTGCCTAAAACGGCCAAATCTATGTTCGGCTGCCCTCAGGAAACCATTCGTAAACCACTTGAGTTCATTTTTTGCATTATTCTTGAAAAACTACAACACAACACTTCTGCACATGATGTTAAATTGTACGGAAAGGCGGACTCACCCAAGATTGCAGGAAACTGCAAGATATGGTTAATAAGTTTTATAAGTGGTCTGTCCCTCTTTATCTAAAACTGTCGGTGGCAAATTACGCTGTACGTCAGTTTAGTCAAATAAATCCACAATACAATATGATAAGACAAAATAAATATTCTATCAGCGGTTATCTACTTGATGCAGTCTTATCAGAGATCTTGGTCTGATGACTGTTAGTATGAAGTGCCCAGAACACGTCACTGTTGGGTACTGAGAATATGACCTCATCGCTTTAGGATAAACATAATGAGCGAGTTGGATCATTGATTCATTCTCCGGTTGTTTGAAGTGTAACTTTTCTCGTAAGTCCCTACGTATATGTCAACACAATCTCAATTGTCCTCTACATGATGTCGTAATATGCGTTTGACTCGTAGAGTTTTTTAGCCATACATTTTAGCGAATCTAATTTTCTCTACAAATACCGTGTGTACTTCACTAGCTCACAATCTGTATACACGTAGTGACGTTCGTCGCATGTCTTATATATATATATATATATATATATATATAGTAATCTAACGGAATCGTCAATCACTTGGACTAAGGACTGTGTGGGGCTCTCGCCCGCTAAAAACTTTAATCCTATCTCTTCCCTCAGAGTTCGAAAATGTGTGGCACTAGTTCAAGACCGTAGAAGCAAAGCCTTGTGCTCAGTCGGCTCTCATAGATCTGGTCCTGCCCTCAACTCGCGAACCTGGACGGCTGGGTTGTCATAGCCTCTTGTGGGGTAGCCTCGTCTCAACCACCCAATATCACTTGCGTGCTTCCGTGGCGCGCGCGGCCAGCGTTCTCCAGCGACGTCTTCTCGCGCAGAATAGCGTTTAAAAAGTAGACGCCTGCTACCCTTGCGGCTCCTGCGTGCCAACACGTAGAGTTTCATACGAAGCATACGAGAGACAATATGACAAGATCGACAAGGTCGACATCGTCTGGCTGTATCGACGTGCACAGAGCGTTCACGTGTCCATCTGTGACTTCAACCGCATCATATAGCTTCTAAAGTAGTCGTGGCCCGAGAGGATCTGGACCGCAAAGAACGCAGGTGGCCCTGCAACGTCGGAGGTCTGCTTCAAGCGATCGCAACCAGTCCGCTTGGGGCACTCCTGACCCGTGGGTATCTGCTAATTGTCCGGCGGCGTATAACTTGTCTGAAATGACTCCTCGTTTACTATGTACAGCCGTCATGGTATTTGACGTCATGATTGCTTGATTCAGCTTGATCGGCGCAACTTTATTGGTGTGGCTTAGATGTAAATTAAGCAACATGCATATGGGTAAAAACCGTTAAACAGTAACTTAGTAAATACAATAACACTTAACATTTAAGTGCAATAAGAACATTTATTGGCTTCTATAAAACGGGCCTTGAGTGATATTCCAACTAATGCAGCCGTTCGAAAAAATCTAAAGGATCATATATATAAATATATATATATATATATATATGTATATATATATATATATATATATATATATATATATATATATATATAATATGCTAACGTAGGTGTTATAATCAGATCGAGTTCCGGCAGATCCATTCTACTCGATGAAGAACACTAGCCAAATATTTCCCTCCTCCCATTGTTTTCCTTCCTTCTCTCTTAGCCCGACTAGGTTGTTGGCCAGGCTAATCAAAACGATCTTCCTATGCATGTAGCTAGCCGAGTAGCTGGCTGTCGTATGGCGCAATCATGCGCGCATAATATGCTTTACTTCTTTTACTCATTTGGATGTCCGTGCTGCATTTAATGTCTGCGTTGTCGTGGCCAGAGGGCCAACGGGGGCCACTGGTTCCTGCTAGGGGGGAACAGGGACCACAGGTCCCTGCTAGAGGGGGTCGTCCAGACTTCCGTTGACCCGCATGGGCGTTGGTCGCCTCTACCAGCAGCCGCCGCCGCCACCACCACCCACCCTAACACTGCTCCTCTCAGTGCTGGCTGGCAGTGCTAGCCTATGGCCAATCCACTGGCTCCATCAAAGAGTCAACGGACTCCGGCACCAGCAGAGCCCAGTTCCCAGCGGCCACAACGAGCTCTGCTGTCACCCACCCCCCCTCCCCTCCCCTTCAACCGGCGCCAAGAAAAGGTGTACTTCCGTCGTAAGATGATGGAACTGCCGCGCTTTTTCCACACAGGTGCGCTGCACCACCGAGTTAGCAGACGGGATATATAGACAAGGTTGTAGCACACGAGAATGGCACAAGGCGAAGGCTGTGGTATACGTGGCGCCTTTCAGCAGCTTCGTGGGAGAGTTTCACCCAGTTAGCGTCAGCGTCAACGCATACTAGACGTTTTTTTTTTCAATTTAATAGTTATTTTTTTGTGTATGTTACGTTATGTATATGTTACACATATCAGAAAGGATTAGCTAAGCTAATGTGTCTAGCGAGCGTGCACTGTGACTATCACGTGTCCGTTTCGATAAGCCCAGGCCGAAAACACTTCCGAGGTGTGCCCCGAACGGAGGCATACTAGATTATATATATATATATATATATAGTCGTTTGTACGTGTTTGGCGCATGAAGACGGGAGAAAGGTGGTGATGAGAGCCTAGAGAGAGGTGTCAGTGGGGGCCACGTGCTACCTCGACAACCTCCTCGTCCTCCTGTAGACTTCATTTGCTCGACGACGGATTGCCATCGCCGTTTTTGACTATTGGTTCTGCTGCTGCTGCGCTGAGAACGAATGCGGACGCGTTGAACACCACATAAGATCATGCAAATGGCCCAGACAATTATACGCCAAAGGGACACACGTTATTCGACATATTACGTATTGTTGGGCCGCAGAATTAGCCACGCATTAGCCGGCGAAGATACCATTCCGAAGCAAATGCCCTTGTTGATCTTAAACTGTTTAGGGTAACCCTCAGCTAACAGTTAACGTCCATAGGACTGCTTTCACATTGCTTCGTAAGACGGACCCCATAAATACAAATGTGCAACGGTAGAGCTAGAACCCGTGTGTCTCATCCGGTCGCGGGCGCACGCGAATGCACCACGCCACCGGACTCGACTTCCCTGTTAATCTACCGACAGACTATGAACTATGTTAAGGGTTGGGACGAAAGAACACAGGTACCACAAAAAAACGTTTATAATTAGCCCATGTTTTCGGTTGTGGGCAGATAGTTGCTCTTGGTGGCAGATAGTTGCTCTATTCGTCATTGCTGTATATAATATATTATTGGTATATGCATTATTGGCTTGACGTCGGCGCGAGCTGAGAATCCGGTAAAGGCATAAAAAGCTAGCGTAGTCATGCGTTTTATTTTCGATTTGTTATTCGTTAGTCGAGATGCCGTCAGCAAAATCAAGTGAAGAATGGAGAAGACAAAATGACTCTGGCTCCACAAGCTTACTATCGACACAAAATATACCCAACAAAGCAATATTTCAATAGACATAGACATTTAATTTACAATCTTTTCACACAAATTATAACATACAAATGTTGACTTAGCAGAACTGGTATTGGTCATACGTTTCAAGGCAGAGCAGATACTTTTCTATAAAGAACAGCTGTGTTTTATAGCTATGACTATGCGAAACGCTATTATCGTAAGAGTTTGTTGAGCAAATATCGTAGTGACCTCGCGTAAGCCGTCTCGCATAGGATCCGCGGGCACGGTGGAATTCGATTTACACTAAAATACGACCCGTAGCCGATTCAAGTAGTCGTACCATGAGATGAAAAATCCGATTGCATTTATCATTGAGCTTCTGGGAGGGGACCGGAGACGTATTTCTTCCTGAATGATAATTGTGCGAAAGCCCAGTCGACGATTACCAAGCCGACCAAGGATTTTCGCGCAGTGGTGATGACACGAGGACAGGAGGGTCGGACTGCACTTTCAGGAAGTGATCTTCGTGGCGTTGTGAAGTCGAGCATGTTCATACGGTGTCGAACAAAGCCGCCTTGCTAAAGGAGAAGGTAATAGCCAGGACTATTACAAAAATACGACGGGGCTGTTTTTCTCAATGCTAAGAAACCGTTCTGCGAAGCACGCATGAAAGATGTCATGGTATATATATATATATATATATATATATATTTATATATATATATATATATATATATATATATATATATATATATATATATATATATATATATATATATATATATATATATATATATATATTTATATATATTTATATATATTAAAGACGTAGTTCCATTTATATATCGAGCGTTGATATAAAGCGAACCGAGGACTTTAAAGAGTCATTTAATCTTCCGTTGACGCCGGAGTATGAGGCATTCGTTAATGATTATGACGATTATGATATTACCTAAATGGCAGAAATTGACCTCAGCTTACACACGCTTACACGACAGAGGTATGCCTCGAACGTGAAAATGAGGACGAGACAACCTTATCCACATGCTCTTGCACGGCGTGTAGTACACGGTCATCATTGGACAGTTCTCTGTTTAGGGAGCTTTCATAAACTAAGCAAATTGTATTTTTACAAAAAACGAACGTAGTTGTATTATTAATATACACGTTGCATCGTTTATTCGATGTAATCAATCATTAACGGTGGGAACATGACATTTGGGTCCCTGCGAATGAGTGTACCGTTACGAGGGATCTAATGTAGAAGCCAGCCATCTCTGGAGGGTTCCCGGACCGAGGCCGCATTGCCCCGCTGCACATCTAGCAACCGACGCTGTCTAGGAAAGTCGCCCGCTCTTCTCTTTCTACGGGCTAAAATCGGCTGCTTCCCGATCTCTTGCAGAGTAGATTTACGCAAATTATACCATGCCGGCCACTGTACGGAGGTAGGGCCTGTACACCCGGCCACTTCGTCTTTTTGTGCAGTGCTGCTAATGCAAGATGCACCAGTTATGTAACTATATTTTGTATTCTTCTATTTACGAATAGCAAAAGCACATCTAACTGGATTCAATCTAGTATAGACATACAAACAAGTTATATACGAGTATATATACATATCTGCGTGGCAGCACTCGCTTTGACATTGGTAAGCACTTCGTCGTCGCGTTTTTGTATTGAATGTATATTTGCTTTTTGCTTTCTCCAAGATGAATAAAATGTTTCATGCAATAAAAAGTTGTATCTGCTTATTTTATAAGATTTATTTGTTCAAGTGGATCCGCGAAGGCTTGGCCTCACTGTGTGAAGTTTGGTCTGTGCTGAACCAGTATAAAGCTTTAACAGAAGCAACCTAATTGAACCTGCTTGAACTCGTCTATTCTTGGCAACGACCCGTTTTTTACAGCTCGAGCTGCCAAAATCCAAGATACCGTTACTTAAGAAAACAACGCGTACGGTTTACGAAAATTCATTTTGAAAAAGGAAGCTTTATGAGAATAAGTAGTTTACTTTTTAATTCTAAGTTGGGGAACTCGTGACGCGAATTACTGTCGTCCTAATCGGCCTACTGAGTAAACCATGAATGTAAACGTGCAAACATTTTACAGGGATTTTACATTTAACAGGGAGGGAACATTTTACAGCTTTACAAATTCCGTTTGGGGTGCGCAGAAGAATAGAGAATGACGGAGTGCTCGTTCGATTGGAAACATCGCGCTGTGGCCAACAGGAATGAAACATTATCCGGAACAGCACCTGCAGCAACAGAATCTTTCGGCCACCTCAATCTGGCAATTTTAGGATTGGATCCAGCAATATGTCATACAAGATTTTGTTGACATAAGAGCTTAAGCCTACGAACCATCGGGAGTGGCTAAAGTTTGTTAGTCAGGCTCAAGAAATAATGTATTTTTTTTAGGACAACTATTATTTACTCAAAAGGTTCATTTTTATCTCATTGGGAGTGCGAGTAAACAAAACTGTGGTTTCTGGGCACCTGAAAATCGTCACGTTACTTAAGAGAAGCCGTAGCATGTGCCACATGTAACAGCATCGCATCTGTCGCAGCATCATACTCGATTATCTGTGGCGGAATTTGGACTTTATCGATTCAAGTGAACTCTGGTTCCAGCAAGATAGTACTCAAAGTTACACAGCAGATGACGGAAAAAAACTTTTGAAGACGAATTACGTCAGACGCGTAATCTCTCTTATGTTTCTAATTTTGTATTGCCTGGGAGAACGCAGCGTGTCCTTGGATTGAGAATCATGTAGGCATACAGGCAAGTAATACGCCGTGAAACAAGTTAATAAAAGCAAGCAACTATGCAATAACACACTGTTTGTAAATGAGGAAACGCAAGCTCAATGCAAGACAAACGGGAGGGAATCCCCACACGGCAAATGAGGGACGTCTGTCGTGGCTATCATCTCGTAAACAAAAAATGGAATACAAGAGCGATCTGGGGGAGAGCTAAAATACTTTTCGGACTAACCCCCAGTTAAGATTCAACGTCCACGGGACTGCTTTTCGCATTGCTCCGTAAGACGGACCCCAAATATGCAACGGTGGGGCTCGAACTCGCGCACCTATGTGTCTTCTCCGGTCGCGAGGCGCAGGCAAATACACCACTCCACCGGGCTCGACAGAGGAAAGCTGACGTGTTACATAACGCAATTTCTGACAGGACACGGTGACTTTCAGATGTATCTACATATGATATATGAGGCATCTTTGGGATTTTCCCTCCACTGCAGAACGGGTATCGATGACGAGGATTTTCACACATTGGCCGTTTTTGAGGTGCTACAGCCGGCTAAGGGGCGGCTGGTAGACTCAGAGATGCAGAAGGCACTTTAAAAGGCATGAAAGGTTGCGCAAGCCACATTTTCAAATCGGCCGAAAAGTGTAAAAAGGGGAGACTACTGGCAGAAGGGATACTAGGAGAGAAGGCCAATCTTGCAACAATATGATTTCGTCACTTTGGACAACAGGAAGACGACACTGCTCACCGACGACCGACTTCACAGGGTAATGAGCAAAGCGCGCCTGATGAGGTGGGAAACCCACGGGTGACCGCGACCGTTTGATCCGATTAGCACCCGCAGCACCACAGCTTCTGTCAGCTCCTAGTACTATGAAATGAATATCCGGGCTGACGGAGTGTCCTTAAGGGGCAGGTGTATTTAGTGGCTATGGGACTCGATAATCTTTAGTCGTCGGAAGCGAGCTCTACGCAGCGCGGCTTGGTTGCAATGCGATAGACGTTGCACTAGTGAGTAAACGCATTCACCTTACTATAAAAATATCTTGCATTTTAGCGTCGTTAGAGGACGTTTTTTTGGAGTTTTTAAAAAGCAAAGTGTACGCTAGCAATCCCACGGCCAGAAGCGAATTAGATATCAATATTAAAGGGCGCAATAATACAATGTATATACTTTAATACTCGTATTATATGAAAAATAACCTTTTTATCTTTGTACATGACTACATGTAGGCTGTAAACGGACTTTTTTTTACCTGAAATTCACACTATTTTTACTGTGCCACTAAGAACTCGCACATTTTCGTTTCCTTGAAGGCACTAGGATTACTTTCTGTAGTTATGCTAATTGACATTTACAAATGTTAGGCTTTTTAATAATACTTTTCTGTGTTTTGTTCTTGGTTTTAAACACAGATTAAATTTATTATTTTGCTAAACAGCGCGCTTTAGTGCATTTTCTTTACGACTAGCAGAAAAGATGAAGGCGTGGTGATCCAGTTAAAATACGAGTAGGTAAGCCTCGAATCACTCAGTGAGTTCCCGCATGCAGCTACGCTGTTCGCTTATGCTCTGCAGGGTGCAAGTTTCGAGAGTTTTAAATCCCTGTGCACACGTGACAGGATTTGTGGCAATGGTTTCGGGTCGTGCGGAAAATAAGGTTCGGCAAAAAGAAACAAGTAGATGAGTGGCTCCGGTCCATTATCATTATTATTAAACAATGTTACAGCTGGGAGGTATGAACGTACTATGGCAAATTTGTTAAAAACTTTCCTTACTCAATGGCGCCTACGATATATGCCGCGTTTCCCTCTGAAGACGGCTAAAGACGACGCTGGCCTTAGGAATTGACCTTCTTTTTGATCCCTCATGACCTATCAAATGCGTTTACTTAATTTTTAAGGAATACTTGGGTTCCCTTGCTGATTGGCCCCAGTTCCTCCATGACTAGATGCCGCGTTTTTCTGTAAACTGCTAAACACAACGCTTGCCTCAGGAATCGCTCGTGGCCTCTTGAATTTGTTTACTTAATTCTTTCAGGAATATATGGCTTCCCTCGCTGATTGGCCTAGTGTCTCCATGGTATTCAAATTCTAACGGCTGCTCAACCAGCATTTTGAGGTTGGAACGTTTATACTACCAATTGGTTGCAAAAGTTATTTCACTTACTCATCGCGCCAATAATGGAAACATAGTTTCCCCTTGGAACGGCAAGGTATGAGAAGTTGACAGCCACAGCTCAGCCAGCAACTGCTCAGTTTTACGATCCGTTGTTTCAACGGCGGTCCGTAGGATGATGTACCTCTCGCTTGTAGAGTCACACATACGGTATATGCTGCCGCTATATGGCAGAACATTCCGCTTAGCTGTTGATCCCGCATATAAATTACAAAAAAATAGCAATTAGATATTCGTATTTACATATTTAAGCTGTACGCATTTATTGTTATGAAACTGTTATTCATAAAGACCAACAAGTTCCATAAACCCGACCATTACTATTCATTATTACAACTATTTAAACAAAACTTTCGGACTGACCCTCCTCTTCTCCCTCTCCTCTTTACCGGTTACTCGCCAACGTCTAGATTACACACAACGTGTTGCGCAGGATCCTAAACGGAGCGAGAACCCCTCGCGCGGGCTCTTCTACCGTGTGCTCAAAGATGCTGTGAAAAATCATGACGGAGCGAGTTGCACTGGGCTGTTCACCCTTGCCCCAGAGTCCTCCACGTCGACAGAGAAACTCACAGAGGCAAAATCCGGAAAAAGTGTTTTTTTTTAACGTGCTCCTGTATCTCGCGTGGATAGGCAAACGTGTAATGACAAAAAAAGTCTGCGCTCAGATTGCTGCTTGCAAGCTCTTTATGGATTTATATGTGCAGAGCGTTATTGGAATCTTGTCTTCCGATGACACGATTGCTCGAGGATGTCGCCAAGGATCTCACGCCTGACCATCTAAAATGTCTTCTTTCTGCCAACAGAAATGAAAACGATGTGCTGGAAACACTCGCCAGGAAGGCGACAGCATACAGCCCGTTACGTACATACCTGTACGTAACGGGCAAGTCCTGGAGGCTATGGGAAGCGTCACATATGGCAAATGGCTCATCGTCCCGGAAAAAAATGTGGGGCATACTAACCTATAGCCGTCCGTCGTGCACCATCCGTAGACTTACCAGAAAGACCCTACTTCCCCTGGTCAAAGTGAACAACTACCTGCAGTCACGGCAGGCGGGGTACGCCACTGATAATGGGGCAACAACAATTGTTCATACAGCTTGCACCTTTTTCAAAGACAACGAGAAATGTTGCCACCTAAAGTTAGATCTTAAAAATGCGTTTAATTTAAACAAAGAAGGGCATTTCTTAATAGAGGTCTCCAAGCACGCTCCGGCCCTTTATCCTATGATGCACTAGGCGTATAGCAGGCGGACTCTCCTGATGTTTGGTGAGGTTGAAATCAGGTCATCAGTCGGCGGTCAGCAGAGGTAAATAGCGATCCCGCTTGCATTTAGCCTGCTTTTGCATTAGTTTACTTCTGCATGAAACGACTTCAGCTTAACTCTTCAAATTGCAAGCGATTCATCAGCGATCAGAGGTTTTGAAGACGAAGAGACACAGCAGGTGATTGCGTGAATTTATTAGCAAGCTGGCGTAGGACGTCACTGTCTCCGACACGTACGCCTTCGTCTATCGTGCACTAGCTAGCACAGACGTCGGTCACATCATTTGCCAAGGAGAAATGCACAAACGGCGCCTATACGCGCACCTTTTTAAGGACTACGTTGTAATAGCGTTCGGTCTCGAATCGTCTAGTGTTTCGGGCAAGAATGAACTCAAACTGACCAAAGAGCTTTGGAAGATGCTCTGAAAGGACACAGTGGAGCCAAGGTCGACCGCGTTTCTTCGATAAACAAGGTCATTGGAACTTCAGAAAAGCAACGCCAAGATGATGTTGAGTGGTCACCAACACTCACAAGCACTAATACTGTAAGTAATAATGTAGATGTTATTTAATTAATATATTAGGAATAATAATAATAATAATAATAATAATAATAATAATAATAATAATAATAATAATAATAATAATAATAATAATAATAATAATAAACCTTTGTTCCAAAAAATATTATTATTATTATTAAAACCACTACCACCAGCAACGGATTAGATTTACCTGGTTTGAGTACGTGCCATTTTCAAGCGCACGTCTCGTCGGGATCGAGGGAAACCGTTGTCAACTTCGATACATACGGCGGACCGCTCCACTTCAAACTCCCTGGCCTCCTCTCACATGTTCGTCCGATTGGATCATGTGCTCTACCTGCACGGCTCGCACGAGTGTGCGGCAGATTGTTAAAACAGCCAAGTAATCAAATCACATCCGTGTGGAGGAGTCTCACGAACCAGCGAATCTCCGGTCCCAACTATCAATGCGATAACTGCTACAGCCTGACAACTGAAACAACGTATCTCCCCAAAGAGCGACTAGAAAACTAATATGTATGTATATATATATATATATATATATATATATATATATATATATATATATATATATATATATATATATACCAGCAAACCATGGATAGCCGTTGTTAGAGGAAAGCCAGACCATGCTTATGATACTAACGTTTTTGTCGAGGTGATCAAGCTGGTCCCCATCGAAATACGTCTAAAGCCCAAAAATTTGCCCAGGCCATGCCAAATGGCCAGCGTGCTATAACAGTCTATTGCTACTGTTGCTCAAGTGATAGCACTGTGCTGGAAAAATATATTATTACTAACGCGATTGTTTACGAGTACTCGCACCAAGGTTCGCTAGTTTTTTTTGTTACTGTAGGAGGGGGGCGAGGTTATAAGCAGTTTGCATTTTTAGTGCTGCTCCTGCCTCTAGGAGCTAGCCTAGGTTGATAAGTGGAAATGGTACTTTATTAGAGAAAATATAGTAAAGTACGAATGGCCACCACATCGGGATTGGTAGTAATGGCCCAATCATTAATAGTTGTTGGTGCCGTTGTTGTTGTTGTTGTTGTTGATTTTTTGATGGTTAAAGTAGTTGTAGTAGTTGACATTGTTCTAGTGTTGTTGTAGTGAGGTACCAGCAGTTCTTCAATTCGTGTCAGAAGCTATAACAACTGGAATTCCGCTGGGTGGGCATTCGCTTGATCGGTTAGCGGTTTCGCTTTAGCAGCACCCGCATCTTCGTTCACCCGCCAGTGACAATGGGAATCCGTAAACGGTCGGGCAGTAATTTGGCGGACATTTGTGTGTCTGTGTGGAGTAGGATATAGTGATCTTCCCATCTCTCTCTCTCTTTCTCAGTCTCGATTGGTGTTGTCTTTTGCCTCTGACTGGTTTATTGACAGCACTCTCCATTTTGAGTCAAAGAGCGAGTGCTGAGCGAGAGGGGGGTGATGATCTCTTCGTCGCGACTTGCGATACCTATGCATACATACATGCATGTATCCTTCATTTTGTCCTGCACGTTTGCGGCCGGGGGAGGCACACCAGTGTCGTTTATTTAACATGGGTCCTTATATATACGTCGGTATAGTCATATAGGGCCGTATCCGGTCAATGACAGAGGTCCTACGAAGGATATATATATATATATATAATATATACGTGCCAAACCACCTCGTGAGACAGCTACCAATCAGCTGCGGCTATGGTTTCAATCGAACTCTCGAATACCCCACGATCATTGTCGAACGGTAGCGGCGACACCACCGGCTACCCCTGGGGTACAGGGGTAGCCGGCGGCAGCAGCAGCAGCAAACGCTGCAGGCGTACTGGTGGTGCCTGTACCCACCCGCTTCAGACCGCCCCGATGACAATCCGTCGCTTTCCGTCGGTTCAGGCACTCAAACGACAGCAGCAGTCAACTGGCGTTGTACCTGCACGCCTCGCGCAAATGGCACCGCACAGCAATCCCACACGTAGCAGTCGGTCTGCCGAGCAGTCAACGAGCTGTTTAATCAACTCTAAGTGCATCACCTATATTCTCCCCGTCGCTCTCTCTCTCTTTCTCTCTCTCCCTCACTCACACATACACACGCTTATCTTATTTCGCGTTATCTCAACCCTGACGATTTTTGTCGCAATTGCAACCGAGAATACATATATATATATATATATATATATATATATATATATATATATACGGGATCGATCTTGGTGCAACACATGCTCTTTAAAAACAATATTTCTTGGAAGTTCTAACAGGTCTAGCAAAATTACTATATATATATATATAGATATATGTTAACAAAGTTCATCTATTGAGCGATCGATCAATTCATTGATGCCCTGCTTGATTCAATGTAAAGTACGTTGTGTCTACTATAGGCCAGGTCTAGTTGACAGTACAGCTCGTTATGAGAGGCCGAATCTATGCAGCTGGTATTGCTGCTGCTGCTACTGTTGTTGCTACGAACGAAGGTTTTCCGTACTGGTCTGCCTCAAATGACGTTAGCTTTGTCTGGCACACTCGGATTGCCGCCCTCCAGTGAGATGAGATGGTGCCACCCAGTGCCGTGTGATCACGGCGATGATGTTGATGGTGCTCGTGGTCCAATAGGGGTGATCGCACCCTTTACTATAATGCCACCCGTATCAATAACTACATCACTATTGTCCTGGCTAACTTTGTTTCAGCAGCTAGATGTTTTTGTTGCTAATCTCGTAACTTACGCCGAATGAATTGTTTAGCTGGACATTGATTATGGCTAGGTCGGAATCAGCGTACGGTCAGGAAGCTTAGGTTGCAAGCCAAGTATATATATATATATATATATATATATATATATATATAGCTTGTCCAATGCCTTGAATAGTGGACTGCAGGGTGAGTAAGGTTCCATAGGGTGGCCAAAATGACTTCTTTTAGAATGAGAGCGAAATTATCAAACATTGTTGTATCGAGCTTTTTATCGTGACATATCTTCACGAAATCTGCGATTGCAAAAGTCCCAGTCATTCTATCGACAAGGCCAATCATTCCTGTGCGTTTGGAAGAAACGACTGCATCTGCAGAATTGCATTCTACGTTAGCTCAAACCAAAACAAATGCTGTATTGACGATAATCCACAAGAAGTGAAACTCATTGCAATTCGTATATTTTGGATTTTACGCTCAATTACTATTTTAAGAATACATTTCCGCATCTCGTTCCATTAGAAAAATGATTGTTTTGCCGAGTTGTACTAGATTTCATTGTTTGTTGGGTGTATATATGCAACTGCGTCAAAGAAACTGGGCACAACTGCTGTGAGAAGAAAATCCATTTTCATTTACATTATCCCATGGCGAGAAGGAACAAAGAAGTGGAGCGAACCAGATGGATAGACAGCATAGCGATCACTCTACAGAGAAAGGCTAATAGTACGGCAACTCTAGGCATATATATATATATATATATATATATATATATATTGTATTTATTTTTTATTATATTTATATTTATATTTATATATATATATATATATATATATATATATATATATACATATATATTTTATTTTATATATATATATATATATATATATATATTTTTTTTTTTTGTTTCCAAAAATGTTTAGAAATCGGATAAATACACAAAAACTACATAGGAAATTGTAGAGCTCGTTAAAGTAAATATTTTTCTAATGGAACGTGGTTTCGGAGAGGTCTTGTTTCGAAGTGAAAGTGATATTACTAAAGCCTATGGCACTGGTGTTGCTGTCCAATACGGGAGCACAACATCCGCCCGTTTGCGTTTGTGGTGGCTTCTTGCCTAAAAGAGCATGAGATGTTTTTATACAACCCACATAAACGTTCTGATCTTGCGTGTTCAGATTATCATGACTGGTACGATCACGTCCGCAGAAAATTATCTCAGAGACAAAAAAGTGTACTTTGAATGTTTTAAGAAAAAAAAACACACATTTTCCCGCTACGAGCGCATTTGTTGGAAAGGTTGGAAACGAAAGAGAAAATCATGCTATACGCTGTACATATAATTAACTGAAGTGACATCGTATATATAATATATTTCTATTTTCGATTGAGCTCAGTATCCAACAGAATTGGATCCAGAATCCCGCACAACGAACAAAATACACCCAACAATACTACAAAACAATGATAATTGTTGTCGTCGTTGCCGTGTTGTTTCTTGTTGTCGATGCTTCCTGTTCCTGCTTGAACAGCCTCAGTTCGCTACAATTAAGGCTAACTAAAGTGATTTTTAGAAACGGTAGCTACCGGCTTCGCTTGGTGTCGCTGTTCTAGCGCTGAACATGGCTATTTATACATAGGGTTATACTGTATATTTGAACGGCGTTGGCTGGAGCGGCAAATGACACAGCCACTGTGACTTGTGCCGCCACCAACGTAACGTAATGCCTCGTATCGCTGCCGAGTCCGTTAGTTAATGGCAGGCAGTCCGCAGTGGTGGGCGAGTTTTCCTGTAATTTCCGCAACCTTTGTGTGCAGAAGGACACTGCCAGCACCACGTGGCAGGGCAAAGATAAAGAAATACGCTGCAACCGGCTGCAGCCGGGCCCAAACCGACGCAACCAAGTCAACAGGACATCGTCGATCGGCGTCGCAGCAATAATACGCCGGGGGAGAGAGTCGACAGCACACTTGTGTCTATACATTTTTTTCCTGTACACCTATCTATGTCGCACACTCAATAACAGCCTCACGAATCAATCAGAGGGTTTAGTCAGTTCGTATTTCGATGGGCTTCAAATTTAGCGAACAGCTTACCAAAGTCGCCCGATTTGCTGCCATGATTTGTAGTCCTGTTATGCGTTTTTGAGTTTCGTAACAAGCAGATTTTTGGTTAAAACTTTTCACGTCATTGTCGTAACCGACATTTAATTCTTTTTTTGTGATGTTCGGTCGCCTAGTTTGGCCTCTAAGGTAACCTGCTATGCTCTGCTAGACCACACATATCCGTAAAGGCTCTCTTTTTAGAAGGGCTCTTCCATGAGCCTATTAGGAAGTCCTATTCTCACTGGCTTGTGATTCTGCTCACTGTGTAGGATAATATTAAACGCACCCCGAAATAAAAATATATTTATTTCCAGATAGATTGTCATAATTGCGTCCTTGGCGGCAACTGCGCCATGCAAACAGGCTGTTTACAATTTTTTTATTGCGGTGGCTTTTGCGTATAAGTTTGCGCCACTACGTGTTGATATTACGACCTTGTTAAAAAATTGTTGCAATCTTTCCTCCTTCTGATATACGTATAACGTATGATGTCTAAGTCTTTGGACGTATGATTGTATCAGCTTATGAAAAAACTACGTTAATATTGTAAATCATAATTTTAGAGTCAGTCTTTAAATTCTTACAAAAAATACTGCGCCTTCGCTAATAATTTGCTCTCTACGAAGGTTCTATATAGGAATCCAGTTATTTTGTATAATTATAAATTATTTATGCCGGCCCGACATGGTGAAAGATGGCTTGCGACTCAGGTGTCATAAGTTGCGAGCTTGATTCCGATACGACAATTTTAGGTAAATGCCGTGTTTTATTTGTTCAATCTGACAATTCTCAATGACAATATATATATATATATATATATATATATATATATATATATATATATATATATATATATCTGATTTGAATATTTTATGAAGTAAAAAACCTTTACTCACAGTTTGAAAGGTCTGTCGGTTAGTAATCTACAATTTATTCAGCGGACTCCGGTGGAGGCGAGCCTGTGTTGACGACAAGGTTGTCTGCTATCGTTGTTGTGTATTTTTAGCGAATCAATTTCTACTAAGCGAATCTGGATTCGACAGCGCTGTTCATTTTGTGGACAGCAAAAGAAAAATGACATTTATGCTTCTTTTATGACCACAAACAACGCTGAACTGAGGCTGCTAAGGTAGCAAAGATTTATTCTGTCTACAAGCCCGAAGCACTGTGTGCGATTGTACTGCAATGCTTGCGCAGAGTTAAGACTTGTATATGACAGATTGACCGCGGACGGGTCGACCTTTCGCCGTAAATGGGGATGAATTAATTGTCTCTTAGATTGTAATTCACCTTTGACAGTCAATAAGATCACACACACACACAGACGCACATGGTGAACGCATGCCAAGAACGAGTTCGTTTGCAACTAATGCGCGTAACTAAACTTGGTTTCGAAAAACGTGTCGATGTAATGGCGCTCCACAGACTCACTGACAGCGACATGATAAACCGCTCAAACACAAAGTCGTAGCCACGCGTTCTAAAACCGCTGTAAAAGCAAGCCGTTATGCTAGGAATGTCGTGTCTAAAGACAATGAAAAGGTGCAGTGCAATGTCAGCTTCTGCAAAACTGAAATGTTTAAATGTCCAGATGGTACCAAAAATCACCTTAAGCGTCAATTTCAATTTCGTGTTTAAAAATTTTATTTTTTAGGACGCCTGGAACGAAAGTATAAACATAAACATGTGTATATATAATGGTCTACCGTAAAAAAAAACAATAACAAAATTCTAACAGTAATTACAGTATGAATACCGACATAAATACCGACACTTATTACAGCTGGTATTCTGCCAAGCCCGTATTTGCCAGTAATTTTTTTTTAATAGATGGCATGTTGGCAAGCATTAGGGTTGTATAGCGTGACATCTAGTGAACTAGGAAAAGAGTGAACTAGGACCCATATATGGCCATAAAGGTGGTTGAAGACAGCACACCAGACAAAACAGCAAAGATACGGAAATTTCATAGCTGTTACGTAATTTCTGTGCTTGAATTTTCTGCTATTAAAAATTAATTTGCACATGTTTTACTATATTTCTAAACAATCTTTACTTTCCGTCTTGTGAAAGTATCTTTAAAATGAGCAACAACGTTTTTATTCCGCCTGTGTGTGATCTGTCGGCGTTCCGCTGTTCGGTACTTGATTTTAACTTTCTTTTGCCGAGGAAGAACCGCTACCGTAAGCAGGGCAAAGTAGCCAATATGCTCCTTAGTCTGCTGAAAATGCCACAACGCCTTGATTTAGGCTATATTGTTGGGCTTTAGAAAACGCCCGATACGTTTGATAATTCAGCTGAATTTATTATCCGACGTGCAAGAAAATGTTTGCAAGCGAAACGTGACGTTTTACACTTGGCGATAGGGGTGAATCCGTGATAAGCAAATCCAGAAGTGGACCGGCATGCGCCTTATGCCTTTTCTTCTCTCACTCGTCTGTGTTATTTCGCCTTGTTCCTTTTTGTTAAGGGACAAGGCCCAGCCAGTGATGTGATGTCTGCCATGCGGCATAACCACCGCGCACGCAGTGCAGTAGATTCGGCCCCGCTGCACGATTTAGTCTCATTTCTGTTCCGTACCTTTGGCTTACCGCATTGAGCTGACATGTTGTTTGCTGAGATTATGTCGAAGTGTGAGGGCGGCAAAAACCCGGCGGCATTGGCTTTTGGCTTTGCAAAGTGCGTCTGACCGTGGTGTAGGTAGATGTAGGCATCACTCGAAACATCAGGGTGGTGACGCGGCATCCCAAACCTGCGACCAACACTCAAGGGTTTATGAATTGTGATATCCATTATAAACACTTTCTACATAGTTTAATACGGATACATGCTTTCATGCTACGAGCATGGGAGTACACGTGCAATCTTTTATAATGCAGGCCGCATTGCAGGTGCCGTTCGACTGCGATGACGGATAAACAAAACGAGTTTTTTTCTTTCCTAAGGCAACTTGCGTAATTTATAATCCATGGCGGCAATGAAAGCTGTCTTGGATACTCCCATTCAAACATGTTGCCGGGGACTCCTTTTTTCTTTACATATGGCAGGATGGCAAGGGTCATCTCACACTGCATTAGAAGCGCGCCTTTTTCCCATTAGGTATATATATATATATATATATATCCGGATCCATCACTATCTCTATGAGTGGTATATGGGACTCCGAATTTGCGAGTACGCTCTTGGGGCTCGGCGTCACGAAGAGCAATCTTATAGATCTTACCGTTTTAACGTTGCAAGGAACTTTGACGATATACCGCTCGTGCAAGCAAGGACACGGACAGCTGGATCTTAACTTCACGTGACACCTTTTTACCACCATTTGTATTAAGGCGAGCACTGCCGAGTGTGCAAACGTATTGTAAATTATCACAATGTATATATATATATATATATATATATATATATATATCGCGGAGTCGGCCAATGATAGAGTCAGATAGCAGAGTGCCACGTTAAAGCAAGAGCGTCAGAGAAGAAAACCACGTTTAAACATGCTTGTGTGTTAGTCTCAAGCGACTATACGCGTTCGCTTTTCGTCGCAAGATCGTCGCCAGAAGGCTGCCTAGTTACTCGTTTCACTGCAGCAGGTGCAGCGGTGGCGGTGATAGGAGATAGAATCTGTACGACGCGACAGACCATTGAAACAAAGCACTGTGCGTAGTCGCGCGTCGGCGCTGAGCATCCGCGGTGATGATATGACGTCGCACGTCGGCCACTTGGTGGGCAAACTGAAGCCCGACAGGCTCTGAGAGAGTAGAGAATCAGCTTGTCATCGTCTGCGATCAGTGTGGCTGCGTTTTCTCACGACCAGCCAGCCATCAAGGTTGTTCGCCGACCAAGGTTGTGCGCCAGTCGGATGACTGGGCAGTTGCCTCTCTCCTGGGAGCACAAGTGCATCGAACCCACCCGCGCTGAAGATGTGCTCAGGGACTGCAGCTAATTCATCGTCTAAGCTGGGTGCCGAGACACGGGGTGGTTTCGGCAGACGGTGCTTGAAAATGCTTGAAAATCGATCTCGAAAACAGAATCGTCGCAGAGACGCACCGCAGCAACACTCGACCAAAGACAAAAAAGCCAGCAGCAACCTAGAGCTAAGCGGTACGCCACGTGATGTTGTTTTTTTTTTAATAAGGCGGAGTTTACGAGAGAACACAGAGCAGCTCCGAACTTAAATGCAGCTCATGCGATGACGACACAGACGACGAGAAACGAGTGGGTCATTTCCATCCGGAAAATGGCATTGCCTGCTGCTTACCTGATTACGTTTGATTTAGTTATCGTCGTCGTCGTCTCTGCTTGCCATAATTGTCGTCTTCGTTGTAGGTTTCAGCCAGAAGCAGCAGATGCTACGAGGCTCACATGTGACATCCCACGCGGCAACTTTTATATGTAGACCTTATAACTATATATTTTGAGTTTTCCAAGATAAGCCGTTTTGAGAATACTCGTACGCAATTTGTGACTGTAGATGGCTCTATCTTTGATTTGCATGAGTGTATGTTTAGTGTTGTCTGAAAATCGGTGTCTGCTACGCTGCCAAAATTTAGCGCCGCTGCAGCTGTGTTTGTCTGTGCTTCATCCAGGTGACTCGAAAAAGACAGCTGATGATTTACAAGTTGTAAATTGCAACATAAATTTAGGTGCAGTAAATTCCTTGGAACATCCGAAAAGTGTTTTATTGAAGCGCAGCTATAGCTTGTTGCATTTCAACATCAAATATCCTGTTTACCAAGAAGGCTATTATTAGTCAATCTACACATTCTGGCTCGATGCCGTAACGTGCCAACAGCTGAAATAGCCTTAACGTGGCTATAGACCCGAACGCCGAATCGAACGGTCCAAGTAGCTAACACATACATAATTGCATATCTATTGCTGAGCACTTTTGGACAACGCGGAGCGACAAGAGTGCTCAATTGCGTTCAATCCCGGGTTATACCAAGATCATTGCTGACGAGCGGCCCGGTGCGGCCCGTTTATACACCGGTTCCGTTGAACTCTCTCCGCCGTATATTGGAAGTATGCTCGATTTTTTTGGAAAAAAAACACGCCTTTACGTAGTTTGTTCTGCAAAATAGCAATTTATATATATATATATATATATATATGCAGATAAGGGCCATAGCGTTTTGTGCAAGAAACACCAAAAAAATCAACGGTTACAATTGTTTGAAATGTATAATTATGGAAATTTGAAGCTCAATGGGGTATTTCATAAAAATGTCATTAAAAAAAAAATATATATATATATATATATATATTCATACACGTAGAATAGTCACGACGATACAACACTTGAATTACTAAGATTAGATGTACATACATAATCTACCTGGTAACGCGATATCTTATATCTTGCAGAAGTATTACAGCCGTGTTATCAAACCAGACATTTTAGTGATGGCAAAGTGGAGCATGACTGATGCATAGTAGGTGGACTACCCGTGTCCGCACCATGAGCACGTACAAGTTCGTCGACTTCTGGTAGTTCTGTATGGCGTACAGCCGATAGTGAAAACCGCGAAACAAACGCCTTTATGTGGCGATTCGTTTTCTTCAGCGCATTGCTTAAGAATGCGCCAAAGCTAAAGGAGTCCTGGTTTATCATTGCAAACATGGTGCAACGTGTGATGCATTCGGCATATGAATTGGTTTGCGCCAGCCTAAAAAGTTGCTGCCTTTTGAGAATAGCGTCTGTTCCCGGTCGGAACGTTGTGCCTTAGTGTGCTCGTTAGAAGGGCACCTTTTACCTTTCTTATGGTAAAGGGACTCGAAGTTGTCAGTAGTCAGACCACCACTACATAATCTCCACACCATTGCAGCTATTGCAGCAACTAAAGTGCAGGTAAGGTTTAATTAATAATTGTTACCGCAGATATTATTGTACTGCTGCACTTGTACGTTGTGTCGTTGTGTTGGGATCACGAGAGGCGCTATTGAAGCAAAAATGCGTCTCCCTCACACTCTATATATATATATATATATATATATATATATATATATATATATACATATACATATATGACGGTTATTGTTTATTACTTAGTGACTCAAGGACACTACATGTAATGCAAGCTGCTAGTTGTCTGCCCATTCTAAGTTTATCCTCAGCTTAGAAAAGTAAGATTCATATAAACAATTGAATGTAAAGAGAAAGCGAATCACTTCTGCACTCGCGATCTAGTAGGTCCATATGCGTGCGTGTAGGCCTAAGGGTTGTATTGGGTTGGCTCTGGCGTGCCGTTGGCCAGCTCGCTAGAACTCGGTACAGCCAAATAGCATTATGTGGTAATATAATGACCCGAAAAGCTGCTCGGCGACTGAGATTGATTAGACGCAGCTCGAAATGGTTGCCGTGGTTGCGTTGGCTGAGCCCCTAGATCGGATCTCGTCTGCGCCAGGTGCAGTGCGGGAGCGTGGCTAGAAAAAGGATAAGTCAGGGAGGGCAGACGTTAATGCAAAGTTTCTGTTCTTGTCGAGACTTTCCTTGAGTGTGCATGTGTCTAGTATGAGCTGTCTACATATATATGTACCTCAGCGTATATATATATATATATATATATATAATAATGGACCGACATAGCCCGCCGGCAAATTTATTTGTCCATGTTGTCTGTTATCACAATGTGTCACATAACGCACTGAAAACTAACGACTCAAGGCTATAGGTCCAAGATGGGGCTGGTCCACCTGGCCAAAGTTCCTCTCACCGACGCGGCGTTCCCCCGCTGAACGTCTAACGACAAGCGCTGCAGTAAGTACTCCCCCGCTCTTTTGTCTCCTGTAGCAACCACCAATCTTCTCCCGACGTCTCTGAGTAATTTTTTGGTAAGCAACCCTGGTCCCCCTAACGTCTCAAAAGGTTATATATATATATATATATATATATATTTATATAACTATGGGCAGCCAGAATGGGTGCTGGCCGTTGAATTTACGCTCGTTAAAGGTGTCGTATAGATAGGTAGGATTACGAGGTCAATACTGAGCTACCACCGTAGCCGCTTCCAAGCCAACATTTTGTTAACCTGTTTCATGAACCCATGAATACCTCAAATGAGCCAGTTAGCACTAACCTAGATGTTAGGTACCGCGTTTATTTTTACTGTGTAGGGATATATTTTCAGCTACGGTTAGGCGACACCATCTTAAGCTCCCAGTTGAGCGCTAGTGGGTGGCGTAGTGATGGCAATGCAGAATACTACATAACATAAAATCATGTTTATTATCACATAAAAAACATTTGAGGTACCATTATCGTTTTTTCAATAAACGCACTTGTGACAGAAAAACGTAACTAATAGCCTAAATGGGTGAGTGCTAATTGAATTCGCATGCGCCCATTTGGCCGTCCTCCAAGCAAACAATCCGTTTACGAACTCACCGCGGGCCAAGGCTTTTCATAGATCGCTGACCTCTTGGGTTGTTAGAGCGTGCATCAAAAAGCTGCTCCAGCAATTCACATTCGCTTGAGTTAGCGTAGAGCAGATGTATTGTCTTGCATAAAAAGTGCGTCAATACAATACAATTATTTCGTGCATTCAGTACGAAAAATATTATATGGCATGGTTGGCGAATGTGCCAACATTAAGTGGTGTAGTCTTGCTGAACAGAGATAGAGAGAAATAAGGCATATTCTATTAGCAAACGCTGAAACAGCAACTTGATATATTCAAACGTGATAAAATGGCCAGTACACTTATTTTCTATTACCGTAGTTTTTGTATTTTACGCGCGTATCAAGTTGGACGTCCTGTGTTCAACGTTGGTAGCGGCTAAAACACACTTGCGCATACATACGAAAACATATATTTCACTTAGCACCTGAATTTAATGTGGCGAGTGCAACAGCTAAGCGCGGTGTGTAACGGCATGATGAACACACATAACAAATGTGGTTCAATTAACTCAACGCACTCAATTATTCATATCGCCTCACAGGCTGTTAAAATGACAAATATTGAGACTTCTTGAGCTTGTTAAGCGTTCTTAAGCCCAGCGTGGCGCACCACATAATAGGGTCAATAAAAACGGAATTCGTGTTTTTGCTGGCTAGAGATTAATAGTGTCTTTGGAACGGTGAAATCAAACTTTAGTCGGCCACTATGACAGCCAAGTGGATAACTTGTTGCATAAGTAATACGAGCAACGAGACTGGCTTTGAAGGATGGCATACAGATGCTGTTCCTTCTACTGTTATGTATCAGACATCACCTTGCCTAAGTAAGGATGATTTTCAGTTATTGGTTTTCACCACAAGTAGGTACCAAAGAGTAGCTTCCGAGGACTTTTTGTCGCTTTCGTGGTGCTTGGCGTTATCTGTTTACTTGTTTTTTTCCGTCCCTGCAGTAGTGTGAAGTTATGAAGTGACACGTCTGGATTCGCCGGCCCATAGCCATCGCAACGGAGGCTTGTTACAACGACAAAAACGCACGATAGGCTGTGCTCGTGGCCGCGCCGCGCAAAGAAAACCTCACACGCTCCAGAAGACGATCAAGAAAGACATAGACGGATAGGAGGAACCCCAGGAAGACCCCTCACAAAGTAACTTTTTTCCAACTTTTCCACTTCGTCTTCAACTAAGGCAACGCCGCGGTGATCTCCGCTTACTTAAAGAGGCTGTAACGTAATAAAGTAAACGTGAATGCGTGAATGAGAAACGCCGGGACTAGGCAAGGGAGTTGATAGCTTAAACAACACTCTAGAAGAAGGAAATCGCGGAAAACGATGGTCGAGCTCGATGCGCGGTTTGGCCTCGGTTTTAGAGACACTGAAAACGAGATGGAAGTTAGCCGGCTATTTAGACGACGAACTTACGTCAACAAGTAACATACTAGCGTCGGCAATAAAAACACTGATGACAACAACGAAAAGCATGATAATAATCACAAATAAGCCAGGATGGGTGACATCAAATAATTTTTACATTTTTAACTATCGCATTTGCGTGTTCTACTGGGTCTTATGCACGTCTGTAGTCGGTCATTCGACCACAGCAGGAGAAGTTCCACAAAAATTGCAAGCAACAAGTGAGTGGTGAGTCCTGTTAGACTCTGGAACCAGTAGTTATATGGACGTGTATAGGCAAAATCCGAACACAATCTCTTTTGCAGGGGCAGAGTGGTGCATCTCAAAACTGCCTGTTGGCAAGACGTATGTAAGAAAATCACTATAGCAGATAATAAGACTTACGGCGGAGAAGGTTTTTTTTTCATGCAGAGCATGTCACTTGCTACGTCTAGAGATCATGTTGCATCCACAGCAGGTACATGAAGTATGTGGCATAAAACGTGTTTTAGAAACTGTTGTCTATACGTTCGGGTCTTATCGTTGTAAAATGAAGTGTGACGCACAATAATAATAACAATAGTCATCATTATAATCCTACCAGTAGCATTGCCATGAAAATGTCGACGATGGCGGCAAAAACGGCCACGACGCACGTTGATCTTATTACTGATGTTGCCAATATATATGGCATACTTGTAGTTGGTAAGAATGTTGTTGTTGTTGTTGTTGCTGTTGCTGCTGCTGTTGTTGTTGATGTTGTTGTTGCTGTTGCTGTTGTTGTTGTATCGTTGTTACAACTGCGGCTGCTAATTGCCTGTTTGACTGTCTGTCGGTTCGGCCGGATTCTACCTGAAGCGAGTTTTAATCAAACTATATCCGTTTCTAGACGGACTAGGCAAGGGCCAGCCGCTGCTTGTGCACTACTTCGAGGGTTCGACAACACGATTCGATTGAACGGCGACAAGCTGACTCGCCTGATCGATACGACGAAAGTTATTGACCCCTCATAGTGAGAGAGAAAATAGAGAGCGAAATAAATAAAGAAAGAGGGCGAGAGAGAGAGAGTATGGCCTTGGTAGAAGGAGTTAGAGTCGATAGAGCTCTTCGAGTTTGAGAAAGCAGAGAAAACAACCGTAGTCGTAGTGAAGGGCCGTCTATGTGCACGCGAGCGAGCAGCACTGGTATAGTACATCACTGTCAAAGCGGAACGCGATGACTAGCAGCTGGTGGCGGTCGTTGGTCGTTTTTAAGGATCGAAGGTGGCGCTTTTCAAGTCAAGCATGATGCATTTATGACTGGTACTGGTACAGTACCCGCCATCGACCCGTAGGGAAGTTCAACGTGCGCAGCGCATACGGGATTTGCCCTGTTGTCGCCTTCAGGCGTGCTGTATCTTGTATCAAGGGGTCGGCGTGTATATGCGTATTTATATACATATGTATGTATGTACGTATATATATATATATATATATATATATATATATACGCTGCATGGCAAGTTATAGCCCGTGTGACCTTGTGCACTACAACAGTGTGTCGTTTGTCCTCGCATGTATTGTTCTTTGTGGAGAGTCACATCCAAATACCTTAGTGGATTGCTATACTCATACACACACAACAACAGCTGAGTAGTCAGAAAACATTAGAAATTTACTAGAGCCAACGTAAATAAGATATAAGATGTGCACTAGAAGGATTTGCATGTTGTTAGGCGCTCTCGGTTGTATGTACATTTATATATAAATTCAAATTGTATATTTATTTACATAATGCAACGAGGTATATTACACGCGTATATATATATATATATATACATGGGAAATTGCGCAAGTCTTTTTCGGTTTATATCCACTTCTTTTGCAGTTCTGTGGGGTTTGCCAAACAAGGCCAGCGTGGAGAGAGAGAGAACGTTGTTAGTAAAGCGGATTTCGCTGGACCAGCCGGCGGTCCCTAATTTGGCGCCTACACCCTTGTTGTTTTGGAAACTGACCGTGAAACATGGCCAGTAAAAAAGGCCGCGTCCTTTCACGCGAGTTCGAAGTGGGTGTTACCAATATGGATGGCCCTTGGAATATCGACGACATCCTCGTCGGGAAATTCCGTAACCAAACGCGTCCGCAAAAAAATGTTCAAAAAGTTTTACAATGAAAACCCTAGCTCGGATGATAAGCTGAGGCCTAAAAGACGACCTTCGGTGGCAGACAAGAGCACTCTGCGCCCGAACATACAAATAAAGCAACTTCGAAACACGTCTAGGATCTGTAACTCGGTGCGTTGTACACTGACGTTAGCGAAATTTGCCGCTCGCAAACACATGTCCCAATTTCGGCCCACCGTCGGCCTAAACCCTGCAGTGGAATTGTTTGGTTATCCGCGATATAGCCGACTACTCTACGGGAACACAAACAGAAAACGTTTCTAGTCAGAACCTGCAATAACTGTGCGCAGCCAACCCGAGCCAGCGATGCAAACACCCAAGAAAGAGGCTATACTATGCTGCTACTGGGCAGGGTATGAAAATATCGTCCATTTTAAATTTCGAAAATTGACCCGCAAGGTTGGCATGACTCTATTCCTCCGTAATACACCAGCAAGTTCACAAAAAAAGGATATCAAAATACAAACGAGTTTCACTTGCAGTAAAGAGAAGAAGCATGACCTCATATGAGGCGTTTAAGCGCCCGAGAAATACTAGCATGAGCTGGAAACTCGTTAAAATCAGCCACATTTCTTAGACCTTTTAGCAATTAGGTGCCTTTTAGCAATCACTTGTCTATCGGCCACTCAACTGTTTACCAGAAACAATTCGCGAAAGGAGCTCTTTCACAAGGAGAAATCGCAAGACTAATTGAGCTACAAAAATCGTTAAAGGAGCCGCTTTAAACTAAGATTCTGAATATAATATGAAATTAGCCTGCATTTTTTGCAAATATAGTTTATTTTAGAAAAGGTGGTACCCAGTCATCATACAATACGACAGGTTTCTAATCCTTACTGATACAACAACTATTCAGTTTGATCATAACTGGGCTACCCCTATTTGTTGTCTACCAAAACCTGCGCTGCTAATAAATATATATGTTTGTAACTATATTTGCATGTATATAAACCCACGCGCAAGTCGATAATATATAGCTTAGATAGCAAGGCAGCGCATTCTATTGAGAGGAGCTGCCAACGTGTCCTTGTTGCAAATTGACGTTATATGACTACCATAACCAAACTCGTTTCGCAATGTTTAGTTTAGCTTACGCGTTCTCGCGTTAGTTACTTGCGAGCGATGCAGCAGCCTTGTTCTACATGTTATAGACAAGCTTTTACTAGACTACCAGCGAGAGCGGGACGATTCTACCTTAGAGTCTCAATTACAAAGGTTTTGAGCTTTGCAAAATGCTTCAGGCTCTATAAAGCACTGCTCAGCTAGCGATCCGAATGCAATTGACTACTAACAAATGTAGTGATTGTGCTCTGAAATAGAAGCTGTTCGTGTAAATCTCGTTTTCTCTCAATTTAGATAAATTGGACTTCGGTATAGTGAAGCTGTGATATGTTGGTGCCCCCGACTAACAGTAAATTTAGGCAGACGTGTTGATACTGCATCACTCGCTTAAACACCCCCGTGACAATCGTGATAACTACTGACCTCAGCCTTGATTACAACCCTCATTTGCCAACTCAGTACAGTTGTAAGATTCTAAACCCATTTATCCCAAAATGTTCATTGCGTTAACTTTTTCCACTTCTACAGCCACGTAGCATTGGGCTACCTATCTCGATTAGTGAACAGATCGCTACATTATCATACGTGGCAGGCAAAACGAATTCTGAAAAAGAGCAGCGATGTTTCACACTGCACGCGGGCCAGCAAAAGTAATTCCGTTGCGGTTTTGTCTCGACCTTAACGTTTTGTAACTCTTCGCATTACAATGCCTTTTTGGCTAGCTGTCTATCAGCAAGTCTGTTTGCCTAGACACGCTACTCGGCGACCAATCAAATGTGAGAGACCTTTGATTGGTGAGGGAGGCACCAATCAAAGGTTCCTCACCACAAAAGCAAAAGGCTCACATATAGGCGCATACGCAGTGCACTTTGATGCACAGAGGTATAGTGTGCGCGTCTAAGTTGTCCACGTGATGGGTCGTCGACTACAGCCACGCGCGTCTTAATGGTCTTGCGCAAGCGATTTTCTCTAAACCAACTTTGCGTCCAGCAGATCTGCTAGCAGATCTACTTTGTGTTCGTTGCCAGTCGAGTGTTCATCTTAGTGGTTGCAGTAGGTTGCAAAGTTGTCTTAGTTGTCTTCGTTTGTGTTATTGGTCACTAGAGCCGATCTATATCGGAGAATACGTTTCATTCGTAGCGTGGTAACAGTAAGTGAATAGTGAGTGCCTGACGACTGATTGACTGAGTGAGTAAGGGTGGGTTTGTGTCCTAGTTAAGTTTCTTCCACTCGTCGTAGGCTGCTGGTACTAGACATAACTTGCTCGTCTGTCCACTAGCATGTCTGCACGACCGAGCCACAACAGCAGACCGGTAGTGGCCGGACGAGGTGAGCCAACGAACGAAGAACTTGCCTTCATGGCTGCCTTTATCACGGCCACCACCACTACCCCCCACAACCACCGTCAACGACGTCGACGTCGTCATCATCGCCCCCGCTGCTTTATGATCACGCTAGGCTGGCCAGTTGTCCTGGGGGTGCACCCGCCGGCAAAGGGGGAAGGGTTCTGGGCACCACTGCCGCTGCAGCCGCCCGCCGCTGCACGATTCCGCGGCCCTATTCCTTTCGAAAGGCCATCAGTCTTGTTGAAAGATGGCCTTGCCACCGTCGCCGCCGACCGCCTCAGGACCCATCGTCGCCGCAGCAACAGACTTTCGCATATAACCACACACGTACGCACATATGCACGACGTCTTTGCCATCTTGGTGTTCACCTCCGTCGTCGTCGTCGTCGAGCACACCGCCACCTCCGCCGCACCCCTTGCCCACCACCGCGAGCGCGGGCGGGGTTAGGTAACGATGGCGTACACCTGGCAAGCAATCCTTGCCAGTCCGCTGCGCACGCCGTGTATCGTGAAATAAAGAAAGAGATCGAGCGAGCAGGAGAAAAAGACCGACGTATATGGAAGAAACTTCCTCCCGGCTTCCCACCGGGAGCAAGCAAGTGACCTTTTATTAACTCGTCGCTGTGCGCTCGGGTTGAGCGGGCAAGTTTCTGTCCGGCGCTTCCGTCCGCCCGTCCGTCCGGCCGGCCGTCCGGCCGACTCCTGAGGCGAATCCTCAGTTTCTCCGCCTTCTACTTTCTCTCTCGCTCTTTCTCGCACGTCGGGCGTTCACCTCCTACCTTAACGGGCGGCACCGGTATCCTACCTACCTACCTACCTACGTATAGTACCCCGCTAACTAACTAGAGGCGACGAGAGCGGTCAGACGACCCCGGCGCGACTTAATTGGGGTCCGCCGCTGCCGCCGGTGCCGCTTAAGGAGGTCGTCGACGAGTTGACGCCGAGGAAGAGCCTTCCTCCTAGCTAAACGAATCCGACCGACGCACTATAGTATCGTCGGCATACGTTCACGTATGCGCGCGCGTTTCTGTTGTACTGTTATATGGCCGTGTTTCTATGCCTCTCTTCCAGCCTGTCGGATCGAGCACTTTTATAACGGCACCAATACGTTGGACGTAAGGCGACGGCTACTGTTACGACTCTTACTACTATGACTACTACTACTAAAAAAAAACTACTACTATTACTACTGTTACTTCTACTACATAATGCATGCCAAATCGCTGTCCTTCTGCTGACTCTGCTTGGACGCGTTAATCAGTAACGCGCCTAGGGAGATACAGGAGAGAGAGAGAGAGAGGAGAGCCAGGTGGTTGTTCCCATGTTAAGAGACATCACAGGGGGGAAAAATATGCCGATATGAGACAGGCCGAACTGAGGTGTCTTGGTGAATATACCCTCTTCCCATCCCCACATCATCACCCCCGTCTCCGTGGTTTGGCTCCATCGTGACAAGCGAGAGGCACGCATAGTGACCGCTGTTAGTGGTCCAGCATTCGAAAATGTTGATACCCTATATGCGACGCTACAAATTCGACTACTCGATTGTTGGAGATGCACAGATGGCAGCTCTCATCCACACAAACAGTCCATAAAAAATAAAACGAAGGAGAGCTGGTGCCGTTATGGCACCTTCATAATGAATGCCTCATAACGTCGAGGCACACGTATGGTGTGGTCTGAAGGTTGCTGCAAAATGAGTCTCCGTTTAGACCTAACGAAGCCATTGACAAGTGAAAAGATAACTTATATAAGACCTTACTTAAACTTATATATAAAAGATAAAAGAAAGCACCAATGGTGCTTTATATATATATATATATATATATATATATATATACCTAAACTATTGCACAGATCTAAACTTGATTCATACAAAATACCTATACAAGATACATTCATGTCATCGTCCTGCGAATACCTCTTAATTAATTGTTTAATAAAGCCACGTTGCAATAGGAATACCTTATGACTTCATTATATATATATATATATATATATATATATACATACAGCCGTCGTTGGACGTACTCCTTGCCGTCCAACAGAATTTAGGCAGCCTTCCGTCCACCCGTCATGCTATTGCGTACGCTTCGCCAACTATGTGGACTTTCCAAAGAAGTTCGCGGGCTCACCTCAGTCAGAATATTCACATGTAAGGTGTAAAAATGGGTGAGACGTACGAAATGCAGCTAAAGCTAGTTACCTATCAATAGGTGGAAGAACCTTTGTCATAAGTGTGAACGGGAGAATTTCTAGCAAGTTCAAGTGTTGTTAGGGGTGTGACAGGTTAAAGTATTAAAAAAATCATATTGTCCTTTTACATATGTTATATTTGGTTTTGTTTACGAGAACTTAAACATTGTCAAAAAGGGTTTCGAGAATAAATGTC
The DNA here is from genome assembly GCA_003439945.1 of Dermanyssus gallinae. Taxonomy (NCBI): domain Eukaryota; kingdom Metazoa; phylum Arthropoda; class Arachnida; order Mesostigmata; family Dermanyssidae; genus Dermanyssus; species Dermanyssus gallinae. The sequence continues at coordinate 284,547 of QVRM01002936.1, read as the reverse complement.
CAATGTGTATGTATGTATATATATATATATATATATATATGAATGTCTTGCAAAACCATCAGCTCTATATGTTTCACAAAGAATAACGTTTAAACCACGCCTGAGTATATACATATATAAATTTATATATATTCCTAGCGTGCTATCGCCATGGGTTTGCTGCCGTACAAATTAAAGCGTAAGCTTAATGCTTGTTCATGCACACCCGGCTATGTAGTTTGTACGTAGTTTGGACTACCCATTATCTAATGACTCTTATGGCCAAAAGTGCCAAATATTTGTCAAGTTTTTTTTTTGTCAAGCAGCGTGGGGTCTAGCAGGAAACTACAAGCTCGTAAAAAGTAATTGAGATTTGTTTTTGGCTCTCGGTCCTCGCTCTTATTCTGAAGTACCCGCTGCATTTGCTGACTGCGGCGCAAACGTATCTCCCAGGAAGAGCTATAGCCGACCGCCGAGAGAAGAAATAAGAAAGTTGAAGATGAAGACTTGCTGCTCGAAGTATTCGCGGTAGTCGTGGAGATCGGAGAAACACTTCTCGTCCCGTCAGTCGATAGGTTCTCTCATGGTAGCAATAAAGAAATCTCACGACCATCTTGATGAGAAAAAACGCCCCCGAAACAATAGAGATGACAGTCGTTCCGCCAGCAGGCAAAGATATTACCGTTTAAGTGTAGATTATTTGAGCCATGAACTACCATATTTTGTATTTGCATCTAGTAAGATGTAGACTATGGAAAACACGAAACTCGTGAAAGATTTGCTTAGTCAATAGAAGCAAAACTGTGCCGACGGCTTGAAGATGTTTGCTAGGCTAGAACTTAGCGAATTTCAGGGAATAGGTACATCAGGTGGCGAAAAATGCCATTCAAATATCGACGACTGCATAGCAATCTTCATCGATATTCGACGACTAACGATAGTGGATGCCAATTATACGGTTGATTGGCGTTGTTTTTCGGCAGGCGCTTGTGCAACGCGTGTTTTGCTGCATCGATATTTCGCAGTCAGCTGGTTGACCTTCGAATTACGACAAGGTCTTGCGGCACCGGTTACAACGTCCGGCGTTTCGAGCCGCCAGTTTGAGCCAATTGCTGGCGTCTGCAGACTCTTTTTTTACAATAATGTTTTGTACCTTTACGAGAAGTTACATTGCAGACAAACGCAAATTTACTTGGACGATACATTGCACAAGAAGCGAGTAAGACCGAAACATCGACATCACAAACGAACTCGGTGGTCTGCTATGAACAGAACGCAAAAAGAGTCGAAGCTGGAAGAACAGGGCAAATATTGGGTGAAGTGCAGTAATCATTTAAATTGTAGCAGATTCGGTCAGTTACGATTAGCACTTAGTAGATTCGTTGTAGCTGAACCACAGCCGCTTGTATTCATTAATAACAGATTAATGCAAAATCTGCAATCTTAGGGATCATCGCGTCGCCATGGCAACCATGGTTAGCAAAACAATCCCAAGTTCAAGCTCCGGTCTTGTTGGTTGTATTTGTTGGACGTGGTTGTCATTACCCTGCTGGAGAAAGCCTATATAAAATCCAGTACGATAACGCGATAACGATAGATGCATTTAGACGATATCGTGCCACAGGCAACTTAGCCCATTACAAGCGTCTAAAATGTGGTTGTCACAGCGTAAAAAAATCTGCTTCATCGGTGTTGTAGATGATTTATTTTCCTAGATAATGGTTCGCAAGGGTCCAGCTTCTATTGTCTGATAAAACGCGTCTAAGTCGTCTTTTTCCCGATTTGACAGGCTATTACAATGTATCAGTTCAAGATAAAAAAAATCGTGCCTCAACCGATTGGTACAAACGGATTGAACCTGTGGTTTGTCATCAACGGAAGAACAATCAAGTGGCCGGGGAAGGGGGCGCGCTTCGGGTCTAATGAGGTCGGGAACAGATTACAAGTACCCAGTCAGTTTTTGCCGTTAATTTAGTTTGTTTGCGTTTGCGCGTTTGCATCGCTCGCGAGATGGCAATGTCAAATCAAAAATCTGACAAGCTTCAGAGTACAGAGAGGGCAAAGCCTAGGACAAGTGGGTACTCACCCAAGCGCCGCCTATGACATGAGGGTAGCACAAACGACTCATGTCTGCCTATTCACGGCGTTCGCTCAAAAGCCAATATGAGAGACATTCTAGAAGCCTAGCCGCAGAGAACAAGAGAGAGATTTAGTCGTTTTGTAGATGAGCGGCGATACAGAAAGCCAGGCCATCTTTCGTCTGTCGATCGTGATAAGGGGCGTCGTTTCGCGAAGAAGCTCAACACCGGGAGGTAGGCGGCAATATAGACAGATTGTGCAGTGTGTTGCCGGCTGCAGGCAGCGACGTCTTCTCAACGGCGACTCAGAACACGCGGTGGAGTGTTGTTGTTGTGGTGCAGAGTGGCACGTCGGTCGAGCACGGGAAATACTAAACGTTGCTTCCGAGGTTTTGGAAAATTCGCCGCTGATGGCAAGTGCAACAGGTGAGTAGTTAGTCTTACGCAATCTTTGAGAGGCGGGCCGGGGGGGGGGGGGGGGGGGGGGGGGGTGAGTGGAGGGGGCAGCGCCAGCTGTCATGGTGGTGGTGGTGGCGGTGGTAACTGAGATAATGGTCGTCCATGTATGCACGGGCTCGTCCAGCTCCAAGGTCAAGTAGCCGCGTTTTCCGGTCGAACACCGGTCTGTGTACTCTCTGTGCCGGTCACTTCAACATAGTCATTGCTTAGGCTCCCCCCCACCCCCTGCAGAGGGGCATTGCCGGCCATACACATTCTCCCGCACACACGTACAGAGCCTCCCGCTGCACCCCTGCACTCCTGCACCACTCGCCGTCGACGCGGACGATGCATGGCCTTAATTAGCTGAGAGCCTGCCGGGCACCTTGTGTTGTCCGCAAGAGAGGGACGCGAATGCGGAACGAGAAGGTCGCGACAACAATACATGGTGTGCATAGGTATTTGAGTGTGTGTGTGTGTGTGGACACATCCTCATATCCTGCGCCCTGCAGTATTCCATCGTGCGTCTCTCTCTGTCTGTCTCTTCCGAAGTGTTCTCATCTCTTTCTCGCTCTTTCCACCCCCCCCCCCACCCTCCTCCCTCACCCGCTGTCTCGAAGCCATTCGAATCTGAAGGGCATCTTGGTTGAGCATGTCCCGGCGAGACGGGCGCATTTAAGCTACAAGTGCAAGTACGGTATACATTCACATGAACCTACACGTACATTTACGAGTACACACTGACAATAGCGAACTCGTTTTGCGTCGTCAGCTCGGAGTTGTATTGACTGCCGCAGAGTCGTCCACTCAGACAGAGCCGCTCCTATGAGACCACAGCTGTGCCTAGTAAACTGCCTGACCAACAAATTTTGTCGTCACTGATTTCGGCCAAGGTAGCGATACCCTTAAGCGTATCCCGAATTCCAATGGTCGTCGTTACTTGAAGACTTGTATTGGAAATGCAGTGAACGGAGTCTATCGGAGAGAAATGCCGAGTGCGTTCATCCTATTGGACGTAAGACGTTTGCCTTTGTGCTGAGCCTTCACTTGTAGGTTCGGTCTTCTGTGTCTACTGCCTGATATTCGTGTTTCTGAAGATTGCCATCCTATCGGCATGACGTCGAACGTAACGGAGCCAGTAATTTCACAGCGAGCACGTAACGTGGTCTAGTGGGCTAGTACGCCAGTTATGGTTGTCATCTACCGGGATGTCGCTGATTCGATCCCCGTTGTCAATCGAATTTTCTTCGCAATTTGAAAGGTGTTCATTAAGATTGGGTGACAAACGATACCGCCGAGAGTCAGTGACTATGCTGCCACAAGACCATTAAAGATGTATATCTCAACATACCCGCTTATGCTACTGTTGTAAACGTTTCCGATATATAAGGGCCCCATGTGTACTTAAGCATACATGTCAGGCACATAATAAATCCATCTATCTAAATGGTTACAAAATAACCTTACACGTTGGTATACGTGCGCTATACGATCGCCACTAGGGAGTGCACAGAGCCCATTCAGCTTAAGACTCACTGTTTCTTTTCATTGGCGATCAACAGCCAAATCATGCAGCTTCTAGGATTGATTGAAATTCTGGAGGCCTCTTTGGCTCTCTTGGCTTGCTTGCACGTCTTTCCTTCATTTGTGTGACCTGGTCCCATTTATTTTATTTTAAACTTTCCAATGAGCACATTTATCGCTTTAACGACTTTGTATTTTCAAGTTTTAAATATTGCCAGACAAAAGTTGTCGCGACAAAAATGTTTGGACCTTGCTCCAAGCTTGAGGTGGCCGCAATTATAACCTCCCGGCCGAGCAATATTTGCAAAGAACCCATATAATGGAGCTAAACCGAACGGATGCTGCACAGTGAACAGGCAATACAGACACAACAGTCGAACTTCCGTTCAGTACAGGCCGGTCAAGTACCTAAGGAAGTGATTGTGGCCTACGGAACCACGTAGCTAACCACGTGCTTTTATCTCCAGAGCTGAACTGCATGGTATATTTAGTTCACTTTGCTAAACCGTCTTACGAGATTGAATTTTCAAGTGATTGAGAACCACTGCAGCGGCTGCTGTGCAATGCTGGAGCGAATCGTTTACATGCTAATACGATGTATATAATATATATATATATATATATATATATATATAGCCTGGGTGACAAACGATACCGCCGAGAGTCAGTGACTATGCTGCCACAAGACCATTAAAGATGTATATCTCAACATACCCGCTTATGCTACTGTTGTAAACGTTTCCGATATATAAGGGCCCTATGTGTACTTAAGCATACATGTCAGGCACATAATAAATCCATCTATCTAAATGGTTACAAAATAACCTTACACGTTGGTATACGTGCGCTATATATTTCATATATGTATATATATATTTATATATATATATATATATATATATATATATATATATATATATATATATATATAGCCTTGAGTTTCGAAAACGTTATCAAAAATTACAGCAAACTAATTGTAACGTGACGCGTAGCCAGCGCTTGCATAAATATCACTGACCCAAATCGGCTAGCCATTATTAACCTTATCTTGTTCAGGTCATTTCCGTACGTCCCGTGCGCTATTAGATTACCTGCGCGTTTGCTCTTGCTAGAGGGTCGTCGTTCTCCATTACGTGCAGATCATATTCCAATGTACTCGCGAATAGGTGACTGCAGCTATCGTCATGCCATGGGCCTGCCTAGCCGCATACGGGCTAAGAGCTGAGACGACAGTTCGCCTTCCGCTGCTGAGCCGGCCAACATTGCAGCAGAGCTATTTTCGTCACATGTGGTGCGACAGTGTCTTTGTTCTAAGCCTTGTAAATGTATTTGTTGTCCGATTTTTTCCCCTTCTGAGCAGGGCAGCTTCTGGATGGTAGATGCACGCCGAGTGCAATTACTTGACGGCAGAACACATCGTTGGCTTGTTGTCGTCGTCGTGGTTACTGTTTGCTTATCTAGCATTTACCAAGAATGCGTCTATTGTAGTTCTAGCCGTCGACTACCGCAAGTGCTGCCCCACTGTCGACGGATGGATAGGCACATCATAGCCAGCAGGTCCTCCGGAGAGGGAGCTCTCCCCCCCAAACGAAAGGCTTTTTTCTCCATAAAACTCGACACAAGTTAGAACAACGAGCCGCGGAACAAGCACAGCTTACGTGTGCTGCATCGAGAATAGATGCGCTGCGCTTGAAAGATAGCTTAGGGGCGTTCACTTCGGCACGCTAGATTTTGAGCGTTTTTCTTGGTTTCGGCAAATTAGAATTGCACCTGGCAATAACCGCGGTTGTGAGCTGTGGCTTTTTATGAAACGCGTGCCCGGCCACCCAAGCGACGGGGTAGTTGCGGGTAAAGGCGGAAAACGGATGAATGCTGACATAATAGGCCACAATATTTTCTTATTTCCAAGCTTATAAGCATAAGCTATTTCCAAGCTTATAAGCATAAGCTATTTTCACTTCCTTGCAGCAGGCTCAGATCACAGAGTTCCCTTCTCAATAAGTTTATGCAGCTCTTGAACTGTATCAATTGTTAGGTAGGATGTGCGCCACAACACAAGTGGGGTTTGTCCACAGTCACACTTAGTATGAAGAAAACTGCGTTTTCTTATAATTATTTTATTCCTCATTATTTTTGTTATCTAAATGCATATATATATATAATTTTAATGAGCAAAAAGGTAGTTATAATTTAATTCATAAAAGACTCACAGACGATAAACAAGCGCGACTACGCATTACACTAGTTCAGCACTACAATGCTTTGCACTCGTTAGCCGCGCACAATGGTAAAATCCATAAAACGTGCGGCTGTGAAATAATGGTTTACTTGTTCAACGCATAGAGTGTTGAGTTATCTAGAGTTTTCCCAACCTTTCTTGTGTCAGCATGGCCGCTGTTATTTTCGGTGTTCGTGGCCATCTGATGGATCCCAAATTAGTCAATGATAGTTTTTCTAATTATATATTGGAGCTTAATAATATATCAAATTCAACGTAATTCATACAAATTCAAAATGTTGCCGCCATTTAGAAAAATAATAATTTGAATTTAATGCATCTGTCAGAAACAGTTCCGTAGTGTAAACCTTAACTCGGATGGCGCATAAAAAAACTCCAAACGACTATCGGTGCTAGGTGAGGACACGTCAGGTGATGACTCAATCGTAACCATCTGAGAACTGGCTGGAGGACTTGGAGGTTAGCCAAACAACAAACGTCAGGCTTGGAATCACGTCTAAACTCCATTAGCGGATTCCTCATGCACCAAATTACTTCAACAAACTAGAATCTCGTAAACATGCATTTCGTTGTTATCACAACGTTTGTTTGAGTAGTACTTGGTTGCTTAGCGTGCAATAGGTCTTTCTACGAAAACGTAATAATGTAACGAAAATGTCTATATCGGACTCCTGGCAGTTATCACAGTTAACCGAAGCAAGACTTACGATAAAAAAAGATACGCCGCGTCGCTTTGACCATTTTCTTAGGTCTCTCAAATAACTTTAGCTAGAAAAAGTTACGTCAATGAAGAAAGCATGCACTGGGTTTTAACATGCTTCAATACCAATAATGGCCACTATTCAAGGAAATCAATATTTCGGCTGGATTAAGTATATCTTTGTGTGTATACATATATCTTATACATGTAATAACGCCTTCGTTTCAGGCGCAATTAATTGTATAGTTTAGAAGTTCCAACTGTAGTTGTAAAAAATATGCTCTACACGAGCAAGATAAGTAAGAGAAACCTGTTTTTTTTTTGTCCAGTAGTCGAGAGATAAAAACCCGCTGCAAAAATATCAGACATACAAAAAGTGTCTAACCCGATTAGTCGCCGGGTATGCGGCCAAATCTGCCATCCTTTACCCAGGGGACTGAAAACCGTCTGTCTCGCTGTCTATGATCGCGATTATAATGATTCAGCTGCTAGTCGTAATATTGTTGATTATTATTAGATTAGTGTGCTCAACGCCATTGCCGACCCATAAACGCGCCTTGTTTGCGAAAATCCTGGTCTTGCATCACAGTTATACACACACATATATATATTCAATTCAATTCAATTCAAACGCACCTTTATTTTGTCAAAGGGAACATATTACAATATTTACATTTCACAAACCGTTACCTAGATTCATAGGACAGTCGAGTTACTTGTGTGCCCACATTTGCACCGCAAGTATTTTAAGTTCTCAGTGCCCTAGCCATCCGCCACGAAAACATGTTATTCACGCGATCCGTCTTTGCAATTTGTTTAGACGAGATGGTGTTACCGCTTCTAAGATTGTTCACGCGAATTGTAAAAAATTTAGATAAATTTGATGATTTTATAATTCGATTGTACATGCGATAGTCCGCTCTAGACTGCAGCTCCCCAATAGGGCTTATCACAAGGGAACTTTTAGCAACGTTACACCTTATTGAGACACGACGAATAAACTTCCTCTGTACACGCTCCATTGCTTCAATGTATTTGCCTAAATAAGGCCGCCAAACCTCACAACAATACGTAAACTTAGGAACAACTAAACTGTTATAAAGCCTTATGTAAAAATTGCAATCATTAATTATAAAACAGCGAAATATTGTACTAGATATAAGAGAAGTTTGTCGGATAACTTGTGTTATATGAGTGCTAAAATCCAGTTCCGGTGTCACCGTAACCCCGAGGTCCCTAATGCTATTTAATATAGGGATAGCCTCCCCATGCAGCTTGTAGGTATGGGCTCCCTTTAAACACAGTACTGCACATTTCGGCACTGATATAAGCATTTCGTTATCCAAACACCATTTAGAAACTGCGTCAATTGCACTCTGTATAATTTGTCGTTCGCTAGCAGTATTAGAAGGCCCGTATAGCTTTAGATCATCAGCATAAAGCTTATATGTTATCGAATCAGGTATAACGTTTTTAAGATCTAAAATAAATATGCAAAATAAAAGTGGGCCGAGGCTTGATCCCTGGGGAACTCCAGAGGGGCACCCTCCTGACTCACTAAAGCTACTGTTTACCCGAACGCAGAACTCTCTACAGGTAAGATAACTAGAAATCCATGACAATGAGCGAGTATCAATATTCAAGTACCTAAGTTTCTGTACAAGCTTTACATGGTTTACTCTATCAAATGCTTTAGAAAAGTCAAAATATACACAATCAAAAGTCAACTTATTATTTATCATAATGGCCCAATCTTGGGTCATTTCAACGAGTTGAGTTGCCGTGGATTTGCCTCTAGTAAAACCATGTTGGTTTTCATCCAACAAGCCTTTAGATTGAAGGAAATTAAAAATATGGTCAACTAGCAGTTTTTCAAATATAATACATGCGATTGATGATTGAGCTACCGGTCTATAATTATCTACATTTGACTTTGGACCCTTTTTATGTACAGGAGTTACGATTGACTGTCTAAAATTATTTGGCACAATGCCATCTTCATAAGACCTACTGAATATTAAAAAGAGAGGTTCTGTTATCACAGTCGCTACTTTTTTATAAAATATGGGTGGGATTAAATCTGGAGTAAGGCTGCACTTATTGGGTAGTTGCTTGATTTTCGTTAGAATATTATATTCTGATAAATCTAAATATGGACAGCCGTCACTCGAGGGTACGTCGATAGAATCAGCTTCGGTAGCTGAACCCCCTTGGGCAACATAAACCGACGAGAAGAAGTCCTTGAATGCATTTGCCTTAGAAGCGTCATCTACGAGGACTACCTGCTCTATATTTAAAGCCGCGATATTCTCTTTACCCTTTAATCGTTTATTTGCGTATCTAAAAAACGACTTTGTGTTTTTAAAATCAAGACAAGCTTCATCCATTATACGAAGTCGTCTAGTTGCTTTGCGCAACTTTTTTTCATACTGCACATTTGGCTCCTGATCTATCAGCCGTTTTAGATTGCTTACATATTTTCGTAAATTAGCATTATTTTTTGATTTGCCATTTCGCTTAGGTACAAATTCTTTAATTAGTAAATGTATCTGGTCAACAAAGTTATTATACATCGAGTCGATAGTATCACAATTTAAAAACAAGTTTCTCCAGTTTATACAGGCAAGTCTACGGCTTATCATTTCATAGTCCCCCTTCCAGAAATTATAACCTCCCTCGTCTTCCGTAGAATATTCAGCATCAAATAAAATAGTAAAAGAAATGGCATTATGGTCAGATGGGATTGGCGACTGAAATACTTGTATATCCTCAATGATAGATGGGTCTGAGGTTAAAACTAAATCGATAATGGAACCTATATTGTCGTTGTCATCGCTTGATATACCTAAGTTTATTTCGTCAGTGACCATTCCGCTAAAAGTAGGACTAGTAGTCACTTGGCTAACACTACTAGAAATGCTATTGCTACTGATCCTACTAGATAATTGATTAAAACTGTTATATATGGTATTATCATTACATTGACCAGCAATGTTATTATAAGCACTACCTACAGTGGCAAATGAGTCACTAGAACTGATCTGCGAGGCCTCAAAGCCAGCGCAGTACAGTCGAGGGCGAGTAACTTCGTCTATTTGTTGGTGTAATCCGTTAGAAATGCAGGCGTTAACAAAGGTAGACTCTATGGTTGTTGAATCTAAAAGCGTAATATTCTTCCAGTGTATTTTTGGAAGGTTAAAATCCCCAGAAATTAAAATTGGGTTAGTTGTATCACAAATAAAATCAAATGAGTCACATATAGTTTTTATGCGTGTCTTGCGTTCAGCAAGGGTGCCGGCATTTGTCGCATAATAACAGGCAACTCTTATAGAACTAGAATTAGAGTATACGTCTAAAGCGACTGCTTCAATGCCACTCTCTAGTTGTAATTCACAAACCTTCATCGTGTTTTTAATTAATATACAAACCCCGCCTCCCCGGGAGCCACGGTCACACCGGAATACTGAGTATCTATCATCACACGATAGTTCACTGTTAGTAACATGTTTTCCACCTACGCCTAACCAGGTTTCAGTTATAAACACTATATCAATATTATTTAAGGCGGTATATGAATTGAGCACTTGTGTACAGTCATTTTTACCTATGGAACGTGCATTAAAATATAAACATTTAACCGCGTTTTTAACCGCGGAGGGAAGCGACGTCAGTTGTTGGGCGGAGATACTGGGGCGGCAATTTAGTCGAGATTGTTTTAAAAGAGTGGGAAGTTTGGGAAGATGGTGGGAAGTGGAGGTGGCAGAGGTGGAGGCGGGATATGGAGTTGAGGGGGCCAGATGGCAGGGAGGACCGGCGGTGGAGGAAGGGGTGGATGGTAGAGCTGAAAAGAAGCAGTTCCGAATTGGTTGTTGAATTTGTTTTTGTTTTTGCTACTGCCGGCAACAGGGGAAGAAAATACCTGGGAGGAACTGTCAGCTGGCTGACGCCGAGCTGCACCAAACTTATTGGTCAATCCACCAATAATGGGTTTCACTCCCAGAAAACGAGCGGCTTCACGAGCGAGAGGTCTGGCCGCCTGTATTGTGCCACGGCGGTTGAAATGGACACCATCGGTGTCCATAGACCAGGCACAGCGCTGAATATATGAAAAATCACGATAAAATACGGCCGAATCCTTAAATTTAGCCGACATTTTACCATTAACATTTTCACATTCCGCGCGGCGGTCACTACCTGGACCGCCTGTTACTACCGGAATAGAACAGACGGTCAGCCTGATGTTGTTGGCTTCGCAAAGCATTACCAGGTCATCCAGCTGATGCTCCATCCGCTCCCACACCTCAACAATGTCAACATTGACGGGGCTTTTCAAAATATCGTTCAGCCCGGCATGCAGTACGACGAGTTGATCTGTCGGCTGTGTGTTATATATCGCAATGTGGCGACGCACGTTTGCAATCACCTTGCATAACGTGGCTCCGCCCTGCCCCGATATATGACAGCGGACGTCACCACCCACCATGTCGAGCACGTTCGTCGCTAGCCGGGAGATGTTAGAGTCACCGGCCAGAAGAACGGACTTGACGGGTGGTGTGGGGAACGACGACTTTCGGGTAGGCTGAGAGTTGACTGCAGTGCCATCAATGCTTGCCTGCACGAAGATGTCTGTTTGTGTGCAAGCGGTGGCAGTGCGTAAAGCGGCTGGAATTTCGGTGCTTGTGGATGATATTGCTGTTGCGCCACTGGCAATCTGCGCGGAAGAAGCGGCAGTCGGCAACCTGATGGTTTTAGTGCCCAATGGTGAAGGTACCGCTGCTGCCGCACTGTCCGCCACCACTGTAGCAACTAGCGAACAGGTGTTTTGTGCCCTTGATGGTATTGTTGCTGCAGCAATATCAAGGGCATCTGTAGTCCTTCGTGCAACAGTCGGCACGTCGTTGGTCAGGTGGGTTGTTGGTGTTGTTGCTGTTCCACTGGCAACAGTTGCCGTCGAATTTGGTACCATCTCGGTTTGAGCAGAGGGGGAGAGGCCGGCGGCGTTCGATTCACTGTTGGCTGAGATAACATCCAATTTGGTAAAAACCGCTCTAAACTTTTCGTCATATTCATTGTCTGTTTTTAAAAGTACTTTCTTCAGGTCATCAATGGCAGATTTAAAAACGCGCAATGTTTTTCCGACGTTGACACAATAGTTATTATCACAAGCAGTCTGTTCACCCACGAGCTCAAATATATTTGTTTCCTTCACCTCTTTTTCAATTCTTCTTTCACAATGGATACACACAAATTCACCATTGTTAGTGTCTGAGCTCCTGAACAAGCCACCGCAGTATATGCATGCGATGGCTCGTGTCACAAGGCAAGGAGGCTGGGTAGAGGGCGTTGAAAATGGCGGCCGCCGTCTTGTTGAGTGGGGCCCAGCTGGTGTGTCAAAGTTGAAACTCATCTCCAATGGGTGACGAGGCGTCTCAGGCAAAACAGCCAATCTTCTTTGATACATTATTATCAATTTTGGTTAGTATGTCACAAAACCACAATTTCACAATTATTTGCACTACTATAAACAGTAAAATACTTTAAAAACGTTAAAAGCGTGTAGACTTCATCCGAACGTGACCACTCCCGGCGACCGCGAGCAGACGACTATATATGTATATGTGCGTACACACATCTAGATTTTGTCAATGACAGATGATGAACATCCTAAATTATATTGCCTATGATAATATATTATGTGTTGCATCAATTTCATTCAGCACCTTAGAGCCGCTGGAGAATTTCGTATACTTTCTTAACGACAAAGTGGGCCTCATTTATATTTATAGATACTCATATATGGTGAAAGAAGTACATAACCGCATGCATTTATTTTAAGGTTTGGTAAAACTCGACAAGAAAATAATTTTTCTCAATAGAACGAGGGGGCGGAAACGCCTTGTTTAGGAGTGAGGATAAAATTTATAAATAGAGGTGTCCTGCCTTTGTTCTATATAGTTGTGCAAAATCTACATCTACGGTAGAACGAGTCAACGCATGAAAGAACCATAACGCCATGTTTAGCGGAACATTTTGCATAATTTGACACCAGACGCAAGCTAGCGAAAGACGAATAGCCCGGCTAAGAAAAGTCATAAGAAGCCGATAGGTTGTTGTATTTTACGTCGAAGCTTTTGCGTGCAAAACCGTAAAATTTAGCCATTACGGCCAAAAGAATTACGCATAATGACTACTCTAAGGCAATATTAAATTCAATGTCTAGTATTGTCGTACGGAAGTGATGGTGCTGCGTTACCAGTTGTCGAGTAATTAAGCTGTTTTGACAGCCATAGTTGTTATGTTTTACGTTGAAGCTTTTACGATCAGAACCGTAAACATGTGGCAATACGTTTCTCCCCCTCCGTCCATTAGGAAAAAATATTTTCTTTCCGAGTTCTACCAAACCTCAAAGTTTGTACCAAACTTACTCATACACCCTATGCAAGTATGCAGATCTTCGCTTTGGATATAGCCGTTGAAAAATATTAGTTACTCGGCATCTTTGTGACGCAGCACCATTACTTTCGTACGAAAACGATAGGCTTTAAATTTGCTATTGCCTAATAATAGTCTTTTAAGCGCAAATTTTGGATCGTAATGGTAATATTTTACGGTTCTACACGTGAAAGCTTTAACGTTAAACATAACAACATATCAACTTTTTATGACTTTCCTTAACCTGGCTATTTGCCTTTCGCTAGAGTACGTCTGGTGTCATTTAGATTATGCAGAAATTTCCACCGAATACGCCGGTATGATGGGTTCCTTTATTTGTTAACTAGTTAACCACAAACATATAGGAAAAATTGAAAGAAGACCTTCTTTTATAAATTGTATCCTCACTCCTAAACAACACGTTTCCGCCCCCCCTTTCCATTGGGAATTTGTTTGCCGAGTTCTACCAAACCTTAAAATAAGTACATACTGTTATGGAAGTCCTTATATATATATATATATATATATATTAATTTTCTTTATGCAGGATTTCCGCCAGCTAATAATCAGTACTTCGGGAGTTATAAAAGTGGTCACAAGACGCCGAACGTTCGCGGAGTGGCTATCCTGGAGTACGTGCGCCCGAATTACACTTGCATGGTGTACCGGTGGGAATTGTGAGCTCTCTTTAATTATTAACATACTCGACGTTGTCACCGTCTGCAATCGTTGGGCCTTGTACGGATAGCCGTAAAAGACTTCGAATAGCTTCGCATAATGGATCATCAGACACACCGTCTCTGTGCTCTCTGCCTTCCATGTGTAAACGGCCTTCCTCTCTACCTACCGACAGTAAAGCAGATGCAGCATAGAGTGCGGCCGCTCCTGTTACAGCGGCTAGACATCCGATGCGCCGCCTTGCCGGGGGGGGGGGGGGGGGTGCAGGTTGGCCGAGAAACTCTTGCCAGACTTGCGTAACCCGTCTGATGCGTGGTAGGCCAGTGAATCCTGTGTCCAGAGTCACCCCTAGGTTCATAGCGTGGCGAGACGGCATGAACCGTTTGTGAGAGTTGAGCTCAAGGGATATTTGTCCTGTCTGCCTGCAGTACGTTGGGTACAGGGTCTCGATATTGTGTGATGCCAGCAAGTGCCAGGTGATGTTCGGTCATCCACCCGTTTAGCCGATCAAGGGCCGTAGTCGGCCCGGCCTCGAGGATGGTCCATGTTCGAACAGCAACCACCAGTGCAAGATGTCTGCAGACAACTGTCTGCTTCAATATACCAATGAATGCGGCCATCTTCGCTCCGCTAGGCAACGCTTGATGTCCTTCGGACAACGCAGAGTTTTCTTTTTTTAAATGATGCCACGTTTCGTTTTCCTTCGACCACTTTACGCCATTACAGATGCACAATTTGAAGAAGTAGTCGATTCAGTCGTCTAGGTCAGCATTAGGCATCTTTAGAGAAATGTGTGTGGGGGATATTTTCGTGCATGTATGAGTTTCACCCTACTCGTAGCAAGCGTTCGTCATTAGAAGCCAACCTAGGAGTTAATAAGTATGGTGAGCTTCTGTCGAATGTGAGTTGGTGCGCTAACTATCCGAACTAATTCAAAATAAATGCACAGTAAACATTCACATGTATATATATTAAATTCGGATAGGGTAGTAATATTGCGCCAAAACTTGCTAAGAGCCGAAAGGAAGGTGGAAGCCATTAAAAAACTTCGTAGACGTTCGCTGACCACGTCATTAGCAAGTCCCCGAAAATGAGATGCTATATCCGCTTTAAGAAAAGCGAGCCACAAATCGACAGGGAAATTGACAGCGTTGCCGTAGGCCTCTAACGAGCCGAAATTGTATTATCATTTTGTCTATCAAAGTCCTGATTTTAATCATGCAGGTTAAGTCTTCAAAATCTGTTAGTACACGTGTAGTGTAATTTGTACATTTAATTGGCATGCAACGTTGGGCTGGAAGAAAATGTTTGCAAAATAATGGTAAAACAAAGTATTAGAACAAGTCCGATTTAAAGTTGAGCCAATGCTATCTGCCCACCCGCGTTCGTTACCTTGGGCGGTCGGCGTTCCTATCAGGTGACTAATTCGCAAGGTTTGCAATTTCTCAAACATCTTATCTAGGAACAGCAGATTGTCATCTGACTTCAAGCATGTATATATATTTTCATATAGTATTTTTTAAAAAAAAATCGGTTTATAAGAACAAACAGTCTAGATATGTGGATTTCGATAATTTTTCTTTCCTTTAATTGATAGCTTGCTTTAGTGGAAGTGACACTTAAGCTAATTGTCGTGGACAGTGGGTGCGGTGGCATGATTGTCTGGCGTTTTCAAGAAGCGCCGCCCGCCGGTGCCAATCGCTTCATCCTGGAGTCCCAGGATGAAACGCATGACACCGTTCACATCGACGGCGGTCACTGTCATCGGCATCTTGACCATTCATGCACGGCTTGTGGAGACCGACCGACTGACCGGCAGACCGCGGTTATCCCTGCAGCTGGTGCAGCCCAATCATCTTTGGCTGGCTGGCCCGCCCGCCCGATCGATACCCGTAGAATATCCATCGCCTAATATCGCGTGACTCGTCGCGACTGAGAAATGTGGTGTCGAGAAATTGGCTTTGCTGCTCCTGCTGCGGCCAAAGCACTCCGCCCGACTGAATTTGTGCCTCGGTCGGTGGGTCGGCCGCGCCGCGTACAGTAAAGTGATCCATGCGAAGCGAAGGTGGGGTAGCCGTGGACGGGGGTAACGGCGCGGTAGAATTTGGTGCTGGTCGGTTCAACCCGACCCCTACGATTGGCCGGACATTGTCCCATTGGCCAACAACGCTGTAGGCGGTAGGCGCCTGTCTCAAGCCACTCGACGCAAAAAGCTCAAACTCGTCTCCGATCCTGGAACGGCTGGGAGCGGTCTGCGTCGTGGATACTGACTACTACTACGACAACGACAACGAATACGGTAATGGTAGCAGCATCGACCGCACTGGCGTGGGCACAATGAAGCAGGGTGAGGTGAGGCAAGCCAACGCGAGGAACTGGGCTCAGCCCAAAAGCCTCAGCGAAGTTGGCCTCAGACACTTACTTGGTCAGTGACGTGACCCATCTATTGGCGAGCACGTGCAGAAGGATGCGTTCACGATCACTAGATGTGTGGGGACATGAAGTAGGCGACGCGCATAGGAGTAGTGCAGGCGGTATGAAGGCGTTGGAAAGCTGCCTGCCGAACGCTTTGTCAATAGCCGGTTGGCTCAAACAACACAGAGTCGCGTCGGGGCAGATAACTCCTGGAAGCCTCGACCGTTCCCAGGATTCCATGTTATTCGTGCTTTCGTGCATTTGGACTTGCCATCGCCGACCGGCCTAATCAATGTATGCGAGATAAAAGTGGTCACTGGCCAACGCCTTCCCTGTCCTTTTGAAAATTAATTACGCAAGAAATGATGATGGCTATGGAAACGAGAAATTGACTGAAAGATGACTTTGGTTGTCATTTCGGTGAAAGTCGTCGTTCATAAGAGCACTATTGACGAAAAAATACATCCGAAATGTTCTTATAAAGAAATCAATAAAGGAGCCTTCTAATTAGAATATTGACGCACACGTTGATACTTTTATATTGCTCGATTACGTTTTTTTTACGTATGTCAGCTTGCATATTAGTTTATGCATTTAGAGCCTTAGCCTACCTAGTACTAGTTACTGTTACACATAATTACTGAGAATTGCTACTCATATATAAATATAAACAGTATGTGTATATGCCATTTACATAACTTTTATGATTCTTTTATACGACAGTGAAAACGTATATGTAAAAACTATAAATAATTTTACATCGTTTAGTCTAAATATTAATAATGTAAATAATTGCTTATTTTAACACTACTATAGCTTTAAATGTTAACCTTAACATAGTTTGACGTATATGCATTGGTATTAGCTGTAGCAAAGACATGTTACTGCATGCATTTTTTTATGGCACAATAGCAGAATTAGAGATCTATTTCAGTAGAGCATGACGCGCACACCTATTTTTCATCGCGCCTACAGTCAACTTTTTTGTTCTTCTTTTGTTGTACATCGTAGCTGTAGTGTACTAGAGAGCGAATAACGGATGATAGCCTAAACGCGCAACTTCAGAAGCTTGAACAGACAGTGAAAAGCAATGATGTAAGTGTGTGTACATGAGAGGCGTTTAGTTCAACGTTCAGCAGATAAACTGCGGTGAGGACGGCAGAAATGTAACAGCGGAAACAGGGAAAACATCGGATCGTACCCAAGTCTGGGACGAAAGGTGGCTTTTGTGGTTGGGGGTGTCCACCACCGCAGGATATGCGGATTTAAGCACATTGAGCGTCTCAGCCCAATTTGTTGGTATCCGTCCGGACGGGTTGGCCCAGTGTGTCCGGACCAGCGCCAGGGCCGTTTCTGTTGCAGTGTGTTGCCGCTGCTGTTACGACCTTTGCCTATCTGCCAACTGCTGTTGGAACTTCTTTCGATTACTTCTTGACCGACCGGTCCAGGACGTTAGGCGCTCGTCTAGCACCAGCTCGTCAACGGCAGCGTAGTTTGACGAGTTCGACAAGCAAGCTTGAGGCACCTGAGAAGGAGCTGCATGTCATAAGCATCGACGACCCCTTTGCCATAACAGTTATCCTCGCATCGTGTACCTACCTGTCGTCGGTCTGCGTGGCCAATCCAAGGCCGCTGTCTACATGTTGGTGCGATTCTTTGCGCCGCTACGACCCTCTACGTCCTCCCGCGTTTGCCCCTCTATGACCTACCGCTACAGGACCCATCGCCTACAGACTTTGTCGTATGCGTCGAAGCAGAAGCAGCTTCTGCGTACGTCCTTCTAAACAACAACCACGCCGCCTTTGCCGCTGCGATTTCACCTAGCAGCTCGCGTGCTGCTCAACGACCGTTGCTTTCCGTTTCGTTAAGTTCGCGCCAGTTGCCCTCCGCTCACGTCCGTTCGAGTCGGCGAGACACCGTCATCGACTAGCTCCCCTTTGCCCTTCGCGCTCGAATCGTCGCCAACTCGCTATTGGCGAGTTGCTGACCAGCGCTGGCCTGACACGAGCACCTCTCCCTTCGTACGCCTCTTTCGATTCCTTCTGCGCCTCTTCTCCCCCTCACCCCCGGTCTCCCCTACGTGTGAGTGCCGTTCCAACTGGTCGACACGGAGCGCCAACGATGACCGGCCATTGACGAAGTGAGACGCAGGCGCACACGAACATCTACAGGCTTACTGGCTGGCTCATGTCTGTTCCATCTTACCCCATGTCGACGTCATAATGCTGCCGCGGACACGTTTGTTCTGCTAGGCCGTTGGTTCTATATATATATATATATATATATATATATATACATCACAGAAACCATCCCTATATTGCACGACATGTGTGTATATACATATACACGTGTATATGACGTTTCATAGCTTTTGTTTGAGAGCCACGTCACTCATAGAAAAATAGCCCTACAAGGTAGCCATGGTGGAATTCTAGGTAGAATCACATAAGCAAAGCAACGCGTGGCTATAGGTCGGGTGAGCATTAAATCATTTTCCCCTTCAATTAAATGTTATATAGTCTATAAAGACCTGGCTTTATGTTACCGTGAGCTACACAAAGGCAGACAATTCCACTACTTGCTCAGCTGTAGAAGCAGCGTCCAGCCTATGCTACTGATTTGAGTTTTTACAGTAATATCAAGCAGCAATGGAAAATTGCGATAGCATCATCTAACCGCATATATGTACATTCACGCATTGCTTATTTTTGCTGTCAAGGATAAAAGATGTGAGAAGCAGGAATTTATCTAGAATCCCGTGCTCAATAGCGACAGCAGTCTTAGAAGAGATAACTGTTGGGTGGCTAATCTCGGCAAACTCGATTGCCTCGTTTCGAGGCGGGGAACCTTTTTTTTTTGTTCTGGGAGATTTTGGGAATGCATGATGCACATGCGCCACTAGCAGCCTGCGTGACTAGTGTGAGACTCGCAAACCCACTAAACCCGGATTCCTTCCCACCCCCCCAGGCTCGGTATTACTTTGGTATTACATCGAAGCCGTGGGAGAGGCGTCTCTGCCGTTCTCCTTCAATCAGCTCTATCCCTGACTATCATCCCGCATGTCTACCTGCGGTTGGATAGGGGGATGCCATTTTGTAATCCGTCCTGTGAGGGTGCGTCGAGACCATGAGGGCCTGGCTGCTCCCCACCACCTCCCCCTCCCTCGGCTCCTCGTCTCGACCACTCTCCCGAAAGACCCGCTGGGGCGGGGAACCTATCGTAGTTTCGGCGCACTATTTACAGGTATTGTCTATGGCTCTACGTAGGCGTGTGCGCATAGGATTTGCGGTAGGCGATAAGCAACGACTGCAAACAAATAAATATGTCCCGGCAACGACCTTTCAAGCTTATCCGCGAGAGTTGCTTAACGCAGTGTCCAGTCCGTCCGATAAAGGGACTGACCTCTAACTACTTAGTGTGGGACGACTACAGGCTCACATGGCTCAGGGTCGTCGGAACGCCAACCAAACCCGCGCCGGCGGGAGCCTGGCCCGATTTTAGCCATCTTCGTCCATACGAGCTACTAGAACATATAGGAAAGGGGAAAGCACATCAAAACGGGTAAAAGGTTGCAGTCTAGCTAGCGAGGAAGTATACGAGCATACGTCGAAACATAGGCGAGAAGTTTAGGTGCAGAGAATGTACGAGATCGAGAGAAGACGCAACGAGTATTGGCAAACATTCTGAGAGAATACCACCAACTTGGTTGGGAGCGACGTTCAACGAGCTGAAGCGGCCCCATTGCAAAGAACTGCGTACAGCAAAGCGACGCACGAATGCACGAACGAAGACAAGCCATTTGCAACCTCTTCTTGCCGGCCACTTCGCTAGGTTGTCAAAGTCTAGATTCCGTCTCCTAGGCTTGAGCTCGGCATTGCCAGCGTGGTCGCCGCCGTAAGATGCACAAGTACACACACTGAACGCGGCAGCTGCCACCGATAGGACCTATGACAGAACGGCTACTCACAGAGTTGGCACGATAGCGCCGCCGCCGCCGCTGATATACGCCACACTGTGCGTTCGCACTGTTTGTACGTTTGTACAATGGATGTCAGCACATTGGGCACGTCTGGGCGAGGCACGTGATCACAATACGTCGTGCCATCGTCTAGCCGCATGCCGCGCTCGTTTCGATCTTCGCATCCTAATCGGGCAAATAGGAAGCCGTTCACGCATTTTCACATCGTACAAAAATATATATATATCCCTACAGTCTATGTTTTTTACTCTTATGTTCGCCAACGCTAGTCGGCGTTTCGTCATACTTTCACGATGCATTGTTGCTTACATGTACATATAACTATATGTAATGGGTGTTTTGTACATTCCCATCATGCTGATAATACAGATGGTGCAAAGGGTAATCATACATAGTGCATTGAAGTTCTGAGAAAGTTTTCGGTAGATAATTAAGTACGTAATTCGTATGTATCGTTAGATGGTTGCTGTACTGGATTAACTTTTTTGTGCAGCTAGAGGCTGGGCGGGCGCGTGGCGCATACGTACGCTATTGACTGAGACTTACTCATCACAAACGAAGTGGCTGCTCTGTTTGAGCATTTGCTTGCCAGTGTCTTTAGTAGTCTCCAAAGAATCACTAGAGCCACCTCCAAAAATAGCCACTTTGCCTATATTGTAATCGATTCAAATGGCTTCTCTGTGCAAACCGTGTTTGCGACAGCAGTCGGCGTCAGCTTCGTCAAGTACCACAACTTGAATTCGTATCTAGGCGTCGACATTCGAACCGTCAGGATAATTTCTCCATTAGAGCATTCTACGGTGAAATTTCGTGTTGCCGTATTCTGTGTTGGATCTGCAATTTTTGTCTCAATGTGTAGGTGTCTTATAATGTATAAGTAGTAGGTGCCTCCAGCAGCCGTACTAGCAGAACGTGCTCAAGCATCCTATATGTGTACGTTAGTTCAAGATCATCAGATTAGATCATCACAATGCGGTCGCATACGGTGTGCTGATCTCAGAAGCACAATTCGTTTCCGAAACACAGAATAGCGTTAACTAAGTGATAATTCTGCAGAAGATAGCTCTGATTATATCCATGCTGTTGTAACGCAGGTAAGCTTTGAATCTAATGAATAAGCATACAAGTCCACCATGACATACATCCTTCTTTACATAGGGAATCATAGCTCAAACAGGTAACAAAGCTTAGAGCTACATGAGTTCCTTTGCTATTTGTACGAATGTGGCCTGGTTGGAGTCATTAACAGGAGATGCGTCTGTCATAGCGATTTGATTCTTTAGATATTTGAAATTTACGACAACGGTGCTTTTTATGTATAATGTATCCGATGTTTTTTTTTTTTATAATTGTTTTAAGAGAGAGTCTAACACGAAGTGTGTAATGTAGATTGAGGTCCAGTCTAAGACTCTTCAAGAATTAACACAGAAATATATCTGTTTGGAATTTGAAATCAAAATTCGAAGTGAGTGGTTCTCACAGGAAGTGAATTCTGCCAGTCGGCTGCTTGATGACCCGTCATTTTGCTTCACGGAGAGGCTATCCTTAATCCTTATAGGTCTTAACTGCATTCGCCTGTACAAGCAAATATGTAGATTTAACGAAACAGTGTTGCAAAACATTCATATATGCATATTTTTAAGTGCGTTTCATTCATGATGTGTACGATTATCTTCATTATTCCGTAAGGCTAATGCCCGTAATGTAAAAATGCCGTATTGATTTGATCTCAATACTCACATTGTCCTCCTTTAGAGACACTGTGCGACACAATTTTAAGTTAATTTCAGTATGGTTTTCTTCTTCCAGAAGACTACTTTTTTCCTTACGTTCAATGGTGCCGCTTTATTGAGCAGTTATTCTAGATAAGCTTTTCTACTTTCTAAAAAGCGTTTTTGCCGTAAAAGATACACACAGTGTTAGGTATTTGTGTTTAATTGTTTGTATTATGTGAGGTTTAATGAATTGTTTCTTAATACACATACGCCACGGGCAGCTAGCATGACTAGTGTGAGACGCACAAACGAATTAAACCCGTGCCCGTTAAATCGCTCGAGCGCATTTATAACACATTCCTCGGCCATGAACCGCATCATTTGTAAACGCTACTGGTCTTCAACAAAGGTGTACAGGTACAGTCTTTGACTATATATATATATATATATATTGCCCAACTTTGCTGCCGTTGCATATTTTGAAATGCTGGGACAGCTTTGTATTTTTCAGCTGTACTTAACTTTACCTCTCTGAACTCGCAAATAAAACCGTACTCGTAGTGAGCGACTTTGCCAAAGGAATACGTCTACCAAACTATCCAGTTACTTTACTCGGACGAGGGCGTGTGCAAATGTGTTTTCAAAATGTTCTACCAGTATTTGTGAAGAGAGGTGCAAGCCGAGGGCGTAGCTGTGCAGAAACTGAACCCACTGATTCTAGCTAAGCAGCGAAGACGAACGCCTTTTCTGCCCTAGCGGCCTTAGGAAGAATGAGCCAAGGAGCGGATCAAGGCCTGATTACTGGTTCCGCCTACCTTTCAGGATATAACTTTACATAAAAGGAAAAACTGAGTCAAGGGAGTCTTTATTTGAATGTAGTTCGACCTTTTACCGAACGAATGAGGCGAGCTTTTCGCCCACGTCTGGCCAGACGGGTCCGTTTGGAGCAACGCAAGTTTATACGTTCATTTAGGTCCAAACCAACTAACGGTAAGATAATATAATACTGTTTAGACCTGCCAAAACGTCGTGCTGTTTAGATCCGGTTTTTTTTCGATATACGTCTACACTGACAACAAAATGTTATTACGGGCGGCGGGACAGCAGAAACGTTTAGTACTTTCTTGACCGTATGTTACTCGTAAAGCCAAAATTCTTAATACTGATACGTTATTACTACTATTGGTGACTGGACATCTGCTCTCAAATGCACTGCACAGCAAACCTAGAAATTTACAAGCTATTTTAGAATGCAGCTAAAAGTCTTTATTCTTTACTTCAACATGCTCACTCGTGAAGACTGTCTTTACAGTAAATGTTGGTGAATGTTATTTGTAACGGCGATGGTCTGCCTCGTTACTTGGAACTATAAAGCACAACGGCATTTTAACTTATTTATATTAAAATTTGTTTGTTACGGCTTATAGTAAAATATGAAACCGGCTTATAGTTCAATATAAACAAAATAGAGGAATCCCCCTTTATTATTATATTTTTAATACTAACGGTACGTACTAACAAAATGTAAGTACAGCTGTCGTTAATTGCACCATCAACAGTTATCGCGGTTGATTGGCTTAGGGATTATCTGGGTAAGGCGGAAACCAAAAAACGGATAGCCTGAGCAAACGACGCGCTTAACGTCCGCCGCCGAAAAAAATAAAAGACGGGCCGACAAGCGCAAAGCGACCCTATTGATGTAGTATCCCGAGTTGACGAAACCGAGTTCCGTCGACCCAGAACTGCATTCTCGTCAAAAGCCTGCCTTTTTTCTGTCTGTCTCACTGGTTTGCTTGCGTCTTTATTGTGTCACCTTCCAAAACATACATGCGCTCATTTCACTGGCGCCAATTTCAACCAGTGGTTACGGGTGACGGCGCTGGAGACGGCGCTGACGACATGGGACTGCATGTTTCGTCACGACGGCCAGCCCCGCCCTTGACGTGGACGCTGCTCTCTGGGTGACGCTGCAGGCGGTGACGCAGATAGCTCGATTAGTACTTACGGTCGTTACTTACACTTGTACTAGACGAGATCAGTAGCCACCGTGACAGTTTCTCCGCTAAAGTCTGCTTAGAAAGAAGAAAAAAGCGACAAACAACGACGAAGGGACAAACAATAGAGGGCTCTCTCGATACGGCATCGATCGAGAGATCGGTCGGTATTCGGTCGTTACCTATACCTACAGGTTGATTCGGCTCCATGAACTATTACTAGCTACATGGACATTCTCACAGTGCCGCATATATATATATATATATATATCGGTTTAGCAAAATATACTAGTAATACAATTTGGCTTAACCAAAACAAATTGTCTAAGCTGTGTGTGGTCGCAACCTAGACCATGTGTTGAGAGTGTGGGATATTCAGGACACATTAAGGCACATTTTTGCATGAAGGCTCTAATACTGTTTGGCCGACAGTCAACTATCTCGAAACTGACTACGCGTCAAGATTTTTTATTATTAAGCCTGCCCCACTGAACATAGGCATCGATATGGCTAGCTAAACGTGCACTGTCTCAGCAAGTAAAGGCTAAGGGCTGGATGTCGGTGAGTAAAGTGGGCAGATCGTCTGCGACTATGACATCGCAAATCGTGGTTTCCTTGCTAAGGCGGCGCACGCGCTATGATCGCCTGATATGAAGTCATTAGCAGCAGTAGATTTCCTAGTTCTTCCCTGAGAACTCTATTAAAGCAACGCGTACACGGCGTCCGCATTGGAACCCTGATGGAACCTATATTGAGTTCAGTGATCCTCCGCACCATTCCTCGTAGTTCGTAGTAGCGGTAATAATAATAGCCCGTGCACCTTGTGCAAGGTTGCAACGGGTCGCTAATGTTCCCCACTAGGTTCATGCCCGAAAGAGCGGCACACACGTCAATGCGTGTGTCAAGGGTATCTGGAGTGAGCATCACAGTGCGTTTGGAGTGTTGACGTTTGCGTGCTAAGACCTGAGCCAGCGTTCGTGGCAACCACGTTTCGCGCGCGGAAGTTGGGATGTGAGACGTTGTTGTGCCAGTGTGCTGTCGGCATTGCGCTGTTCGGATTTCGTTTCGTATTCGTCATCATTGTCATCATTGTCGTCGTCGTCGTTAGAGGTCGCCCCGTTTTCTCTCGTAAATCTCATCTCATTGTCGGCGCCGTACTTATGGCGTCATCAGGCCAGTGCCAGCGACCGGGGAGACGACCGACAGCGGTTGGCGTCTGGCTAGTTTAAGCGTCTGTGCACTACGGAGAGGGTGCGGGCTTACCCCCAGGTGCCAACAGCAGACTAAGCGCACGGCGGTGTGGCAAAGAGCGAAACGGTGGGTAAGGCTGGCGGAGAAGTATTAAGTGGAACCTGGAGACAGGCGGTCGCCCACCCGCCGCGAATGTTACTTAGATACGGAGATGGTAAGGGGTGAGGGGCGAGTGGAGAGGAGGGGGTGTTAGATCGAGATCCAGATATAGAAAGAGATAGAGTAAGTCACAAACAGAGGCTGGAGAGGTACAAAGAGGATAAGCGAAACAACCCGAACAGGCAGGCAACAACTAGCAGGCCTTGCTTTGGATTAACTGTCGAAGTTACCTCGATCGAGTAGCCGGCTGAACAGAGCTGCTGCTGCTGCTGTTCTTGATGATAGTGATGGTGGTGGTGGGTTTAGGAGTTCATTGTGGGTTGTGCGAAACAGTGCGCATGGTGTGGTGATCCGCAACTGTTCCCGAGGATCCATGCTTTCGGAAGCGGGGAGGGGCACAGAAAAAGGAAGCCGAAGAGGAAGCGAGGAAAAGGGAGAGCGACAGAGAAAACAAGTATGTATGCCAAAGCGTACGGGGCAACGAGTGAGCAAGAGTTCATTGAAGAAGTCGGAAGGATTAAGCGTATGATGATTGCACCCTCATTGTTATTAGGGTTCGTTTTGTCTTCACCTCGAGCTACATAGTTCACCTAGGCACACTCTCATCGTCGCGGTGATTTCTGTCGTTGTTGTTGTCGTCGTTATTCTTGTTGTTGTTGTTGTCGTCGTCGTCGTCGTCGCCGCCGCCGTTGGCATTCTCAAGATTGTCATTGGCTGTGACGGTGGCGGAAGTAGCGGAGGAGCAGTGAACCCTTCAGGACACCCGAACCGACCCTATGCGACAAAAGGATTCGGCTAAGCTAATCGCTCGACACGAGCGCGAACAGAGATGAGGTTTGCATGACAAGTACAACAGACAAGGGGGTGTCATCTCTCGAAAGGGCGATGGCAAGAGAAAAAGTGAGAGAGAGAGAGATGAAACAGAGGGAACGGGGAGGGGGGGGGGAACAAGAAGCAGACAAAGCGATGGAGAATTCCGCCAGACACATGCGACAACGGATCTAGAGCAACAGGCAACTTAAACGGATCAATAACGCATTAGCTTCTAACGCGAGCGCCTAACAAAAGCTAACGACGACAGGTTCATCACGTTGTATGAAAGGGCTTACTACCTGAACGGACTCCGTTTGTTGCATAAATGAGGTGAATCAGTGCTTGCCTGAAGTGACTCGACAAGAAACACACGCCGCAGATATATAGATACTGCTGTTGTTTGCAATTTGTTTGTTTAGTTGATTCCTATTTCAATATAAATGGTGATTCGTGGTTCGTTCGAAATGCTTGCCTTTTACGAACAAAACACTCACAAAGAAGCAGAAACTCTTTACGCAGTTTTTGTGATAAAGCAGACTTTGCGCATAATGAGCTGTTGGCTGGGTACACCATTTGCATGACTGGCTCGACAATTATTATAATACGCTTTTAGTATATGTATATGAACATTTGGCTGCTTTTGAGCTTCTCATGGGCTCGAAGTGATGTTCTGCTCAAGAAGAGTTTCGGTCTTAGGAATATAGATAAATGCATTTGACAGTTTAATTGTATGTTAGGCGTATCTACTATCGAATTTAGCAGGTTGATGATGGGCTAATTAGTAAACAGGATAAAAATCTCAGGCAGCTGGCAGCTGTTCAAAAAGTCTGCCATCAATTGAGGGAGCTACGACTAGCCTGAAATAGCTATTGAACCTGACGGCTGAGATCCTGGTTCATCTCGAAGGAAGAAGTCCGTTTTGTCCTTACAGTCGCTGGTTGGTTACTTCATCTCGACTGAGATCTGTCCGCCACAACAGTCCGACCAACTTCTGCTTCCCCGGATCCTACGGCCCAAGTGTCAGAAGCAATGCCCGCCTCTTATGATAGGTGTTTCAACAACCGCCTTGGTAACGGGTCTACCCTACTTCAATGAGCGACAGACCACAATAATAGATCTAACAGACAGCGGTTTTGACTGGACAGCCCGCAGACGCGCCCCGTCAGCGCAGCGCGGTGGGGTGTCGGCCATTAAAACCGACTCCAAGTGTTCCCCCTTCAATTGCCATCCGTCAATAGGTGGCTTCCACGCTCGAAGTTCCGCGGTGGTCGACGAGCTCACCACATTTTCTGAGCGGGGTAAAGAAACATATGATACTAACCGCTGGTGCATGGCTAAGCTATGGTATCCACTGATGTTAGGCGTTATTATATATATATATATATTATATATTATATATATATATATATATATATATATATATATATATATATATATATATATTATATTATATATATACTAATATATATATATATATATATATATATATATATATATTATATCTATATATGTGTTATATATATATATATATATATATATATTTATAATATATATATTATATGTATCTAATATATATATCTATAATTATATATATATATATATATCTCTTCATAAATCTATATATATATATACATAAATCTCATTATATAATATATATAAATCTATATATATATATATATATATATATTAAAACAATTACAAATATACGATACGCATTCAAGAAAGCGTCGTACGTGAACCAATTAGACGAGCAACAGTTGCAATCGTCATTTTTTTACAGGGTGCGGGGAACAAAAATGCATAATGCACACCTCTTAGCCTCGGTAGTGCGGGACTCTCGAAATCACTAAAAAGCCGGTGATCCCTAAACCTACATGACCGTAATCGTCACTCTATATATATTATATATATATATATATATATATATATATATATATATATATATATGGTGTTCAAAACGTATCGCGACTTTTGTGTTTTTTTAAAAATTATTCATTTATTCATGAATATCTATTTTGTCCCCTTTAAAGTAATCCCCATGAGATATTATACACTTGTGCCAACGGTTTTTCCAATCTTCGAATATATATATATATAGACGTAGTCAGTCTAGGATAGTTCAAAAGCGATTTTTTGAGAAAAAAACGAGGATACCCCACCCGCGGCAGATACACTACAACGGAGCACGTGTTCTCAGCATACGTGGGTGACTCCCTTGTTCGCGAAGCTGTTAAACTGTTTAATCCGCTAGACACCGCAAGAGCCGGCCTGTTTGAGACCTATGTGTCACCCAGAGACGCTGGGACCTGGCCGCGGCCTTTCCAAGCGCCCCTGTGGGTACATTACTATGCAGATTTGTGTCGGCCGCCGACTGTGCCACGAAAACAGAAACAAACAATCGGTTCTGGACTGATATTAGGAGTCCGACGAAGTCACGAGCGAGAGAACTATAAAGGAGGCGTAAGGTGTGAGCTCGATCGGTCAAAGGTGATTGCCGTTGCGGAAACCCTCGCTATGTCGGATAGTGTGTAACTTACCTAAAGAGTCTGGCCGGCGAGCGGCGCCTACTGGACCCATCTACGTCGCCGTAAGTTCCCATTCCTCTCTATGGTTCCTTCAGCCACAGACACGCGCCTGGGGCACGCTTAATCGTGACACTTCCGGCGCTGGTCTGCGCAGCTCGCCCCCGGCAACATCATCAACCTCGTTGGAATGGTTTTAGGCTGACACAGACAACAATCGATCAATAATGAATATGCAGATTATATAGATATGCTGGTACATATGATGACGATGACGAGATGATGATCATGGGCGATACAATGACCTGTTTGTCGTAGTGAACCATGTGTGTGTGTGTGTGTGTATGGACGTATGCATGCATGTTTGTGTGAACGCATGTATGAATGCATATATAAATATTTATATGAATGCACGTTTGAATGGATGCATGTATGTATGTATATATGTATGAATGACGAGCCACGCATAGAAACGAAGCCACTACAGGAGCGGAATATTGAATAGATAGCGCCAACTCGCCTGCATCTGCACTGAAATGATAGCTGGCATCCGTGACTTTTATAGTTTAGCAGCTGGGAATGCCCTCTGGGCATAGCAGGCCGAAGCAGGCATAGCCAATCAGACGACCTGTCCGCAATCAAGGCATGCTTACGCACTTCAGTGTCGATCGCCCGTTCAGGTCAACGACGGCAACATCACGGCGTTAGTGTAGTTATTTAGCTAAAATTACGGTGAAGTCGTGACCAAATGATGATTGTTTAATAAACAGGCAACAGTAGTTGGCTTTCTTAAGTTTTGCTTTTTTTCTATCCGCTTCTGCTTCATGTGTCTGTGTTGACTTCCGCACTATTCCGGGAGCTTTTAGACCTTCGGACGGCGTCACCCAACCTGAGGGGGCGAAGAATATTAGAGTACAATAGGTCGTACCCGAGGGCATCCAGCGTGTCAGAAGGGGGGGTCATGGCCTATTATAGATCAGCGGCGCCAACATTTGGAGCATAAAGCGATTCTTTAGATAATTGACGATATATATGTATATATATACATATATATATATATATATATATATATATATATATATATATATATATATATATATATATATATATATATATATATGTATGTATATATATAAAAAACATATATATATAATATGTCAAGTAGTAAAATTAATAACATAGAAACATAGAAAAACTATTGTATGTAACATCGTGAACATTATAGAACAATTGGCGGATGATAGACGAGTTGGTCAGAGTCTAAAGTGAATTTCACAGGCACTGCTCTAACACTACTCTGTTTAGCAGTAGAATTATTGCCCATAATACTCCATGTCCTTCCTAGAAACCCGCTTTGCGTTCGTGGTGGATATGCATGCCTGCATAAGCGTACAAAAATGTCATTACAAACGTACTTTAAAAATCACCGCATATTTAAACATGTACGCAAGTATGTGCGTGCACGTTCTTTGCATAAACCACTACACAGTCGCAGTTACCTGAATGTTTTCACAAAGTTCGATAAAATTAGTTCTAACGAAAACCGAAATCGATAATAAGATCTATGTTTTTTGAGACTTAAGTAAGTACAAAGCCCATCTAAAGGGACGTTAACGGCGCAGTATGCTTACTAAACTTTTTGTTATGAGGCGGCAGTTAATACGAGCGTTAATAACTTGAGCGCACAATGTATGATTATTTTATAATACAACTTTATGTTAGCAAAACGTATATACATATATATATATATATATATATATACATATTTTATATATATATATATATATATATATATATATATATAAAACACGAGCTTCCAAGACCATGGGCGTTCATTTAGTCATCAAGATAACCTCATTCTCTTTCAGTGACACTTTGGCAACAATCAACCAGCACAACAAAAGTTTACTTAACAAACGTTGGAGCAAATGGGTAGGGAGACTGTCAAGTCCTCAAGAAGCTTAAAAATGGGGTGTACTGCAGTAACGAGGGATGCGCGAGCCGGGGGAGTACCCGTTGCAGCGTATCTGTATCGTAGAGGTTTAACGCGGAAATGCAGTGCCAGTAATGGGCTAGCTTCGATTGCCGGAGAAAAGGTTGCAGTAGTCATATCTCTTATTTGACTAATAACACATGAAATTTCGCCATGCTGTTTTTCCTGCTATATCACTTGTCTACCGCAACATGTTTGTGTGCTGTTGTTGTTGTTGTTGTTGTTATTACCAGTAGTGCGGTTATTGCTATTATTCTCGTTGCTGACGCGGTTGGTGCTAATGTTGTTGTCAATGCTGCTGCTGCTGCTGCAATTGCTGTCGTCGTTGTTGCTGCCGCTGCTGATGCAGGTGTGATTTGCATCTCTTGCAATCCTACTGCATGAGTGAACTAAAGGCATTTCAGTATTCCACACGTGAAATCCTGCCGATCCTGAATCTTACCCATTCGAGCATGCAGCAAGGTCGCAAGCGGCAAGCACATTCGCTGCTGCTGCCGCTACTGCTGGGTGCGTTGGTGCTGACGTTTCTACTGAAACGTTGACGAAACCAGCAACACGCTGCTGTATACTGATGGCGGAATAAGTAACCTTTACTCGCCAACGGAATAGTATGCCCGCGAGTAAGCAGACAGCGCAGACAGATAGACGACACAAAGCATATCGGCATACACAAGATATGCACACACGGAGTGAAGGAGACCGTGGAGACCAAATTGCAACGCGCCGAAACGACCGGTAGACTCGAAACAGCATCGGCCGAACAAGGTTTGAAAACCTGACGAAATCCTCTCACGTCTCCACAGCGGAGCTCATCAGAGAGAAAGAAAGAAATGAAGAAAGAAAGAGAGCGAGAGAGAAAGAGGGAGAGAGAGAGAGAGATAGAGAAAACGTGACACCATGCAACCAGCGAACAACGACCTACCGACTCCACGCGTTTACCGTGGGACAAAAGCGCAAGAAAAGTGGCTGCCAACACACCGTAGCGATTTGTGTTGAAGCACGCCTGGCGGCAATCTACGAACGTGAAGCGCAGACTCTCTAATCCGCTGTAGTATAAGAACCGCGCCTCCCTACCGCGTTCGTTCGCGGTCTCACGTTTTGTCTCTGCGCGTGCCCGTTTACTGCCCGTGTTTTGCTGGCTGCAGCAGACATGTTTAATGAAAACACTGGCACACCAACGCTGCGTGCCAGGCAAAGAATCACACGTGTGTCGTTTCGCCGTTGTTCGCGTAGCTATTGCCACTGTGGCAAGCACTCTTGTAGGTGCTGCGGCAACGACAATAGCAAATTGCGGCGTCCGTGGCGACTATGGCACAGAAGTGCTGACTTCACCCTAGCGCAGCGCCTCATTCCCTTTTAAAGCAATTTTGTATTATTATTATTATTATTATTATTATTATTATTATTATTATTATTATTATTATTATTATTATTATTATTATTATTATTATTATTATTATTATTATTATTATTATTATTATTACTATTATTATTATTATTATTATTATTATTATTATTATTATTATTATATTTCAGTTATTACAATTGTGAGGTATAAACGTTTATGCCAGGTTTATCCTGCTCCGGTCGCTTTCTATCAATTCATGGCGCCTATGATGGAAGCCACATTTCCTCTACAAACGGCCAAAGACATCATCTGTCTCAAAAGCATTGCCTCGCGTCGAACGCCCGTAACTTCTGCTATGCGTTTTTCGATATCTTTCAGGATTTTCGCTGTACCTGAGCTGATGGGGCCGAGCGTCTCTAATGCAATGGGTACAAAGTGGTAGCTTCTAGATAGCTCGAGATACTTCCTTCGTTTTTCAGAATCCGCGCGCTCGGCTACCCATCCCGACGGCGCTGTGGTGTAAATATGATAAGGCCGCCGTGCATGAAACCGTTACATCCCATACACGGCTTTGTCCGTGTGACCACAGAGGGATGGTGATCCCGTCAGGCCGCAGCTCACTGCCGCCATTAAGGCCATTCGGCTCGGGTGTAGATGGTATCCCTGCCCTTCTAAGAGCTCTTCTAACTATGGCGTTGAGTTCAGCGTGTCTTGTAATTCTGCCGGAACTTTTCAGACAGCTTAACGGGTGTAACCCGTGAGAGTCAACAGGTTGGCCGCATCGCAGACATGAGAAGGGCTGGCGGACGGGGGCGCCTATTCTAAGGGCTGACACCATGCGGAAAAAGTTTGGGTCCAGCATGGTTATTATTATTATTATTATTATTATTATTATTATTATTATTATTATTATTATTATTATTATTATTATTATTATTATTATTATTATTATTATTATTATTATTATTATTATTATTATTATTATACCTAGGTCTTTGAGGAAGATACTTGTGTTTTTATTGATTAGGCCCATCGTTTCCATGGCGACGGGTACGAAGTGATATCTCCTCTCCAAATATTATTATTATTATTATTTACATGGTAAACGATGTTACAGTTGTGAGGTCTGAACGTAATATTGCAAAGTTTTTTTAAAATAATTAGTTCACTCCATAGCGCCTAAGATAGATCATTACATTATTAATTATTACACAACATTACGACCAAACGATTACTCGCCGGGCACACGCTCATATATATATATATATATATATATATATATATATGGTGAACGGTTTGCATCAAACGAAAAGAAGCACGCAACACGACTACTGTGGACGAAATGTCCTCTGAGGTCGTAATGTACGTTGTGTACCTCAGTAATTATTAATAAAGGGTCGTTTAAAAAGTCGCGCGGCACTCCTTAAGCGGTTAGTGTGGTCAACGCAGTACTACGAGTAGATGAGACGTTCTAGATCGGCGCTTCGCTGTGGGCCACGCTTCGAACTTCGAGACTCATCTACGAGACTTCCTGGCTTCGACGAGGAGACTTTTGAGGGCCACAGCTTGAGATCTAATGCAGGACGGGTCGTGCCGAACGGCGGCCCTGATTCGCTCGATATCTAGCCCATTCTCTTCTAGCCAATTGACAATTGAATGACCTTCCGTTTCCTCGTCGTAGTCTTCTGCTATTGCGACGTCGTCCATTCCGTCGACTGTGACGCGGCCGCGAGGGGGTGAGAGGCGGAGGGGAGAATGAGAAGGTGGGGGGATCGCTCTCGCGTAGCTCGTATATGGACGAACGCCACACAACTCCTCTAGCCAGTCCTTTAGATAGCCTCCCTCTGTGGGAGTCTGCCGTGCTACCGTCTCTTTGCTACCGTACTTTTCTTTCTCTTTCTTGCTGTCTCCTATACTTATAAATATGCATGAACAGCTACATGGCGGCGAAACTCGGCGAGAGGCAGTCGGAGCCTCTAGTCCTGGCCATTCTGCTATGACTTAAGCGGGCCGCACCGGCTAGGAGGATTGCTAGCTAGCGAGCCAGCCAGCCAGTTAGCCTCTCTGCCGGGGGTATCGGTGTGCGTGCAGTTTGCTGCTTGTGAATGAACCAATGAACGCAAGAACACCTCCTCCTTCTCCTCTTCCTTCTATTTTCCTTTTTCTTCTTCGTCTTTGTCCGTTCTGGCCCAACTACCCCACCGCTGCCGCTATTACTAGTACCAGTACGACTACGTCCAGCTGTTTGGCTTGTAGTCTCGGCACTCTGACTCTTCTCCAGTCCGTCGGCCATCTCTCGACTCCCCACCAGGGCGTCTCCCCCCCCACCTTCTCCCGTGCTCACCCAGTGTCTGTCCCGGCACCCGCCCATACATAGACTGGAGCTTTCGGAGTTCCGACGAGGCGACTCCCCTGAGCCCTGAGCGCTTTCGACGGGCTATTTCCGACTTCTGCCGGCATCTATCCGACGCCCATTGACGTAAGCTTCTACCATATATATATATATATATATATATATATTGAAGACGGCTGTTCGAACTTGCTCGAGGCGACTAGATAAATCGCACACTAACAGTATGTTGACACCAGCCAGCCGCCCCACACGTTCGACGCCCACAGTGGGCTGTCGATAACGCCGGACACTCTGCATACTGTGTTGCCTACCTAACGTAGCCTGGCCACGTACTGCAGTGCGGCTGTCCTTCGTATCGGCATCGCATGATCCCGGGCAGTTTCAAGAGGAGCTCGAACAAGGGCGGGTCAAACGGTGTGGCCCACCACATCCCTGCCAGCATTGGCGGTTGACTCGATGCACGTTATATAGGACCTTCAGCCACAGCAGCAGCAGCAACATATGTTTGCCTATGGTTATTAAGTCACTGGTATGAACACGTATACGAACACACACACTCTTACGCATCACACATAATCTATAGATCGAATCGGGTTTAGTGGGCGATAGAAGAAGGTATCGAATGTTCGATGGGGAGGTTCTTGTGGTCCATGATCCTACGGCGAGACAACCACGATGTCTCCGCAAGATACTATTAGTAAAACCAACCATAACTGGTTGTGGGCCCGCGAAAGGCAGTTATGCATACTGAGCATTTATACATAAAGCATATTACGCATCATGCTTGTAGTGCACATGGTACCACCACGAAGCATTTGTATTCGATCAACAGGAGCTGAAATTTAGCGGTTCGTAGGAGTTTCTAGGGGGTGTCGACGTTTCACGCTGTACATGCTTTCCGTACGCCACGCCGCATGTGCGCCACATTTGGCCGGTAGATAGGATACAGTAGCGCGACGCACTCCATTACGATCGGTGTAAGGCTACCTTGGGTCTCTCTGTCCTTTCGATCTAAACAAGGACTGATGGCCTCGGGTTGCGAGCCCAATTGCATTAACTGTTCTTTCACTTGACCACATAGTGGCTGTCATACATTGTACATTCATTTGCAGCGTCATTAACGTCATCGACCGATATGATCTTGAGTAAGCCACTGAAATAGCAACGCTGTACGCATTCGGTTGAATGCGCACAGCGTTGCGAGATCAGGCATTCGTGCACATTGTACGTTTAAAGCAAACGACTACCAGTGCTGCTGCTGCTACGTGACATGGACAAGCGCACATGTGAGTTAAGGTGCCTATTCCGTCTGATCTATGACCACCTCTGGCCCGCGCCAGAGAGGTCAACTCAACAGTCGATCTCTGCTCGACAGCCGACCTGAACGAATTCGCTCTTCTGAGAGCGGCGGCTCGACGTTCGAGTTTGCCGCTGTCGCTATTCACTCCGAGTGCCGTTAGGTAGTCACGTCATCCAAAGAGAAGAACTTCTGATACCATCTTGCAAATAAGAAGAAGTGGCGGACGAAAGGCGGAAAAAACGCAGATGGCAAGGGATGCTGCTTACCGCCATTCACACGCTGCTTACCACCATTGCACGCCACCGCCTGCTTTAGCAGCGGATCGTGCGTGCCGTCAATCTTTTCGTATTTAAACCTGACCGTGAGCACGTTACGTTTTTTTTCTGTCTAGATGCACAAACGTCTGCCTTGCCTATGTGGTGTATCCCTTTGTGTAGGTATGAACTTGCACATATATATATATATATATATATACGGTTGTGTACACATATCGAAGTACAATGCTATATATATATATATATATACATATATATATATATATATATATATATATATATATATATAAGTGTGTATGCGTCTACGCCTTGTTTCTTTGTGTGTTCCGTTCGTGTGATGCAGATGTGGCTGTATATGTGCGTTGTACGTGCGTCCGCATATCCGAATGCATCGTGAGGCTTGCGTGCATGTGTCATTACTTATGCCCTTTCAGCCAGGGCGCCAAATGAACGGTGACTCCGCTAACGACCGCGCCGTCTTTCTCTTTTTTTCGTTTTTCGCTCGTTGCATTTCAGGTGAGTAGAGCCCTACGTTTACCTCACATTCTGCTGATGAAGCCACTACCACACTGGGAGGCAGCGTCACCATTGCCTACAGCCGACAAGAGCCGCCGCCTGGGTACCGTCGAGTTCCAAAGGAGGTTTCACCGTTAGTCTTTTTGTTGTTGTTGTTGTTGGCACACGGTAATACGTTTGCTAATTATGTTGTTTTGCTGCTGCTGTTGTTGTTGTTAGCACTGATATTCATAGAGCTGCTGTTTTTGCTTCAGCTATGCCACTATTGTCGTCATTGATGTTGTTGTTGTGGTGGTACCTCGCGACATCAGCAGACTTAGTTCTAAGCGGAATGTTTTCGGTCCGCTAACTTTGTCCCAGTATTATGCAGAAATTCCACAAAAAATATATATTTTGTTACTGCAGCATAAATAAGCAAATTATATAAAAGGTATGTATTCCAATACAGCGGTTTATGGGTGCACTGCACACCGATTTTACGTGAACAGAACACCTGATATACGTGTACTGCACGCTGGTCATACATGCACTGAAGGTCGACTATACGTGCACGAAGCACTAGACTTACGTGCACTGAAGGTCGACTATACGTGCACGAAGTATTAGACTTACGTGCACTGCATGGCCGTGCTACGAAAACAGGGCTGCGTGGCGGACTTGCCACTCAGGCGCGCGGGGCGGGGCTAAGGATGCGGTCCAGTGTCAGGCGTCTGATACCTCGTACAATACCTTCGAAGAACACGTCAAAAGGTAGTTTAGCTCTGCAAAGCTTAAAACACTAAGATTGAGTTGAAAGAGGTTTTTCGCCACCTTTGCAAAATGCACGCCGTGGCGGATGCTATCAAGCTGGTCCTTCCGGAGGCTCGGCTGGAGATCCAGAATTCCCCTTAGCCTGTCGACCCTGGTACGATCTGTCTCCAGTGCGCCTCCTCTGATCCAACGGCGGCAATGGAATATTTCAGGACGAAGATTACGATGCTGTCACTTTCGCGGGGATGACAGGGCAGTTTGCTTCGAATATATGGCCTCGTTCCGCTCTATCCTGACCCAGATCCGCAGAAGCTCGTCGTATTGCCACGCAGGAGGATCCACGCGGGATATAATATCAGTTATATGATGGGGGATGCTCTCATCATATAACTCTATTTTTAGCTAAAGGACGCTCGCCGCGCGCGCCACAGGTCACGCAGGTGCCATCGGGTGGTCTAGTTGAAGGTGCCCCACAAGAGGCTATGATAACCCAGCCCTCCGTAGGAAGCCATTCCCTCGAGCCGGTTGAGTACGAGGTTCCCATCCCACTGTCGTGACGCAGTGTCACGCATTTCCGAACTCTAAAAAGGTGAAGAGGATTGAGGTATTTTGTTTGTGTCTAGTCTAGGTTATGTGGGTTGCCAGTACCGATTATGTATTAACGTGTCCAAACTTCCTATACAAAAGAGGACGCACGCGGATATATATATATATATACTCTGAGACAATAGTGATACACTTTTTTCATACAGTAGACATATCACTGCTTCACGGCACGATTAATGCGGGCTTCATTACATAGAAGTGATCATCTGGGAGGATTCATACTCGCTTAAAAAGTTTGTACTAGCCACGTCTCGAGCTAACGGCCACTGGAGCAGCTACAAGAACCTTATGCAGCAAACAATGACCCTGGGTTGGCCAATCGTGGTTCCCTTTTGGAGGGAGAGCACACAAGCAGGTATGGCATGATGTGTTAATTTGTCGTCATTACAAGTCAATGATCAAACAAAAGTGTCTTGCAAAGAAAACACGGGAACCAGCCAAGATCAGAACTGAAGATGTAAAAGTGTTATTTGAAATGAAGTAAGATATCCGCTGTGACATCGCGCGGGTTTTCGCAGGTCAAATTGTGGAACAAAAAATAAGAAAATTTCAAATGGCCCTAAGAATGCGCAAATGTAATATAGCATAGAACAGTGTATAGGTAGAAAAGTATACCAAGCCCAATGTAAGTGCACCCGCTGACTCTTTTTGAATCGACAAACCAAACATTATCTCCGGACCTTAGTCGTGTGTGATGTCTAATACTTGTTGCAATTGGTGCCTGCGTAATTGGTAAGGTCTCGTGGCCTTGATTAGCGTCCATGCTCTTGTTGCTGTTTTTATCTCAAGCGGATGAAAAGGCCGATTTATATGGTAGCAGTGACTGTGTTCGGCCATGTCGCAGTTTATTCAAGCATGTACGAGCTTGTATGTGTGTTTATGTCTGTACATGGGCTTAATTCAATTTAATTCAATTCAAGTGCACCTTTCTATTGTCAAAGAGGGAACATTATTTACATTTTATTAGGTGCATAAAATTGCCAGTTTACTTGTTTGCCGACATTTGCGTTGTGAGCGTTTTACGTTCTCAGTGTCTGGTAATTCGTTACGAAAGCTATTTGCACGATATGTTTTGGCAATTTATTTTGACGAGACGGTGCTACCATTTTTAGGATTGTTTAAACAAAGGCTAACTTAGCTTGATGTATTTGCTGAGTTTATAATACGATTGTACATGCGAGAATCCGCTCTAGACTGCAGTTTCCGAATTGATTGAATGATTGATTTATTATTTACTTGACATGTATACCTTAATACACATGTCACTCTTTTATACCAGGAGTGCTTAGAGTTATACCAGGGGTGCTAATATTTGGTCCTAAACCTAAAGCCTCCGACAGCTCTATATCCCTGCTCACCCCTAAGGCTGTACATTTTTTAACAATATGTTCGATTAACTCATTTCCTAGCCCACATGCTTGACATTCTGCACTTTGTCCCTCCCTATATATAGCTCTCTGTATCATTGCATCCAATATTTCTGCTCTGGCATCTCCCAATAGCCCACTCGTTCTTAAATTATCGTATACCCATTCTATCTTGCCCCCTTACTCACTTTTCCTTTCTATATATACCTGCCAAACTCGATCTGGAACCTATCGATAATTTCCATTTGTATGTATATGACTTCTTTAGTCTCAATTCCATATTTTTTTTGGTACCCACGCTCTTGCTCATTGCTGACTATTGTCCCAATCTCCCTAGCTGCAAACACTCTGCGGTCCCACTTCGTTTTAATTCGTAGTGCCGTCTTTACTAGCTGCATCTGTTAAACCCATATTTTATTTGTAACATTTTGATTCCTAATACTAAATCTAAGCTTACATTATACTTTCCTTTGTATACATTTTGACATCCTCCCTTCCTTCTCAAGAAATTCCCCGGCGCAATTAAAACGGCAACCCAATGCAGATCTCATCACTTCCCTTTTGTATTGTTTCTAATTTCTTCCCCAACCTCGCGCTGTGGACCAGGGAGGCATTAGCAAAGGTCAATACTGGCACATACATGGCTTTCTATTTATTCTTTGTTACTGTATATTTACTTAATTCCCAGAGGCCCCTACACCTTACTATATCTCTTCCTCTTTCAGCCTTCTTCCTCTGTAATATCTGTTCTCTCCCCTAAATAATAATTATTCCCTGTAGTCATTGTCACCCCAAGATACTTGTACTGACTTTTATAATTCAATTCCCTCCTCTGTACTACAAGCTTTCTTAGGTCTTCCTTAGGGAATAGGGCTTATCACAATATAATTCTGGGCAATCTTACATCTTAATGAGACACGACAAAGGAATTTCCTCTGTACACTTTCCTTTGCTTGAATGTATTTGTCTAAGGCCGCCAAACTTCACAGCAATAGGTGAGCTTAGGTTCAACTAAACTATTATAAAGCCTCACGTAAAAAATGCAAGTATTAGTTATAAAACAGCGAAATATGATATTCAATATAAAATTAGTTGATTGGATGACTTGTGTGGCATGAGTGCTAAAATCTAGTTCCGGTGTTACCGCACTTATCGTGGTTCCTAATGCTATTTAAAATAGGGATAGCTTCCCTATGTATCCTGTAGTTGTAGGCTCCCTTTAAACACACTACTGCACATTTTGGCACTAATATAAGCATTTCGTTATCCACACACCGTTTCGAAACCGCCTCAATCGTACTCTGTAGTAGTTGTCTTTCGTTAGCGGTGTCAAAAGGTCCGTATAGTTTAAAGGTCATTTGCCCGTATAGCTTAAAGGTAACTTGTGCCTGCACTTAACAAAACTTTGTGTCGCCCTTTATGAATTTTTGTGTATTTAGGCAACTGTCGATGTCAGAAACAGCGACGATTACTGACAGCAACGTCCGATGATGAGCCGTAGGATGCCTACCGCTAAAGAGGACTATTACGCTGAAAAACTGCAAGGCAGTTTGTAAGCGGGTTGTAAACTGACCACTGAGAAGTGTGGTTTAGAGCTGCTGATTAGTTTTTAGGTGCGTCCAACTCGCTATTGATGGCGTCTGGCGTGGGCGGCAACTGTATCGATAAAGACGCTTATTTGTTTTAGTTGCATTGTGGCTGAGCTACTGGGGTTAGTTATGTTGAAGGGAAATGGTGTTGACTGAGCGTTACTCTTCTAGCTATCAAGTGTCGAAAATATGTTTCTTTCTGTCATAATTTTTTATGAATAATAAACACGTTAATTTAACACAATTGTGAGTTTTTAAGATTAACAAAAATCTAGACCAAGACATTTTCATTCACGGAGTTATTTATCATGTAATTTTTCCTTGAATAAATTGTGTGTTGTACATTACCTTAATTATTTTTATTATTATTATACTATACCACATAGAAATATTTGTGTGTGTTGGGCATTAGCCGCACATGCCTAAATCTCCGTTTTATCTGCAACGCGACCACGATCGTCCATTTGTCTATAGAGTCTGCAGGCGTAATAGCAGTGATCGTATTGTGATGATACGCGTATGTGATGAGATATGTACACGCCATTGGTCTCTCAAAGGTTTCGGTGTTTTACTAAATCAATAGCAATATTGTTCTAGTAATCACTGTAGCAGCAGCAGTAGTAGTGGTAGTAGTAGTAGTTAATGTTGTTGTATTGGATAGCAGCACTGACCACGTTCATACGTACCAAGAGGTAAGTGGATCTGGTACCGAATTGCAGGTGCCCATCAGCCGTGGTTCCCATAGGAGGTTGTACAACTTAGCACTTATTGACCCCAATCTCGCGTTTGGCCAAAGGTGCCGAAGTTTCGCTATGGGACAAACCCGCCTCTTGCGCTGACGGCTTCCGAGGCTCCAATTACCTGTTATATATATATATATATATATATATATATATGCATGAACCCAAACCACCAAGGTTTTCTGTGCGTTTTGCTTATAAACGAAATTGTGTGCTCTCAAAAGGAAACAATGTAATAAACGGCTTATAGTGGTTAAATAGTGTTGACTTCGTGACGGACGTGAAGATATCAAACATGACGCTTATTCCCAAAGGCTTTTGACGTCAGCAACAGACAAACATGTTGAAAAGTTTATAATATTGTACTCAACAATCGCCGAATTCTATCGGCAAGATAACTGAGGAACTGGAAATATCATGTGGATTAGTTGTAAGAATTTTGACCAATGATGCTTCCAAGGAGAGAGCCGATAAAAGAAAGTCAGACGGAGCAGATCCAACATCAAAGTTCTACCGCAAAATTGTTTTAAAAAAAACTGCGCGAGCATGTCAAATGTAAGAGGCAACTCAGGGCAAACAACTCTTGGATCCTCC
This sequence comes from Dermanyssus gallinae, assembly GCA_003439945.1. Classification (NCBI taxonomy): domain Eukaryota; kingdom Metazoa; phylum Arthropoda; class Arachnida; order Mesostigmata; family Dermanyssidae; genus Dermanyssus; species Dermanyssus gallinae. The sequence continues at coordinate 242,260 of QVRM01002936.1, read as the reverse complement.
ATCATGATAACGCATTTGCGCATCTATCGTTACCGATTTCTGATTTTTCGGTGTAAATTTTGATTTCCTTGTTTCCTTATTTGCTCCGGGCGACTTTTCCTGTTTCCATGGATAACATGTATGATATAACTTTAAAGAGGCAACATTTCGCAATTATAGAGAAGATAAAGAACAACTCGCAGGACCAACTCAACTCAATTCCGAAAGACTCGCAAAAAATGTGTTAATAATTGAGAAAGAAGGTCGCACAAGTGCACTGCAGCATGCGGGAGCTATTTCGAAGGGAACAAAAACAAATTGCAAGAATAAATAAAAAAATATTTTTATAAATGTATATCAGAACTAGGCAACGAAGTGCGCCACTGAATTTGAAACGGTAGATAAGTATGTTGTCTAGCAATAACATTGTACGGAAAAATACATTTATCTGACGACTAGGCTTTTACTGAATACAACTGAGTCACAAGCGAATCACGCTGTTTACCTCGTTAAGCTCACAAGGTCTTTAAAACACTCGTAGGACTTTTAGTGTACTCTGCGAACAGCAAGGCCCCCGAAATACTCACGAATGTTACACGTTCTTGCTGGGTTCTGTCCATGTTGGTGGGCTATTGAGCCAGACCCCTGTGGGCCAGAAGCATGTAATCTATACGTGTCTCTGGCGCACAAGATCATAAAGCATCATTTAGTGGATAGTATACGCCTTATATCATATCAAACTGTACATATTATTTTGTTCGTCGTCGAATGGAAACGTGAAAGGCGCCAAGGTCGAGAAGAAGAACGCACTCAACACAAACGTCCGCTTACCTTATTTCTGGTCGGAAATGACTCATGCAACTGTCTATGCTGATGCTTCTACATCGGTGTTATCCTCTTCTTCTTCTCCTGCTTCTGCATCCTGTTTCACACGCACACACACACACGTAAAGACGCAAAGCTAGTGTACCGTCCTGGACTCCTTTCCGGCGGTAGCGACCATGTGCCCAAGGGCTGAAATCGATAGAATAGCTGGTGGTGTTTGGGTACTAGAAGATATATATTTGGGCACAGAGACAAAACGTGCGGACACACACATAATACACGCCTTGTATAGTACTCGTTGGTAACTAACTAACTTCTTCCCCTCGACCTCCTTATGTCTCTCTCTCTCCCCTACGCTCTCTCTCGCACGACTTCTGTTGCTCCTCTTGCGCTTCTCTGCCTTCGATCTCGAGCGTTTGAAACCTTAGCACGCTTCTCTCGAAGGCAGTAATGATGCCCGAGGTGATCTGATTAACTCAGTGCTGTCTCCAGTATCGCCCGCTCCCGCCGGTCGCCTGGTCTGGCCGTCTCCGACGCCGGCCAGAAGGCCGTCACTAAATGCACTAACAGCAGAAGTAAAGGTACCTGCCACTGTTAGCTGAAAAGGATCGTGCTTGGTGTGTCGTGGCATGGGGCCCCGTCCAGCGTTATGCTGTTTGATTTAAGATGTCGTCTTTGCCGTTCACCAACTAACAACTAACCGGGATGGTTACCTGAAACGGTATAACTCCGGCAAGCACAGAGAAAAATCGAGAGCAAGGGCAAACATTCGTAGACTGTGTGACAAGCGAGGACAGTCGGAAGGAAACCAACTAGGAGTTCGTTGTCAGGCTATGCTATCACATGTTCTGACACATTATCAGTCAGGATATTGTTGCTGTTGTTATTATTGTTATGGCTGTCGGAGTGGTTTCTGTTGCCTTTGCGGCGGCTATCCTCACGACTGGGTTTGGTGTTGTTGTTCTGTTTTTGGTGTCGTTTTCGTGTCTTATTGCGGTTCTTATTGTTGTTGTTGTTGTTGCAGCTCTGGCTAGGGTGGTGCTATTGTTGTCATTGTTGTTGTTGTTGCTGTTGTTGTTGTTGTTGTTGTTGCTGTTGCTGTAAACGTACGTTGGTGGGTGACCTCGGCGTCTTTACATGCCGGACACAGGCCAAAGGGTGCAAATGAAACCGAACGGCAATGATCGGAGGAGGTAAAAACGAAATGAGGAATGCTATCTATTTCATCTGATCTAGAGACCCGGTCGCTGTTAGCCGGCAGGCGAACGGGACGCAGAAGCCGACCGACTGAGCGCGCTGAAGCGCCCGTATCTGGCAGCCACGTCGTAGCTCAGCTTTATTTTGATGCTGTTGTGCTCTATCTGTCCGTTCGTCCGTCATCGAATAGGAAGACCCGCCAGACCCTCTCGTTGATCACTCGTTGAGCCCGTTTCCTGTTCTCCTTACGACCGACCCTTTCCGCTCCGACCCTGCCCGGAGGTCTACAGCGTTAGCCTACGCAGGGTCTTTATCTTTGCGCCATTGAACGATCGGTCCGTGCGTCACGGTGTGAGGGTTATCTCCGAATAAAGTCGGCAGCAACACAGAGCTTGACTCGCTCAATATCACGATTTGACCATGACCTGCCCAGTTTAGATGCAACAGTGGTAATATTGATAATAACACAACGTAGTAATGCTGAGTTGACTCTTTGAATCAGTGTAGCTCATTTGTAGTAAGGCAAAGCATGCAGCCTAAAACCAGGAATATAAGCATCGCATTGGGGCAAACTGTGAGAGTCACACCTAGCACTGGTCCATTCGAGGAATACCCTAATTTGCCTAGTCTGGACGGTAATGGGGTATACACAAAGTACGCACAAAATATTTTAGACGAGGTTAGCTGTTTTTTTGGCAGCTGGTATCTTACCCTCCACCTTTCAAGCAAGATGCCTTCAATCTGTGAGTAAGGCATAGCCTAAGGGGGTTGCTATAGCCATGGGTTCCAATCAAAAATGTCTAACCTAAGTTATGATGGTGCTCCGTACAGCAGCAAGTCTATACTCGTATCACAATTGGGCAAGGTTGGGTGGCCAGGCACGCCGAAGTAGATAAACAACGTAAGTACACTTTTACTACTTGCGCCTATCGCTATGGAAACACGGGGATTAATCCGAAATGCAACTGAATTATTTTGGAAAACTTTAGCAAAGGATCTGGCTATTTTTCGAAACAGATGATGTCACTTGATACTGTGTTGTGTAGGGTTATTTATAGTTGATGATATTGAGTAGGGATTGTCGTACTTAAGACGTGCACGCGTTCATACTTCACAAAATTTTAATTATAAAAAGTACGCAAGTCATGGCAACATTTGCATTTTGCAAACATTCCTGTTTCTAATTTCTATTAACGAGTTTCGCTTAGCATCGTCTCATCGGACGTTAGATTCCGCGATTACCGATGGTTTTTTATGGCTACTATTTTGTTGCAATTTGTATTCGAATGTCGTTGTTAAGGTTCTCACTACCTTTACGTGATGGCACCGTTGTCGTTGTCAGGTGAGTATTCTTAGAATCGTCGTTATCACTCGTTATTTTTCGTACCTGGCATTTTGCTGCCTGAAGAGTGGCATTAGCGTGCCAAGCAGCGACATAGCGACACCTACAGCAGCAATAACTACAATCCAATCCTGTGTCCCATATAACAACAAAAAAGACGTTTTAAGAAACCCACTGCCGGGACAGCAGGCAAAACCCCCCAAGCGTTTCCCGTTGATGATCGGTTTGAGTGGCCAATGACAGACTCACTTGTGCTGGGTAGGCAGATTTGCAGCACTGTTTGTTGGAAATCTGCACGAGGTTGCTCCTCATGGAGGCGGGTCTGGCCCGCCATCATCAGTGCTTTGAACACGGCAAGCGCCGTGCTTCCCGACGGAAAGATGCTGCCGGAAACACGTTCGCATCCAGCGCATGCAACCCACTTCGTCTGCCGTTTCCACCTTATCGCGCACATCCAGCAGCCACTTGCCGACAGTGCGCGTTACCCCAACTACTTTGCTACTGCTGCTGCTGTTGCTGTCGCTGCTGCGTTTGATCTTGCGCACAGCACACGGTGCCCTGTTGCAGCCCTATCTGCCATCCATCCGATTCTATTACACCATATGACGACAGATTGGCACGACCACACCACCACATCGCTCTGCGCTTTCTCCCAATTCCCTTACAATGTTGCCGTCAACTTCCTCCCTGTGGTTGTTGTTGTTGTTGTTGTTGTTGCTATTGTTGTTTTGGTTCTTGTTGTTATTGTTTTCCTTATTGTTGTTGTTATTGGTGCTATTGTTGTTGTTGTTTTGGTTGTTGCTATTGTTATTGTTGTTGAAGTGGTTGACCTTCCAAACCTTACTTTCGCTTTTTCTGCCTTTTCTTGATGTTTACCCTTCCTTTGCTTTTGTTGCTTAAAATGACGTTGCCTGTCGGCATAGGGTGCGGATATTTGGTTTGGGCCCGAGCAGACGCAAACCATCGTGGACAGTATGGCTACAGCGGATCTCAGCGATGCGACTGGTCAGCTTTCAAACCAGACGCAGGCGGCTTGTAGTGCGCGGCTTCGGTAGAAAGGGGGCAATAATATTCTGTTAATGGGGAAACATAGGGGAGAAAGGGTGTGAGGAGGCAAGATAGGTATAGATACGTATCATGTGTATATCATCAAGACAGCCAGGCAGCAACCCCTGCGCGCGCATCGTTGCAATACGGAGGTAATTGAAGACCACAAAGGAAAAGGATGGTAAAGAAGGGTCACAAGAAGAAGAAGCAGCAGCAGGAAAACACAAATGGGCTTCAGGAAAGGCGGAGCTAACCTATAGTAGCGGCGGTGTCTACGGTGGTAGTCTTCCCGCTAAGGGTCTCTAAGGGGTTGGCCATCTCTGTTGTTGATGTTGTCATTGTGGCGGGTCTACGATGGGGCTGCTGCTGCTGGCGGATGAAGACAAACAAGTGAGATAAATTCATCATTTGACGCCAACAAGGAAGCCGATGCCGCCTATTTAACCAAATGGCAGTCGCTGTGTCGTTTGCTGTTGCTGACTATAATGTCGGGGCATCGTACTCCGGATCTCATGATCCGACATCCGGCATTCGACAGGAATATAACTCCTTCTTCCTTTACTCCACATGTTAATATTAGGTAAAAGGTGCGCCAAACACCTTAGTTAGAGCAACGATATAACACCCGGCCCCAGTCGGCAGGGGGTACCCGGCAGCGGAGTGCGCCATTACGCTGACCGATGCAAGTACGCCATTCAATTGGCTCCCCACATTCAATCATTTGACCTTTAGCGTCTCTTGTTGCGTTTGTATTCGCGGGACTATAGCATGCGACGCGGAGCCGTTTGGAGGACGACTGCTAGCTTCTTGCAGGCATTTGACTGTATTGCATGACTAACCCGTGGCCTACGTTCATGGAAGAAACAGATGCAAGCCACAAATGAACGCGTCTCTATTGTCAAGCGTAATCGTACAACGAACATATATATACAGAGACGCTGGTAGCGAAGAAAGCACAAGCAAAAGGAGCCCAAACGGGAAAAAGAGCGGGAAATAGAGGTTTGACGGGGCCGAAGAAGAGATGCATGGATGTCTGCTGTTTGTTCGCCTAAAAATAAAATTGCATTTAACGTAGGGCCATAACGCTCTGACGAACTAAATATATATATATATAAGTGTGCACCTTAACATTGTATCTTTTGAGGTTCCGATTCCAAGTACCCATATAAGATTCACCTAATGCATGAGCGAAAACCTTCGGTGTATCAAAAGTGCCCAGGTGTCGCCAATTGGGCTTTCAATATGAAGCAGAGTGGTGCCGACTTTCTGACGAGAATATTTTTTTCCGACGATGCCTGAATTTTTACCTGTGTGGAAGTGTGAAAAGACAAAACTGTCGCATCTAGGCAACCGAGAGCGCTCACATAAGTTGTGCGGGTACCATAAGTGACATTTTGGTGTGGCCTATGGCCCAAAGGAATACTTAGATCGTAGTCGCAGCGTGATCCTTATGTGTATTTAGTCAGATTTTAATAGAATCCATGCGAGTAAATACTGTTTTAGTAAAATAGTGCCACAAACCGACAAGACGATTGAGCTTGTGAGAAATAAAGTGTCCCTGGTAGGTAATGTAAGATGAAGTCGTTGCCATTTCGAAAAATGCGGCTTGTTAGCAACGGCGTTGGTGGCGAGCAACTATAAAACTATATACAAAAAAAAAAAATATATATATATATAATTTTCATATATATATTTTTTACCTACGACGGAAACGCATATACAAGATGTCAGGAACTTCGAACAAATGTATGACCAGAGACACTCGCAGCGCACAATCTGTCAGATCACCTACATTTGCCTTTATTTTACGGTCGCGCTTCGTGAGGTCACTCCTCATCTGCGCCTCTTTTTTTCGTGAGGTCACTCCTGTTTGAGTTGGCTCAGTCGGCGACCTCAACAGCGACTTCGGCAGTGACAGGAAAAGAACCGACTGCGTCGTTCATCTATTAAGGCCATTAATTAAGACAGCAGCGGTAATAGAGGAACCACGTGTAGGAAGACGCAGGCTCTGCAGGTGCTTGCGGTCAACCAACCGCACCAGACGAGCGACTCATTTAGGTCATGTGCAGGTGGGCCCTGCCTTGATCTGCATCACCACTAATAGTTACTCTGCCCATATAAATGCGTTTCTAATAAACCTAGTCTAGAAAAAAACTGCCTGGTGTTTAGTCAACTGTTTGCCTGATATTAGTTTGCTTTTTAAATATACCAATTCTGTGCTTTGTTGCTTTTCCCGCTTGGCTGGGACTGCTCAGATATGTCTCGGTCCCACACCGACCAACTGTGACACGTTTTGTTGAGGGGAACCCTTCCGGACATGTATGTCCGTTAGCGTCAATGAGGTTCAAATAAGTCAATTAGCATTAGATGGTGTATTTGAGAACTTCACAATAGAGCTATGACCACCTCTTTATGCGGGAACATATATATATATATATATATATATATATATATATATATATTGCAGCAAATATTGCCTGCTGGGGAGAATGCGTCGCAATAGGTGAACATGAGCTTGGCTTTTCTACTAGAAGTGGGAGAGAAGTGGCGATTCATGCGGCACGATCTTCAATCCAGATCAGAAGACATAGTCATGGTCAAGCTAGATTTTCAAAATGCTTTCAACAGCGTTCAACGTGACTACCTTTCTACTCTCTAAAGGCTCTTGTCTCGCATGCGCCTGACCTATACCATTACATTATGCAGGCATACAGAAACTGCTGTGGCCGGACCACGTCATAATTTCACAATTAGGCCTGCAGCAGGGCAACCCATTATGTCTTCCATTGCTTTGTCTTGTCATCACGGAATTGATAGACTTTCTCGAATCCCCGCTTAATGTATGTAATACTTGGATGATAGCGTGTTAGCTGGTTTGTAACGGTAACCCGTGATATTTAGAAGGTACTGCATTTCGCAACAAATAGCGGGCCTCAACCCACACAATTGTGAATTCTCTTGTGTCGGGATTATTAATATCTGACTCCTCGGTCATACTGGTAACCGGCCTCCTTCCAGACTGTATCAGGACCAATGAGACCAACCTCATCTAACTAGGCGTGCCACTTCTTGATGACGAGAGCAGATATCTGGTTGGCTGCAGAAGTTAGAATCGTCTTCAAGTTGTTTGGGTCTCTTGGGTGCACACAGGCGATTGTTCGTAATAAGGGTCTGCTGCTCGACAGCACAGGTAAACCACCTGCTTCGTAGGATTAACTTAACGGAAGATACAAATCTTTTAAAACAAATAAACGCCCACACGTTGAAGTCCCTGTCTTCTTTACTTTATTTACGTTTATCAGAGGCAGCTTACGGGCAAGCCCTTCTGCTAGTGGCAAAAGAAGGCCTTGGCATTCCAGAGGCTGTCTCAATCACAGGACCCGCAGTGGTCGAATGGATGTCTACTGCCTGGCAAAGGACGTCAATGATACTAGATTCCCCAGCTGTCAAACGGTTACGTACTGTACTAGAGAATTCCAAGACTATCTCTATTGTCTCTTAGCATGCACTGGAGCACCCCTTCCGCGAACCTGATTTCCCAGGTAAGCTGGACCGCGCCATTATAGGAGCCAATATTATTAATTCAGTGGAAGACGAGGTGGACAAAGCACGGCTTCGAAAAGTTTTATCTACTGGTGCTGGTGTAATGCTCTACCAAGTGCCCCCCGTTGGAACCCTTTTAGAGGAGTTTGTTGTCAGGATCTGTGTTGGTCTTCGTCTTGGGATCCCACTAGTCGAGACTTGCATCCGCAGCTTAGGCCGTAGGACAAGACACTCTGCTTTGAGTGATACCCTAATTCGTGCTCGAAGGTCTTCTGACGGGCCTTGTGCTCTTAAACCCGCAGGTTTGGATACAGACGACTCACGTCAACCTGACGGGATGACTCTAACAGCCTTTGAAAGTCGGATAACACTCTAGAACGCTATCGTGACTAACTCGTTAGCACCTTTAATGGTCAGCCACGGCGCTGCCCAGGCTGATTATGCTGTTTCGTAGGCAGATAAAAATACGCGTTGGAAGTATGCATCTATCGGAGACTCTATGTATTTTCGACCTTTTGTCTTTGAGACTTTAGGGGGCCAGTTAAAATTACTGAAGGAGTTATTACTCAACACATGTTTCATCATAAGCTTAGGACCGACTGACCCACGATCAACTACTGTTCACATGGAACCCATCCCCAACTTCAGTGCTCCTTATTAAGAAGGAGTTATTACTAAGATATGCAAGTGTCTCCGATTGGCCACGAGGGACCTACGCGCTGGTGATTTTTTTCAACAAAGGCTGCCATTGGATATACAACGTGGTAACACCACGGTGGTGCTTGGCACCTTGTCCAGGTGCTCGACGCCAGGCTTGGACCTTGTGCTGATGTAGTTTGTCGTCACGTTAGTGGGGGACATTTGTTCACACCCCATTATGAGTTAAACAAAATGTGTTTTACTATATATATATATATATATATATATATATATATTTATGTTGGTAGGCTAGTTGACAGAGGTCCCGAGCAAGGAGTACTGTTTGTTCTTTGCGGAGACCTCAGAGTAATATAAAGGTGGTCTGACCAAAGCTTAACTTTCCGATCAATTCTCCAGTTTTAGATTTTTATATATATATATATATATATATATTGAAGGAGAAGATTTTGCTCAATAGCACAGACATTAGGACTCTGCTTTCTGCTTACTTACGAGTGCATGATTCCTGGTAGCTGATCTACCCACACTAAAAACGCTTACCTACATATTCAGTGTCCACCTACATAGGGGATTTCACTAAAATCTGCTAACTAAACACCTAAACGAGTACTTTCTTGGTAGTTAATCTTGTATTAGGCCTGCCAGCTTAAGCGAGGAAGAGTCAAAAAGTGATACTCTGTGTCGCTTTTTATTCCACATAAAATATTTTCTATTCTATAATATGCTCAACGAGTTGAATTGAAAACACTGCATGTAAGCAGGCAATGTTTTTAAACATAGACGTAGTTTGAATATGGTTATACTTAAATATATTATTCGTTTGAACATACTAGTATATATGTAATAAATTGAATGTTTGGTCCCTAAATAAATAGAGCATTATATATATATATATATATATATATATATATATATAGTTTTAGTATAATTGGCAAATCGTTCTAGCGGCTCTGCTTCGAAAGAGAAATCGGTGCTCGACGGACAGGTTTGCAGAATCACTCAATGCCGTATCGATGTGCGCTAACAGCGCTCCACTGATATCAATCTCACGAGATCGGCGCGATGAGTCGCCGACTTTATGGCCTCCCTTAGTCTCTTCACCTGTCGAATACAACGATGACAACGACACAAGACGAAAAAAAAACCCAAAACGCCAACGAAAGAAGGTGAGTCCAATATCATTAGGGTAATAGCAGTTCCCGATTTAGTATTCCTCTCCGATCTTGCTGCCCTGGTTGGATATTCCCTATCTTGCTTTCGTCGCGCTTTGCGAGTAGTATTAGGCAGGCTGTTTCTAGTGCAAGAAGAAGATGAAGGAAAAACGACGACGACGACGATGAAGACGAAGAAGAAGAAAAAGAAGGAAAAGAAAAAGAAGCAATCGTCTTTGGAAAACGGTCGTATGATGAAGAGATGGCCGGCCGGATCACGGTTGGGTCGGTTCTTCCCTTCAGCTCGACTCCGCACGCCGGCTATGGAGACAGACGGCAGACAGGCAGACAGACAGACAGGGAGCCGCCATAATAATGACTACAAACAAGTTTGGAAACGTCAAACGTTTGCATTTCTGATTTGGCTAAGCTGCGCAATTACTTCCTCAAAATACCTTGCGCCACGAGTTGCTCAAGGAGCGGCCGCTTTCCCCCACCGACCCACCTTGCCCACGCCTGCGTCGACCTGCATTGAACATTTCAGAGGCTGAGGCGCAGCAGGTCGGCAAGCTGTTGCGACTCCGAACGAACGAGTTAGTATTGCGGCCAGCTACTACTACACTTGACGACCACCGCTGCTGCCGCCGGTGCTACTGCGTCCGGCGTCGTTGTTGTTGTCGGTGTTGCTATTGCCGGCGTACGGGCCGCTCTTCCGGAACCCATCCATCCTTTCTCTCTGTCTCTCTCTGTGTGTCCCGCTCGCTGCTGTATATCTTTCTGACGCTCGCTCGTCCTCTCCCTTTGAAGAAAGTGTGCTGCAAACGGTTAAACGACTTCAGAGTGAGTCTGATATCGCTTACAAAACGTTCGACGAACGAAACGCTAGCGCCGGGCGGGGAGGGGGAGGGGGGGAGTGGAGGGGTGGAGGCGCAAAACCTCTCCACCAGCGCCACTGCTACTTCCTTCTCCCCCCTCCACCACCTCTCGTTGTTCGTCATTGGCCACCAGTGAGTGGCTTGCGCCCACACCCATGCCCGTGCTCACACCTCACATACCCACAGTTGCTGCCCTCATTCACCCTCATCTAAGGAGCGGCTCGTCCAAATGGAACTTTCAATGCAGATCTCGACTACACCACACAACCCCTCCGGCCCCCTCACACATGGCTCGCAATCGTTTTCCACAGAAACTTGCTGCTACAAACGGCCACCAACGGCAACCAACAACCTAGCGATACGCACCAGATTCGCCGTGCTGACGTACGAAGCATGCAAATAAAGACGTGTACTCCTCCACAATGACCCATCGACGTGGTTTCCGTTCTGGTCAGACTGGTCTGACATTCCAGCTAGGCCTCGTCGATATGAGGACATATCAGAAGACTTAGAATTTCATGCAGCTTGTCAAAGGCTATGTGACGTCAAACGTGCCATTGTGTTGGCCTGAAGCAGGCGTTATCGTAATGGTTGTCACCAAGCCTTCTCGCAAGCAAGAAGCAACGGTGGCGAGCGACTTGGGTGGCTCCAACGTATTTCCCTTCGAGAAAGCCGCTGCTGTGCTGGTATTTGAAGGCGCGTAATCTGCTCAGGTACAAGTATTTTATTTTGCTTGATTTCAAATCGGGTTGAGCTTGTTTCTAATGCTCCACTCCTCTGCTGAAGAAGGACCAGATAGGTTCACTATAAGAACTTGCTATGGCCTCGCTAGACACAGAGACAAAGTGGTTGTATATAGACAAACTAGAAAGAAACATGTTCGACTATGCCTTGAATGTTATTTTAGGCATTTTACCCTGGCGAACCCTGAAGAAATTGTTTAGGACTTTTCCCAGTCGGAGAAAGTCCAAGTCTTAGCCGGGTGTAAAAACTGTTCCTTATTTCATCACACCGCATTGCTCATCGCATATATGCATGTATGTTTTTAAGCTTTTGCTGTCTAAGCGCGTATTGTTAGTATAGGTCGGGTGCGTAAACTAGCGTTCAATCTGATATACTTGTTATAGATGACATATACACTATTATATATATATATATATATATATATGCAGAAGCATCGCTGTCTTTTCTAATGTATACTATGAAAGGTTTTGAAACACCGTCCACGGTACCGCATTGTGTTGTCAACAGTCAAGCTTTTTAAATAAAAAGAAAACCCTATTTATATATATATATATATATATATATATATATATAGAGAGAGAGAGAGAGATACATAAGCTTTTACATTATGAAGACGTTTACTGCCCCACATGTGCCCTTGACTCTAATTCAATCTAAATCAATTCAATAAATAAGGGCATGCCTACATATATGCAAATAATCAAGTAACACAAAGAATACGTTCATCACATTTACTTCACTCATATTGAGTATACATATTTCATTGATACTAATACTGTTTTCAGCTGCTCTTAGCATGTCAGTCGAGAGAGGCAGACGTGACATACTTCGTATACGCTTGAGAGCACAGCAACAAATGCACTCTGTGTACTCCTTGTGGAAGTTCGTACTTGAACAGAAAAGTGGGTCATGGCCATTGATTATACATCTGGTTTAGACGTGGACTAGACAATTGTCACATGCAAGACCAGACCAGAGGTGAGAGGCACTGAAAATGCAGGTCTCCAATCTCTCCTCGGATCTCGTACTCAACTGTGGCTTCACATTCCGAGACAAAGCAGTCTGGCATTAAAAAAAAAGGTATCTCCATACTCGGTCAAGGCCATACATCAGCCTTGGAAAGTCTTAAGGTAGAAGACTGCCACTGGTCTGACCCAGCACTCTTTCCTCTCGGAAAGGATCGCAGAACCTAACTTACATCTTCAACCTTAATCGGCAGAGTATCATTTTCAATGTGAGCGACAGCTTAATTACTGGAGCCAGGCGTACCGACTCGCACTTATATAGAAAACTGGTTAGGTGATTCGTCACCTGTTCGTCGCTGAGCTAGTAGGTCTCCCCCCCTACGAGGTCTCACAACGTACGCTGAGGACTTTTGCTCTGATCTTTCGAGCTGTTGGATTTCCTCCAGCTTAACGTATTCACGTCTGTGGTCACATTTTAGTTATAAAGCATATAATATTTTCTGCTGTTGAGGCAGTTAAGCCTGGCTAGAGCCTGGCTCTACCCTCATTTGGCGCAAGAACTCGAGCACTCCACGGCGGGACATAACAAGCCAAAAAGAACATCGTCGTGACCTCCTCGGCCCCTGTCTCTTCTACCTGACTGCACTTCTCATAATTCTCTCTACCTGCCTTGTGGCAACCAAGTGTGGAGTGACATTAAGAAGAGTCATTGCACCGTTCTAATTATACGCGAATAAAGAAAACGAACGTTACCAGGCCATCTGAACATATGGTCTAGATTGCTCACCAATGGCTTTCGGTAAAGGGCGAATGTTTCCTAATGATTGCAATCAGTCTCAAAGAGAAAGAGAGCACCATTAAGAGCACGAAAGAGAGGAAAGGGAGCATGATATTTTCGACATTCGTTTTTGCGTTCGCTCGCAGAAAAATGCTGAAACTCATCTTGGTTTCGCTGTGGCTGCGTTTTCATCCACGTTGCGTCGTATAGCATATTCTTCTATATACGCTTTCGTGTCTGTCTGGAACCGTTTAACCGAGCTCCCGTTATGGCAGGCAGTTCACTCACAGCCAACTTGTCCGTTGCCCGCGTCCACGGCCGTGGCCCGCGCAATACTGTCGGATGCGAGCAGCGGGAGCGGCAAAACGGTCGTCTAGAGCGGTCCGGCAGCATCCCATATAGTATTTACTTGGCTTGCCATGCCCTCGTGCTTGGCGTTGTTGCTTTATTAAGGGCGGAGTGATTCGTTTCAGTTTGTTCAGCTCTTTTGTCGAATAACTTCTGCCTTGTCTCATAGTTTTACTGCCGCCACCAGCCGTCTGCGTTTTGTCGTCGTCATCGTCTTCGTCAGGGGCGACGATCTTCGTCAACACCTCCTAAACTGCTGAAGCCTATCTTATGCCTTCTGTGCGCTATGTTGCGCTTTGTCCAGAAGTCTCTTCCGCCTCTGCATACGACCGCCACAGTGCGACAGAAGAGGAGCGCGGCTTTCCCACCAGTACGACGCTTAGCTCGGGCTTAGCATACGCTCTTTTCTGCTGCTGCTATCCGTCTGCCATAGTTGGGTTGCGGTCGCCGTCGTTGAGTAAAGAGTGAGCTGAGCAGAAAAACGTTTGCTGGCAGACGAACTGACAGGGGCGCGTTACCCGCCGCCCCCCTTTCGACCCATGAGTCTCCGGAGAGATGCACAGATGGAGCAAGAGGGGTTGAGAGATAACGAAAGAAAGATACCGGGTAACTGAGAAAAAGAGAGCATGAAAGAGAAAGGTAGAGAGGAGGGGGCTTGATGAGGGGCGCTAGAGGTCGCCCACTATTCGCGCCCTGAGAGAGACCGCGTCGTCGTCGTCGTCGTCGTCGTCAACAATGATGGATTTTGGGCTTAATATTTATTGCATGCATTTTGGCTTGGCGCAGGCACGCAGGCGTGGCCCATCATTGTCGCCTTGCGGCGCCGACAGAGCTGCCTGTGGGGCTTCCTAGCAGCTAACGGCGGCGGAGGCCATTCTGTTGGTGGAGCGACGCCATGCCCGATGCTTTGAGGTAGCCTCTTAACTGCTCTTACTTTTCGTTCTTCTTTTCTGTTCTTATCACTCCCCTTCTTTTCTTCTCTAGCTTTTTTCTTTTCCAACCTTACCTAGCTCTGCTCCACCCAGTGAAAACCGTGTGTTTTTTCTTGGCATTTCTTGTCGTCTTTTCTCTGTTCCTTGCTCCATCTTTGCTCACATGCCCCTTTCACGCTAGTCGACATATCTCATGCACTTTTCGGAAGGACTTCGATGCCACGAAAGCAGCACTTGATCCTATATCGAGTGGATGCGAGTGGATCCTGCAACGAATGAAACCGAACATAGTAGTCGTTGATCGCAGCAAAATCTAATATATGTCAGCTGAATCTTGCAATCATGGTCACCGCTTCTACTACTACAACTAAAGTAAAGTTTTCGGGCTGACCCTCAGCCAAGATTTTACGTCCACGGAACTGTTTTTTAAATTGCTTCATAGACGGACCCCCATAAATACAAATGTGCAACGGTGGGGCTCAAACCTGCGCACTTATGTGTCTCCTCCCGTTGCGAGGCGCAGACTTAAGCCACCACGCCACCGGGCTCGACTCTACTACAATAACTATGATCACAATAACTACTGGAACATTTACACCTTGGGCTATTGTAGATTTTGCCGTATAACCTCATAAAAAAAGTTTTTTTCTACACTATCACTAATCGAGCACTCTAAATGCCCAATTAATATCACTAGTCTCATGACAAACTACCGGTATATTTCCTCACATGAAATCGCACTAGTTTTTCATTTCTGCTGAAGTTGCTGTTACTCCAAAATAGCGCAGACAGGTACAATCGCAAGCAGTGGTACGAGGTCATGCTGTTTTAACAGCACCCATGTCGGCGCTCAACGGATATACAGCAAATTCTGTGTATGTTACTGACAGCGCTCAACGGATATACAGCACATTTTTTACATGTACCAGATGTCCGTTTCAGCCCTTTACCGCCTGACCAGTTCAAATCGCCAGTCGTGTATTCTGAAGTATGATCTACAATTTGTTCACAAAGCTGAATCCGAAATTATGTTTTACCCTAGAGATACTGTCTCGTTCTGTTCCTCTCTGAGCCACTTAAGCAGATTTTTTAGATATTCTATAACGACTGTATCGTTCTTGCTATGTTCAAGCAATGTACTCACTCAAGAGGTAACTTTTGTTATATATATATAAGCATCTAACTCTTGGTGTCCCATTTATACATTGATCATAGCTTTTGTCGTCTATCGTCATGTCGCAGCGAGCCTAACTCGCCGCAGACGTCTCGTTAACTAAGCAGAGCAGTATCAGTAGCAATTAGCCGCTTTGCGATCTTATCCGTATTGGCAATTTGACTATTTGCTTAGCTGCCTTGCTTGCCAACGCCTGCATCGAGCTAATAACTTAATTAGTTACTGACCATTACGAGTGATTAATTGCAAACCTTCTGGTCACGCAGAGGTCGGCTAGAAATGGCGTAAGTTGCATTTAGCAAATCTGTTGCTCACTAAAGCACATTTAGGTAAATGCTGTTGTTGCTGTTATATTTATCGCTGTTTTTATATCGTTTGCTATGAAGATGTCTTATGAAAACTTAGTGCATTTGTAGGAAATAAATAAGTATGGTAACAAAAGTCGCAATATAAAGTTCGCACACGCTAAACTAATGAGAGCGTTGGGCTTTAAACTTCTCGGGCTGACTTTCAGCCAACATTTAACGTCCCCGGGACTGCTTTCGCATTGCTTCGTAAGACATGCCGACACAAATGAGCAACGGTAGAACTCGAACCCGTGCACCTATATATCTTCGACCTCTGGTTGCGAGGCGCACGCAATAGCACCACGCCACCGGCCTCGATATGTGTACGGTTGTATATGTGAACGAGCATTTGTTTGTATGAAACACTTGTCTTCATGAATACTTCTATACGTCCGGACATAGGTGTGTCACAAGGTCTACAGTCGCCAAACGACAGGCGCTATACGACAGGTTTTCAAACATTTAACGATAAGCGCCTATTCGCGAGCATAACAACTGCTCCTGGCAACATAATTAACACAAAGATATATCCTACAGGTGTCTCTCAAATGTGTGCAGTATGTAAGCTAATATGCGCCAGATATTTATATTCACTCTATATAGAAGTTCATTTATTCGATGTAATGAATCATTCAGGGTGGGAACATGACTTTTACTTAATTAAAAATGCACTATTACATATTAGACTCGAAGAAACCAGAAAGACCCTTACTCCCTGACGATACTGTAATGGTCGAGCTCGGTGGCGTGGTGATTGGCGTGCGCCTCGCAACCGGAGAAGAAAGATAGGTGCGCGGGTTCGAGCCCCACCGTTGCACATTTGCAGTCATGGAATCCGTCTTACAAAGCAGTGCAAAAGCAGTCCTGTGGAGGTTGAATGTTGGCTGAGGATCAGTCCCAAAAAGTTCAAATATTTTGACGCCTGCTGGTAGAAACAATGTTTAGTATGGCCCACCTTTTTAGCGACGGTGAAAACCAATTTATTTGCAGAAGAAGATCACCATTCAAGTTTGAATGCGAGGCTCCGCAAAGCAGTTTAGCTATTACAACCCACTGAAATGCACAAACAAAATGCGATCTAATTCTAATTCTGCGATCTATCGAAATTACCTACATGAAATTGCAATCATCTCGCTCTCTCACGTTGGTGCCGCTAGTATGATGTTCAAATTGATTATTTGCCGTTTCTTATAACGAGTCTCGTAAATGTTTTCTTAGAACAACCAGGAACCCGTTTCTAAAATATTTTTCTCTAAATCTTTAAGTGCTTCAGCACGGTGTTTTAGTTGCCTACCTGGTGTCACTGTGCTCTACACCTTCGTAAGCGAGCCACGTTGTGCACTTTCTTACAAATTGCACTTGTCTTCTTAGCACTTTCATTAACGCAATTTGAGTCGAAGATTTACTTGATTTTGTTTATCAAATTCCGCTCTTGCCACATCGAACTAAAATGTTAGGCGTGGTACAATCAGAGCTTAATTATAAGACACTTGTGCAATTTTCTAAACATGATCGCTTTGCTGTGTGTGTGTGTGCTTGTAATGTGCTCTTGTAACATTTTAGAAAAAAAACTCTTCATAAGCTAATAGACTATGTAGTAAGCTGATACACAAGCTAATAAATAGCCTGTCGTTGGCTAGACACAAAAACGTAAAAAGAGTGCAGACAGTTGTAGTCGCATATACTTGTATATGTATGTGTAGTTATATATATATATATATATATATATATATATATATATATGTATATATATATATATATATATATATGTGCAAGTCCCCGAAAGCAAAACAGAGTGAGCATCATCAGAAAAGAGCTTTATTATCACGTGCTGCCTCGGCAGGACACCGAGGCAGCCTCCCTCGTACTTTGAAACGCGGGCGACAGCTTGCCGTATAGTTTTCGACGAGACGTTGATCGCGTAGAACGCTGACGGTGACGCCTGCTGTAGCAGCAGCAGCACCAGTGATGCGAGCAACCTGAACTGGTTGCTAGACGAAAAGTGAGTGAATAGTGGTTGTCGTTGTTGTTGTTGTTGTTGTTGTTGTTGTTGCTGCTGTTGTTGTAGTAGTGGCAGTCACCCAGCCAGCGCTCTGGCCTGCTATATGTGGCCCCCCATAGAGCAATTCCTATCTGAAGGGACTGAGACACGGGAGCCCCATAAACACAGATCAAGGCGCCCAGTGGGTGACCGTCCGACCGACCAAGGTCCGACCGACCGGTCCTCGTTTCGACGACGCTCGCTAGCTCGCTCGCGTGCAGCTACGTCCAAACCCCAGACACCGAAATACCGACCGGGCCATAGGCCGAGCATACATAACACACGGAAGGGGCGGTCGGGCGGCAGCGGTGGTCACAACAGTAGGCTTAGCGAGCGCGAATAGTACCGACAATGTCACAAAGCTACCAGCACTACAACCGGGTCAGCTGTGCCTGTGTATATATATATATCAACATACATATGTTAAAACACATGTACACAGGTACGTAAACGCAGAGATGTATATATATATATATATATATATATATATATATATATATATATATATATATATATATATATATTATATATACAGTGTTCCCAAATCAAGAAACCTGGCATGACGTCGTGTTCAGCAGAAAATTTTGCTTTAATTGAAACTGTCCAACCACCGAACAACTCGTTCACCTGCAATGGCATCTTTTGTGAAGTGATGTCCGATCATCCGAACGATGCCGGACGTGGTCGCTGTTCTTCCTGGCAAGGGGCAATCAAGGGCAACGCGACTAAAAGCTGCTTAGCAATATCCTTTCACCGTATGTCGAGCTGCGGCAAGTGGTGGTCACTCTTACGTTTGGGACAATATGGTGGCCACGGTGATATCGTCCACACATGAATAGAGGTCGCTTCTCGTGCAGCAGCCAGCCCGTTCGTCCTTGGCCGGCTATGCAACTCGGACGTGTCCAGGTGGTGAAACTCAGCATCTACTTACTTTCTACTCACAGGACCAAGATCACTCATTCCTCATCGAGTTGGTGCGTGTTGGTGGATGGGTGTGTGCGTGCTTGCCTTGCTGACGTTCAATTATTTTAAGAGCTGTATCTCAATCGGTGTTGGAGGCTGATATCTCTTTTATACTACTACCACTGCCACCTGAGCAATACCAGTAATTCTTCAGGAGAGTTTTTGTGCCTAAGAGTGTTTCAAAGGTGCGTCGTACTAGTTATGTATGCATCTAAAAGAAGCTATTATATATATATATATATATATATATTATATATATATATATACATAAACAAGTGTGCATAGACACACATCCACATACAAGCATAAGCGTTCTCCTCTCAAGGGAGCTTTCAAGCGTGGTCTGCTAGCGGCATTGCATACGCTGGCAGCTAGCTACCACTCGCACGGTGGATATGCCCCCACAGGACGCTATAGGTAACCGCTCTGAGCTCGCAAAGCTATATACCAGCACGGGTATACGCCGCGAGTTTCTGCCCAAGCGGTTCTCCGGCGACAGCAGCAGCAGCAGCAGCAGCAGCTAGGCATATAACTACCGAAGATGCATTGGCTTGTGTTAGCCTTGTTTATGGGGCCATGCTGGCATGCTGGCGAACTTGAGTATCCACTAGAGTAAGCTCGCCTGAAGCTGCAATTTTGCTACTAGCATGTTGCTGTTTCCAATTAGAACACCTAAGCATTCGCCAGTGGAAAGGCCATGAGGTCACGGAGCGTCGCCTGAAACGAGAATAGAGAACGAAAGAGAGAGGACGAATGAGATAGAGGGAGAAATAGGGCATACAGAAATTGTGCTGTGGCTGGCCGGATGGCCGTGGAGCTTCGTCGACATAACTAGTTAAGCAAGCAATAAAGTTGCGCCATCGTACCCGACGACGCGCAAATCAATGTTTGATCCACTGCGGCGTTCGTTCGACAGACAGACAGACAGACAGACAGACAGAGGAGACTGACGATTTTCCCACGTCTAAAATTTGCCCATAGAGGGACCGTCTCCGTGACTGGGCGCTAACTATAACTTCTAAACCAACTGCAGCATTTCTAACATCTGAACGCCCCCTAAAACATCGCTGTCGTCATCTATTAGTGCAAGTGTCGACGCAGATGCAGAGATACGAAGGGGCGACGTAGTGTTGCTGCAAGGACACTTAAATTGTGGCAAATTCTGCCCGAACAAGAGCACAGGCTCATCGTCGGATCACTGACGCCGAATGTTTCTAGTTGCTTTCGAAATACGCTTGACTCGACCTGTATCTGTACGCTTGCGTGTGTATGGAACGTGGTACCTCTAGTTTGTGCCTGCGCATAGTATGCACATGTCGTTTAGGCAGAGCCGGTTACAAGTCTAATGAATAAATGCCTGCCTTAGGTTTTGAGCAAACTCACTAGTCTTTTCCGAAAGAGGACGACAATACTTAGCCTCTACCGATTGAAAAGTGTATCACACGT
This sequence comes from Dermanyssus gallinae, assembly GCA_003439945.1. Lineage (NCBI taxonomy): Eukaryota > Metazoa > Arthropoda > Arachnida > Mesostigmata > Dermanyssidae > Dermanyssus > Dermanyssus gallinae. The sequence continues at coordinate 221,903 of QVRM01002936.1, read as the reverse complement.
TAGTGTGTTACCTTTAATCCCACATATAGCACATAGGAAAATGCACATATAAAAGCGCCTGCCTTACTCGGCGTGCCTGGTTTGAAGGCCACAATCAGAGGTAATGTAATACCGGGACTTTCGTTGGTGTCTCTGTCAGGCAGGAGAAGGCCAAAGCGATTGTCGGGTTCGCCAGTAGAAACATTCCTACTAAACTAGTTAAGAAAAACATTCCCACTATCGAGCCGATTGCTGTTTATTGTCAACCTTTTGTCGCTCCCAACTTTATACAAGAACAACGACATACGTACGGTACTCTTACAGCTTCTGAGATTAAATCTTACTGACCGTTTTTTTGATGCACAAATAAACAATCTTAGGAGCCAATAAATGCTCATACCTAAATGTACCGCAAAAATTGAAATCATGAATAATAGTTTTGCCTGGCGTGTAACCAGAAAACCGCACAGCAAGGCGGTTTCACATTCGGAAGTTCGAAGCCTAAGAGCTAGTGTCCGCTGTCATGCGCGTACTCTCACGTCGATAATTAAAAAAATTAAAAAAATAAGCTGGAGGCCAAAACAGTAAACAAACTCACGCACCCATGCATGTGCATATTCTAGCAGGACAGGATACCTCAGTCTGGTAGTACATATTCTATGTTAGCTCGAGATCCATGCATCATCTAAATATGCGCGATTTACATGCGTCTATTCAGCGTTTACGGTCACCGTCGTGTCGGTCACAAATGTCTGTGCTTCGCAGTGTTTGCGAGTTTCTCGTGTACTATACCACTGGCTACACCAAAGAGTATTGGTTGTATCCAAAGACAAGAAAGGGCAACAACAACAACAACAACAACAACAACAACAACGTTGAATTCAGCGCCGTTGTGCAACATGGGTCTACACTTAGTGTAATGACTGGCGGCTCGTGCAGTAAGACCTCGCTCGCCAATGCAGTCACATCTGATTCGCCATCATCACCAGCATCATCATGGCCTGTGACAGCTCCTGCCAACAACGAAAACAATAACAAAGGAAGTGACTGCTCTGGTTCGATTAGGCAAAATTCGAAGCAGAGCAGATAGTCAGTCGCCCAGTCCTCATCGGATAAACTACTACGTCAAACGTTGGCCTTGTTCCCTCCCTTGTGAGGGCGACCACAAAGCGCGTTTTCATATCTCGTATAGCGTGAGATGACGTATCTCACAGCGACAACATCACAATGGCACGGCCTCTGATCATCTCAGATACAGCGATAGAATGCAGTCAGCCCAAAGTTATGTGGCTCCCTATCTGACTTTCGACAGCGCATGACCCAACATGACTCTGATTCGTCGTTCGGTTAGCTTGTGGACGTAGAGGACGAAAATATTACTCGATACATTGCAGTTGATATCTTGATAACACAAACCAAACTTCATTGTGTTTGCTGCTGTGTAGCAGATTCGACAGGCTCTGATCCTCGTACTGGCAGTTTTGCAAAGTGTGCAATGCAATTAACTATTACTGCACAACTGATTCCCCGGTAGTCCACCGGCGGCTACAGTATGCCTAACGATGACTGGTCAACTGGCGGTCCCCGTCGGATTCCGATACCAAGAAATACTTTACTGCGAGTTGATATTGTTTGTTTAGTAGTATTTTTCAACGTTTTACGGTGCCGACATGCATCTTTTCTTAACATGATCGATATACATGAATGAATAAACATTTCTTAACATGATCGATATACATGAATGAATAAATTCTATAAAGTTCTAATGCTGCTTCAATTGTCCCTACCGCTCCTAGATCTGCTTCTGAAAACATCGCATCAACGTGTACGTCCCTAGAACTTCGGCAGCAACAGCAACAACAGAAAACAACAGTCGGCATCCATAACAACAACCGTAACAGCACAAAACTTATAATGCCAACCACAACAGCAACCAACAACATCAACAACAACAACAACAAATACACCACCATGACGTCTTCTTACAACTGTCGCAGGCCTCACTACTTCTCGGCTACTTCTCCAAGTAGGTTCGGTCCAAATTTCGATCCAACATGTTCGATTCGCGCGGGGGGGAGGGGGGGGGGAGGCTTAAAGTAGTCAGCTATGGCCGTCGAGTGGTGGCGGCGCTGATCGCAGTACGGACCGCTGCTGCGGTGGCGACGTTGAGTCGACAGTTGAGCCACACGTAGACTGCCCACGACCGACGACCGAAACAGCGCAAAACACAGGACGCTCGCGACAAGCGTGCAATGTTATTATAGAGGTTTGTCCTTCTTGACCAGCTGTCGCCCCGAATATCGCCGCCGTTGTCACATCGAAAGTCGGAGAGGAGAACGAGTTTGCAGCGCAAGCATCAACAACAACAACAACAACATCGGCAATAGCAGCAGCAACAAGAACAACAACAACAACAACAGCACCGGCAATAGCAGCAGCAGCAACAACAACAACAAACAACGCTGACAATAACAAGTACAGCAATACTGCCTGTAACAACAACACCGGAATCAACAACAACAACAACAACCACCCCAGAATCAGCAACAACAACGCCGTAGCATGAACAACAACAACACCGGAAGCAGCAACAACAACAACCACAACCCCAGAATCAGCAATAACAACGCCCTAGCAAGAACAACAACAACAACAACACCGGAAGCAGCAACAACAAATAAAGGCAACGGCATCAGTGGTCGGAACGTCTGTTCAAGATATGTCTATGTGTATTTGAACCTTACCTTATCCGTGGGCATCAACAAATGAATGCCCTTATGCGATTGCGAGTCCATGTCTTTATATATATATATATTTATTTAGCTATTACTTTCGTGTCTCGTACTTCTTCTACTTGTCTAACATCTCATTTACGAACCTTAGGAATACAGGCAAACGACCACTACAGGTAAATATCACCTGATTTGTCCATAAAAGATGGTCACCAGACATACGATTGTGGCGACCAAAACGTAATACCAGTGCTAATTTAAGCGTGTTCGAGGTGATCTTGGCTATTGAGATACCCGTGGGTTCTGCAGCGAGGTGATCTTGGCTATTAAGAGCCCGTGGGTTCAGGTAATTGTTCTTTCTGTTGCGATTACGGTCTATAATAGTGGCCTTAGCATTTACTCTAGCCAAACCGAATAAAAGTCTATTCTATATTCGTACTCACACCAAGTTGCTGTTCAAATGCAGGAGTGCTGATGAATCGCCCAGCCCTGTAGCAGTACCTAAATAGTTGTTGTGTTTTTTGATAGAAATTGAATAGTAGCTTGCTTTTGTTGCTGTCCTATCGGTTTGTAGTTAAACAAACGCAGTGCGTTGAGCAGCGGTAATTGTGTCAAGTTTACGAAACGAACAAGATCAAAGTCAGGCGTATGTTTGGATCCTGTGTACGTTCTGAACAGGGTCTTTATTCTGCTTCTTTGCACGTGTCTTGCTGAACACTTGAGTGGCGCAGTATTTATGTTTTGCATTGTCGTCGCAAGACGCCAGGTGGTACCTACTAGGTGGTAGAAAGGTAGCATGTAACCGCGCAGGTCACAACTATGTGGATAAACAGGATTGCCAGCCGCAGCAGAAGAAGAAGAAGAAGAAAAAAGAAGCAGACACTGTAATCGTAACGCTAGCCGTTATAACGGCTGTAACGTGGCCGTAGCGCTGTTCCCGCCGTTAGCGCTCCCACTTTGGAGCGATGCGGTGGTCTGATGTCGATTTGGCATAATGAGGATGTCGTCCCACAGCTGTGCATCTGTGCGATACTATTGGGAAGTTGCTTGCGATATAGGGGTTCGACCCCCCCCCCCCCCCCCTGCTCGGCTTCATTAAGCGCCTCCAGCTCTGGTTAGAATATACTCGTATAGAGTAAACGCTCTGGCTGCCCCTGGCTGGACCTACATACGTACTAAATGCTACGTAGTACATACACGTATCTGTATGTAAGTATGTATATATATATATATATATATATATATATATATATATATATATGCCGAAAACACTATTATCAGGCAATAGCACATATATTGTGCATAATTTTCGTATCAAACTGCTGCTTTACATAGTTGCCATGTAACTAAGCTTTTCCGATAGCCATAGTTGTTAAGTTTTACGTTAAAGTTTTTACGCTCAGAACAGTGAAACTTTGCCGAGACGTGTCCTTTCCTCCTTCCATTAGGAAAGAAATATGTTCGTGCTGAGTTCTACCGAACCTCAAAATCTGTACCTTATTTTCTCATACACACTTGCTGAAATGGGCTAAAATGCTAGCAAGTATGCATGCCTTTGCTTTTGATATGGCTGTCGAAAAGGCTTAGTTACTCGACAACTACGTAACGCAGCTCCATCATTTTGGTACAAAAGTGATAGGCATTAAATTTGCTGTTCCTCGAGAGTTCTTTGAGCGTAATTTTTTATCGTAATGGTAAAACGATTTACGGTTCTGTACGTGAAAGTTTCAACGTAAGACATAACAACATATCAACTTTTTATGGCTTTCCTTATCGTGGTTATTTGTTTTTTGCTAGTTTTGTAACATTTAGATTATGCAGAATTTTTTGCCGAACACACCTAGTCGGTTCCTTTACGCATTACTATGGTCTCCCGCAGACGTTATTTTTTGCAGAACCATATAAGAGAAAAAGGCGAAATAACTATATTTATAAATTTCACCCTCACCCCTAAACAAGACATTTCCGCCCCCTCCATCCTTAAGGACATTTTTTTCTTGTTAAGTTCTACCAAACCTTAAAATAAGTACTTACGGTTATAATAGACTCTGTTACCTAGACGTCTTTGCTTTCCGGCAAAGACTGTCATTGGATTTGCAACGCTGTAACTTTACGGCGGTGCTTAGCACATTATCCAGAAGTCGACACCATATGTGGACCTAGGGCAAATGTAGTTTGTCGTCACGTTCACTGAGAGACAATTATTTACACTCCATGTTAAGTCAAATATTCAAGAAATAAAAAAACTATATACATATAGGGTCGCAACGAAAGATTTGAAGAGCGATGGGAATTGTGCGATAGGAATTTTACAACAATTGTAGAGCTTGTTAAAGTAAATATTTTTTTTAGTTGAACATGGTCTCTGAGAGGTCTTGTTTTGGAGTGAGAGTAATTTTACTAAAATGATTGACATTCGTAACATTGCCCGACATAAGACCACAAAATGTCAAATTGCGAGACAACCAGTTCATCTATACTGAAACTAATGGGCATGTCAAGATTAAGTGCATGCATAAATGACTTTAAGTGATTTATCTGATGGGGTAGGCCATTTATGCAAGCCCTCAATCTGCATTTTTCCGCAGTCACGCCTTGCATTGACATATATTTGATACCAAAATAATTGTCATGAAATGCAAAATTTCATGTGTTAGTTTTGAGCTTTATGAAGAGTCGTAGGGTTATGGTTTTGAGGAATTGGACGTGAAAGCTAAAAAATAACATCATGGGTTTGTAAATTCTCGTTCTGAACGATATTGTCGCATCTTCTGGCCGGCGCTATATGTTCTTCAGAAGCAAAATCTACTCACGAGCGCAAGGATGTGCTTAGTTCTTGTATCAGAAGTTGTCTCGCAATAGCACATTCTGCGCTTCTATGTCGGGTAATAATACCAGTGTCACGGATTTTAGCAATACCACTTTCACTCCGAAACAAGACTTCCAATAGACCAACCTAGTGCGTAGGCAAACAGGTCCTACACTTGCCACATGTGTAAAATTACTGTGGATTGTAATGCGGCAAAAGGTGCACTCGTATACGCTACTGATGCTACTGGACTGGTGCGATTGCTGGCTGGTTCGCCTCTCGTTGCGATGGCCGTTGTTGTGATGTGCCGCTGTCACCATTTAGTTGAAGTACAAGGTTTGCGTATTCGACACGCATGATAATGATAATAATAATAATTGATGAAGTTTAAATGTTTCGCCGACCGAAGACGACCGTAGATGAAGAACAAGAAGTATCGCAAGAGGAACGAAGACGGCGAATCTGAGCATCGCTCTACAACCGGGCTTTTGGGCGATAGGCGCCCTGCCGCGGCCGTAGCCGCCTGTCTCAAGCAGCAGTAGCACTTCCAGAAGGAGTAGAAGACCTAGAACTGGCCAGAAGCAGCAACAGCAAATGCAAGCTTACTGGCGAGTGCAAATGCGATCGCGCGCAAAATAGCTGCATGCGAGTGGTATATATATATATATATATATATATATACATATACATACATACATACATAAGTTTGTCGATGAGCTCTGAAAGCGAGGAACACAGGAGTAGAAGGAGACAGGGAAACATCAAAGGCGGCTGCTGCTGCTGCTGCTGCTGCTGCAGGGTCAGCGTTCACAGCACAGCAACGTAGCTAGAAAGTGTGGAATTCCAGTTATGCCTGTGTCTCGGTTGTCTGGTTGTCTGCCTGTGTATTTGTATGTATGTCAGACTATGTGTTTCGTTCGCTGTTTGCTCTTTGAATGCCTAGTCTTCTGCTCTGGGCAGCGGAGCGAGCAGGGTAACAGCGCACGCAGATGATGGAGGAGCGCGCCCTGCAGATCACTCGGTCGTCACCATCATTGCGAACGGTGCCTGTTTTTGGCGTTGTTGTCGTTCTTGATGTAGCTGCTGTTGTTGTTGCCACTGGTACGTTACCGTCAGCCATGATCGCCGCAGCAGAGCTAGCGGAAGCACATGCAAATATATATATATATATATATATATATATATACATGTATATATACATATTCAGGTTCAATCGTGCATGCACGTATAGATATATATGTTGATATATCTGTTGTCGTAGGTGTGAATCTATGGGGCATCCCAGAAACGATTGCAACGCTAGGCCTCCTACTGCCCCATGTGTGGGTGGAACGGGGAGCACAAAACCACGTGGGGAAAATACCTGCTAAGGCTGCTCCGCATGAAGCAACTATAGATAGCCTCGCAAAACGTAATACAGAAACAGCGGGATGCCCCGCCCGCCGGTTCCGATCTGCATACCTATATTCAACTTGAAGCATCCGACAATATTTCGAAGCGAAGCTGATTTTCGGCCGTATAGAGTGGGCGACTGAACGAGACCTAACCTTGAAATGAAGCATGAGAGAAAAAGGTGTGAGCGGCGTCGACCGGTACGGTACGGTAGGCCCGTTGACTGGCGCTAGCTTTGACCTTATCCAAAACTTGATAAGTAAGATTATTACGACGCAACTCTACGCAACATAACGTTAACCTATTGCACCACTCCCCTAGAACTGTGCGGGGAGACGGGTTTTGCCTATCATTCAATTGTGGAATTGTGAGATTGAAAAATCCGGCCATCCGATACTCTCCCTGTCCAGCGTGCAAAATGTGATGTGGTCGTCGTCATTGAGATCTTGGCTACCGAACCGCTTTTGGTTTTCTGTGGGTTATATGGTATATAGTATATATATAATGCCAAACTCTGCGCTACCAAAATATTATGCAATAAGGAATATTGCATAGAGGTCAGAGAAGACAACACCAGTTTAATTGGAATCTACTCCAGCTCGTTAGAAGTGAGGCCGTCAATGTTATATGTGTCTGGGACCGTCCAGCGACAGGGAAGACGCAAAAGAGAAATTCGACGATTCATGAATAATCTTAATTTCTCATTAAAAATGCCGTAGAAAGCGCAAGAGTAAACATTATGACTAAAATGCCGGTACCTTGCAACATGTGGATGGTCTCTAAGGCTAAACATCGCACCTATAATGCGCCATGGGGCGGATTCATACTAAATGTACTCGACACGAATACAAAGCAATGCGGCGTCACATATTGCGTGGGATGCAACGTCCGCATCGCAGATAGCTCAAGTATTGATAATAGTCGATTCATCCAGATCGATTGAGCTTTTTGCGGTACCGGCTCTCAGCGTTGAGAGCTACGCTACCAGTATTCGTGGTGTCTGAGCCATGTAAGGACAAAAAGGACTGCATGGCACAGGCATGCATTATAATAAGAAATTGCCCTGACTAGATCAAAGAAAGTCGGACTTGCAAGAGAACGGTGAAGCAAGCCAAAGCAGACTTTGACAACCGAAGACAGAAAAGTTCCTGAGTGAGGCTAAATATCGACCCTGCAAATGGTTGCAAGCAGAAAAACACTCTAGCAGTCTACTGCGTGCCCTGTCACACCGAAGGTGCTTGTAGGGCACTTTCTATGTTCCCTATACCTATGTTCGTTGGCACTTGTGTGATTTTCTAACCATTCTCTCTCTACATGGTCCGTATGGGACGAGAGAATCGTTGACCGGCTCACCAGAAACCTCCTATTCTCAGCAATAGAAAGCGATCTACCGAGCTCAATGTTGTCACACATGCTCATGTATGTAGATTACCTATCACTATATTTGTGCAGCCGTTTGCAGCTGCAGCTATGGCTGGCCACCTTGCAGCTGTGCATCGACCGCAAGTCAATGAAGGACAATTAACAAAATAACAAAGACAAAGAAACATGCGACACCTTGCGGACAGCAATGCAGTTCTTCAAAAACCTAGACCAATAGCACATGTACAACAGTTTCCAAACCTGAAAATACTCTTCTCAAAAAAGGGAACGGCGTTTACGAAGCACGTGGAAGAAAGCGTCCGTAAGGTAGTTCTGCCCTTCCGCTGGGTCGGTAGAGCTGCACAAGCTGTTTATGGACTTGGTGAGGTTGGTCGCTCCTACCCGAAAATAGCACCAATAGTACCGTGTGAAGCACAAATCATCCCAAGTTTCCAACCTAAAAATACCGCTTACAGCCTCGTATGGAACACAAATCGGCTATTAATAGTATTACTACAATTATTTATTATCACTTAGTTATTACAATTGTGAGGTATGAACGTTTAAGTCAAGTTCACCATGCTCTGTTTGCTTCCTGTCAATTCATAGCGCCTATGATAAAAGTCAAGTTTCCTGCCTTATAAATATGATTACTACCTAGGATTATAACAAGGAGAACATTAAGGTCAATGGCGGCATCAAGTCCTTTTTGAAGGAACTTTTTGAAGAAAAGTATTATTGTTGGGTTGTTTCAGCCGAACTCGGCTAGTGTATTTGTTAGCCTCTACATCGCTCTTTCTAGAGAAACTTTGGAGAACACACAGCCTCCCGAGAACAGATGCGCCTAACAAGTCCAGCTTTAAGTTAAAGCAAAAGATGAACGAAATAGGTAGAGCTCCGACCTTATATAAAATACGATGATGCTAGCGCGAACACTAAAGTACAACCAATGTTTGAAATGAGTCACTGGTTAATAAAGCAAATACTGTATACATATAGCATAGGTACATACATAGGTAAAGCGCCGTACATGCTTGTGCACCGAACACTGTCCCGGACTGATTCGATCAAAGGAGACGGGCAACCTACAGAGGAAACCATTGAGACAAATTACACATGCTTGAGCAAGCGAGTGAACAGCACCGACAATGTTGGCGTGCGGAGAAGCAGCGACGCGATTTCCCGACAACGGCACCTGACGTGGGCCGAACGAGGGCCGCCGCGACTGCTGGGAACGACCGCGACTACTGGGCACCCCCGCGACTACTGGGCACCCCCCCCGCGACTACTGGAGACCCCCCCCCCCGCGACTACTGGGGTCCCCCCCGCGACAACTGGAGACCCCCTCGCGACTACTGGGGACCCCCGCGACTACTGGGGACCCCTGCGACTACTGGGACCTTCGCGACGACCAAGGCCAAAACAAAATAGACTAAGTTGAAACAAAGCCCAACAACCGCAAGGTCGGCCACCCCTGACTAGGGTGCAAACATGTAAACATAGAGAGAGTGGAAATTCACTACTCTACATACCTGCGCGCTGTCTTAGCACCGCTAGGGTTGCTGAGCGCCTTTCTCTTCTTGTCCATCACGATCTCTCACTCCCTTTCACTCTCATATATATATATATATATATATATATATATATATGAGAGTATGGCATATATATATATATATATATATATATGTGCGTGTGTGTGTACATATACTTTTGTTGCTCTCCATTTCGCCCTTTGATACTTCGTAGTTGCTGTCTCTGGCCTCAACTTCTGCCTTAGATGTCATGCGCTAACGACAGTAGTAAAAGTAGAAGTTGTAATGGCTGTAGTCAAAGTTACATATGTCATGGCTGCACGCGGCTGCAAGTCAACCAACTGAAAAGGAGCATGAAGATAGAGATCGGCCGACCGTAGAGCCAGGCCAGTAAGCCGTAACCAGAGGAGTGCCCAAGATCAAGGTTCTCGTCTAGCTAAGTCGTCGCAATACTCTCGGCACGCACTAGCCTGAGTGAACGAGTGAAGTAAGCTAACTTGAGTGAACGAAGTAGACGAACGCCTAATACCGCAGGTTTGAGTCATCGCTTTATCGGGTCCCCGACGCGGCTCTTCGGAGCTCGCGGCGATCGGCTCTCACGCTTCTCGCTAGTTCAGTTTGTTTTTACTTACTTATTATGAAAAACAAGGAAAGGCATGACATGCGCTGATCTACTTTAGGGCATCAACAAATTGCCGAAATGTAGTCTGTTTGTGTTCAGCAAAGAGCATTAGAGAGCACGTGTGCAGGCTTCCACGTACAACATACGTGGCTTTTGTAACAAAAGCCAGCGTGCTGATTGTAGGATGCATAGAGAGTAATGAAATTAAATTTTATACACAGTATATACATAGCGCGATTTTGAGTAGAGCTGGATTTTTCATCCGGGTTTAAATAGTGCTCTAGAGTAACAAATTTTCACACTTCAAGCGTTCCCACACAAGTGTTTCTCAAGCAGGTGGCAAGACAAATTTGTGTGTGCATATACGAGGTGTGTTCAGGTGTGAATTTTCGCGGGTTACGTATATTCGAATTTCGATTTTTTGTGGCGTTATGTTGGTACTCATGTCTCTCACTTATGCCGACAAGCTCGGCCATTTTGAATGTTCACTTAATTGTTGACAGCTGCTTTGCTTGCACGTGTTTTGGATCGTCTTCGATTTTTACCTATTCAAAAAAATGGATCAAAGAACCTGTATCAAATTTTGTGTGAAAAACGAAATTAAGTGCGCGGATGCATTCCGAATGTTGACTGTGGCATACGGAGAAGCTACCTTGGACCGAAGCAACGTTTATCGGTGGTACAAAATGTTCTCAGAAGGCCGAGAAGATGTGAACGACGAAGAGCGTGCCGGACGCCCGAGCACTTCAACAACAGACGAAAAAATTAATGAAGTGGAGAAAATGGTATTGGCCAATCGTCGAATCACCGTTAGAGAAGTTGCTGAGGACCTAAACATATCGATTGGCTCGTGCCATTCGATTTTTATCAATGATTTGGGCATGAGACGGGTCGCCGCGAAATTCGTACCAAAATTGCTCAATTGCGACCAAAAACAGCATCGCATGAACATTGCTAATGAGATGTTGGACTCTGTCCGCGACGACCCAAATTTGCTCCAGAGGGTCATAACTGGTGACGAATCGTGGGTTTATGGTTATGACGTGGACACCAAAGCTCAATCATCTCAATGGAAGCTGCCGCACGAACCAAGACCGAAAAAAGCGCGCCAAGTTCGGTCGAATGTGAAAGTTTTGCTGACAGTTTTCTTCGATTGCAGGGGCGTGGTGCATCATGAGTTCTTGCCACAGGGTAGAACGGTCAATAAGGAATATTACCTGCAAGTTATGCGCAATTTGCGCGAAGCAATCCGCCAGAAACGCCCGGATTTGTGGAAGAACAAAAATTAACTTTTGCACCACGATAACGCCCCTGCTCACACATCGTTGCTTGTGCGCGAGTTTTTGGCCAAAAACAACACACTAATGATGCCGCAGCCACCGTATTCCCCAGATCTGGCCCCCTGTGACTTTTTCTTGTTCCCTAAACTGAAGAGGCCCATGAAAGGACGACGTTACGCTACGCTTGACGAGATAAAGACGGCATCGAAGGAAGAGCTGAACAAGATAAAAAAAAATGGTTTTTTGAAGTGCTTCGAAGATTGGAAAAACCGTTGGCACAAGTGTATAATATCTCATGGGGATTACTTTGAAGGGGACAAAATAGATATTCATGAATAAATAATTTTTGAAAAAACACAAAAGTCGCGATACTTTTTGAACACACCTCGTACATTTATATATATATATATATTTTTTTTTTCATCTTGATGGCGGACAGAGTGGGGACGATGACCGGTTATTATAATATAAGAGGCCGCGGATTCGAGCCGGGGATGGCATACTGGTATACTGTTTATCAAACAATGCCATTGCACAAATCTATATGTATACGTTGTGTATACGAGTATTGGCGTACATGCGTACGTAAATATCATGAACGCCCAATCTGTATACCTACCTAGCCGTGTTCGCAACTGAGTGTAAGCTCAGCGCTCCGTATGGGACCAAATCGCTAAGTGGCGCTAGGAGTGTTTGCTCTTGCTTCGATAGCTAACTCTTATTATTATTATTCGATAGCTAACTTTTATTATTATGTGTTGTTGATGTTTATTCACTATTATTGGTAGAGTCTCTGTATTTATTTCTGTATTATATGAAGATTAAGTTGAACGCGTAAGTGTACAGGTAACAATGCACTTCGTACAGCTTTAGCAGCAAGATTCAATTCGAGTCAGTAGTCGAGCCCGGCTTCGGTAAACTTGCACAATCGGATTTATATCTGTCTGGTTATGAATGTCTGATCAGTTGGTGTCGGTGTCATCCTGTTTGCGAATAACTGATCCGACATCGGGCCGCCAACCTAGACAGGCTACAGGCTGAGGCGAATGCGTGGACATAGTTTATGCAGGAGGAAGGGCTTATTGCCTATTATTTATCGCTGTTAATTGTCGCTGGATTCAAGTCGGCGGACAAGTGCATGTTTGCTATGTTGTCTATGACCTCGGCATCTTCGTTTTTTCATTCTCGTGACGTCTGTTGCCTCTTGCGTTGTTCGCGTTGACTTTGCCGTTGCGTTGCTCCTGATGGTTGTTCTTCTTGTCGTTCTCTTAAAACGTGTCTGTCGGGCAGAGGCCGAGAGGCCGCCTCATACTGGAAAGGGGCTCGACATCGTACGGGCACATGAACTCCGGTCATTTTTGGACTTACTTGCCATGATAATCGACAGTCTGGTTTAAAGATGTTGAAAGGTCATGGCTAACAATGAGTACTTTTTAAATTGAATAAGATCGGTTAGCTCGTTCAATTTTAAAGTTGATTGTAAAGTTTAAAAAATCCAGTTACTTTCTCTTCCATCCAATATATTTTTTATGGGACCGTCTTCTCCGGACGAGGAATTTATTTAAGTTCAATAATTCTCTATCAGGCTTTATAAAAAAAAAAAAAAATATATATATATATATATATATATATTGCGGTTATCTGCTGGCTAACTTTAAGCCTGCATTCTTTTCTACGGACACAGGCTTTTGGCCATTTTAGATTTTTGGTCTAACTAGATAGAAAACAAATACGAGCAGGAGAAGCATCGACATGGCTGTATGTGTCTGGCCAAAGCTGCACGACAGTATGCCAGCAGATGATTGGCCGGCCGAGCCCACTCCGAAGTCAGTGTTCAGAACGACAAGATGCTTCAGAAGATGACGACGTCACCCATCAAAACATCGTCAGAAACAGCAGGACCTAACTCCCCGTTTTTGCTCCCTCGCTGCCTCCTCTTTTGCTTGCCCTTTCGTCTCTATTCCTTGGCCGGTGTTAGCCTTACCAGCGCTCATTTCCACAAGCCATCTGGAGGGCGGACGGAGAGCCGCCACGATGCCCCGTCTACTAACCAACTATGTCTAGCACCGCCTGCTGTCCGATTGTTCTCCTTCTCAGCGCTTTGGGGCTCCAATTCCAAGCCAGTCCTCTATACCCGATCATCGAGGTTGGTTTTTGAGCCCACCAAGCTGCCTCCGCCGTCGTGCGGCCGGGCAGCCAGCCGTTCCCCCAGGGGCCACCCCGCGATCATCGAGCACACTCACGATCAGGTGGTTGCGAGAGATGTTGAGCGTGCGTTGGTGTATGTGTGTGAGTCTGTGTGTACACATATGTGGATGTGTGTATCCGTGAGAGCTATGTACGCATGTTCCCGACCGGCAGATATCCCAGAGGAGGACAGGATTCGTCGTGTGCCGTTGTTCATCTAGCTGCTCTGTCTTTGTGTTGTCCTGCTTCATGGCCTTCTCCAGAGACTCCGTAGGCATCCATAGACCCTACCGTTGTCCCGTCCCGTGCCGTCTCTGTCTTGTCCCCCCCACCCCTCCCCCCGCCCTAACAACTCCCAGACAACAACTCGACTACGCACACAACGTCCCGTTCATGAGGTTTCCGATTGAGACGATCGAGAACGTTTCAAATAGTTGCGGCAGCAACGAACAACAACAACAAAATCAACAAACAGTACAACAGTAACGACGATAGCAAAGATAGTCGTGGGATTGCGACAACAAATCGTATCTAATGGGTAAGCCGTGCCCTCCTACATCTCTTTTGCTAACCAGACCGTCAGTCGACCACAGCGCTTACCAGCGTCCAGCTTGCAAAGCAAGTGCGGGCTGCATTGAACGTGTCGATTCATCCACTCGTCCGTCGTCTTATCCATATAATCGCCTCCTCTCAGATGCGTTTTCACCTGTCCTTGCGGCCCGCTCGACAGTGGCACGAATTGCTGGTGCTAGCGGGGTGCTAGAACATTGACGGATGACAGCTGAGGCCAACGTAGTGCAGCATGCGTAACGGTAACGTGAGTCATTCCGGCGATAGAGAACGAGTAACGACCATGCTTCCAAGAACGACACAACAAGACAAACGACGACAACAACAACAACAACCTCGACCGCAACGCATGTCACGCAATGCTGCCCCTCAAAGGAAACGGCTGATCTAGTGGCGCTTAAACGCTGCTGTTTGCGACGACGTATTACCAGAGAATTTCATAGAGTTTGCTAAGAATACGGCTTCTTAGCTATTTCACCGTGCTCCAAAGCATTTAAATATATGGGTCGCAGTATAAGCACTGCGCACTGATTCACTTGTGTAAAGTTGGAAAGAGCTCTTGTAGGTGGCGCTGAATCTGAACTGCGCTGAATCACTTGTGTAAAAATGAGAAGAGCTTTTGTAGGTGGCGGCCTGGCTCCTTTGTAGCTAGTAGCCACGATAAGCAGTTCGTTGAGTGCGGGACATACGGCTTACCACGCCATATATATATATATATATATATATATATATATATATATACACATATATATATATATATATATATATATATATATATACATATATATATATACATATATATATATATATATATATATATATATATATAAATATACGTAGTGCCCACCACACTAATGACCGGACAGCGACCGTTACGAGTTCGCTAGTCGTTCGCTCCAACAACACACCTCCTCTGCGACTACTAACTCATTTATTCGCGTGCCACCTTTTATATCACGGATTTGCGCATTTTGTGACATCACGCGTCTTCGCTACTGGGGTATCGGCATCTTCTATTCGGCGTTATGTCTTTAGTTGGCTTCGGCATTGCCGCCAACCGACGCTGTCTATGCCCGCACTGCTTAACGAACGCTGCTATCCTACATATATATATATATATATATATATATATATATATATATATATATATATATATATATATATATATATATATATATATATATATAGAGTGTTCGGATAATCTTATTTAAAACTCTGGGCTATAGTAAAACTGAAAAAGATGAAAAAATAATTTTACCAATTAAAAGGGGAGCGGAATTGTTTCGTATAGAAATGAGATGATTTTCTTAAGCTGCGATTTTAGGTAGGCTGTACGACTTAAGTTTATAAAATGCTCGATTCTAAGAAAACGCAATATTCAATTGAAAACTCAATTGACTGTCTGAATTTTAACTGGCATATATATATATACATATACGTAGCGACAAAACAGTCCCAAAACAAAATGCCCAACAACTTTCTTTTTGTTCTATTTCGACTTTGCGACCGACTCAGAGTACCTCTGAATTACACCTTACAGGAATACGAGGATTTCATCGAAGAGCTAGAGAGAGCACCCCGAGTCACCGAGAAGCAATTTTTTAGGACGGGACTTCAGTGCGGCCCACAGTTTTCGGAGAAGCAGGGGCAAACCAGACTACCGAACGCGTTCAAAAGTGCCTTATCTCATTGAATGCTCGTCAGTGGAAATCTTTACACTACAAGGGAAAGCCTGTCTAAAATCCAGCTCTTGTCCACAATCTACGAGTCATCCCCCCCCCCGTGCTGAGGGAGCCAGATCGCCGAACAGCGAATGACCTGCCACCACCTACGGCGAGTCTGCACGTGTCGCATAGCAAGGCACCGGCCAGAACTTTCGTATTTAAGGGACAAGAACGAGAAGCACAAAGAGAGTTATTAGGAATGTAAAGTAAGCCACTTAAACTTAATGTGCGAGAAAGAGGTCGACAGAAACTTTTAAGACAGAGGCGGGTACAAGACCGTGCGTGTAACAAAATGCGCCACGCACATATGCCACTATCAGAGAAATAGCCCGATCAACTATACTTGCGCTCTGTCCGCCCGCCAAGACTCCGGCAGCAGCCCATTCTCTCGAAAGATATTTCATACTTTACCTTCGAGCCAAACTTAATTCAAGGGATGAAAGTCGTGGCGGAACGCATAAGGCCAATACAAGTATCGGGCCTCAGATGCGGTCCCCTCAATGCAAGCAGTACGTTTGCTTGCCTCTAGAAAGCATCTGAGCAGAATATCAACGAATGACGAGTAACAAAACCAGCAGAAAACCAGCATTGTTTGTGAGCCCGATATTATTATATCCCATACATTCAATCATTAGTAAAAAGCCAAACAAACCTAAAGCACATGTGCACCGAGAGCCAACTGATCGGGTTGTCTGGCCATTATTCTCTTGGAAAATTAAACCGCGTTCAATACGCTTTATATATATATATATATATATATATATATATATATATATATATATATATATATATATATATATATATATGTGCATTTATTTAATAATCACCTTTGTTAGGTAAATAGTCAAATACTAAACATAAAAACACGGTCACTGAGCCAGCCTGGCTAGTGATTTAACTATAGGGTACTCCCGCGCATGATATCTTCCACAAGCTCTCGCACACCTGTTACAGATACATTCTTCTGCCGGCTCATGGTACCCTTCAGTTTTACAGAGAACATGTTGGAAACCGTGCACCGCATAGCGTACTGCCACACTGCAATTAGTGCCATGTAGTCCCATCCACGTAGTCCCATGCATGTTTGTCATTGCACCCGTACTAAAGAAGTCGGGGTCCACGTCCGCCGTTCTCTCCTCCCACTGAAAGATGAAATCCCTGTAGGCCTGTGTTTCGGGCAGCCGGAACTGGCGTTGCAGGTCCTCTATGAAGAACGGGGTACCGGTGAGAAGATAGACCAGACGATTGCGGTACGACGTGTAAAGACCGAGCACTCGCTTGAGAAAGGCGGGTTTCACTCGGCTAAGCCTCGCGAGCTGGACCACGCTCAAGTTCTACCAGATAAGCTGGATGCCCTACGATGTCATACGCGATCTTAATGTTGAAAAGTCCCAGCGCCGTCTTGAGGGAGAGAAGCGTTGGTTTCTCAATCCCGACGCTTGCTTTTTTTTCGAGGAGGTTGAGGGTTTAAAATACATTTACGTACGACTGAGCAAAAGCATGCAGGGATTGGTTGTCCCCAGAACATGCTCACACTCAGACAGTGTTGGACTCAGCCACCAAACAGCAAGTCTCACCACCAAGCCTTGGCGCTTTGCAAGAGTCGAGCCGTAGGCTTAAGGCAATACCCACTAAAACCCTACATATATGCACGACAGTGCCTACATATATGTATCCCCCTTAAGATGACCCTCCGGCTTGCGGGATCCTTGACAGAGAAGAGTAACTACGCACAGGCGGTGGGGAAATCTCGGAAGCTTTAAATCATTATGTCCTGCTTGTCGAGTCGCGTGGTGCAAGCGACTCTCTTATGCTTTCCTCTAGTCTTCTTCTTCCGGCATCTTCCTTGGCCTTTATAATACGTTGAATAGGCTTTGCAGCCGCGTCCCTGTTGTTGACCGACGTGAGCATGTGTGCGACTAGCTCTCCCAGGCTTTGCTTTCTGGGCATGTCTTGTCTGGTCCATGCGGCGCATCTCAAAACCTTATGTTCCGGAGAGTCCACCTCGTCGCAATACAAACATTGCGTTGAGTCAACCTTTTCTATCCGGTTTAGATACACCTGGAAATCGCCGTGACCCGTGAAAACCTGGGTCAAATAGTAAGTAAGACGACCCCCGGGACGATTCATCCATCGGCGAATGTTTGGAATAAGGTTCCTCACAGGCGCTCCTGGTTGTCCGTCCGGGATACTGTCCCACTCCTCCTGCCACCGATCGAGTGTTACCTCGTGTTCTTGTTCGAGTTCCTTAGCTGGGTCATTCCAAACGCGCCGACGTTCGGCTGCCTTTAGGTCCCAGGGCGCTGTCTCTGCCAATACAAGCGAGGCCACCGTACTGATGGTGCGATACCCCCGGATGATGCGAAGGGCGCCGATCCGCTAAACCTTCCTCAAGAGCTTCGTCGTAGCGTTTGTGTCCATTGTAGGCGACACCCAGACTGGCGAGCAAAAAGGATGATGGACTCGGACACGGACATTAGTAGTCTCCGTTGGCTATCTCTGGGGCAGTGCGTGTTGGGCAACAGGCGGGCAATGTCATTAGCCGCCTTTTGCACCTTCGCGACCGCTATCCTCACATGAGGGGTTCCCCGCAGTCCCCGGTCCAGATGTATACCCAGGTATCTTGCCGTGTCCTTTAGCTCAATGTTTTCGCCGGACAGCGTAAGCTTCATGAGTAGAATCGCCTTACTCTTCTGGGGGGCGAGTGTTAGGCCGGCACCTCTCATCTATCTATCGATATATGCTAGCGCAATATTAATCCCGACGCTTGCTACGAGGGCTTTTCTGACCCTCTCGACGACGTGCTCGGTAAACGACGTACCGGAGGTCGGAAATAGTGCATGTATGTATATATATATATATATATATATATATATATATATATATATATAGATATAAATGTGCAATTGCGAGACAGCTAGTCCTCCTATACAGAAACTAAGCACACTGTCGTGTTTGCAAGAAAATTCTGCTTCCCCCAAAGAACATATTTGATACCATACACTTTGGTACCAAACTTATGGCAATACGAGCTGTGATTGCGAGGTAATTCAGATTTTTCGACGGGGCGTCCAGATTAAGTGCGTGCATAAATGACTGTGTGGCGCCGTTCACTACCGTCGCGCGGCAGCCGCGGCGCCGCCGCACAGTCGTTTATGCATGCAATTAATCTGGACGTCCCGCTGAAAAATCTTAATTACTCCACAACCACAACTCGCATGTCCAGACGTTTGGTACCAAAATAATCGCCATGTGCGTTTGCCTAAATATGTTAGTTTTGAGCGCTGTGAGTGGTAGTAGGGTATTCATTTTGAGGTATTTGGTGTAAACGCTAATAAAAGAACTAATTTTTTGCGAATTCTGTTTTAACCGACCATGCCGCATTTTCTGGCCAGCGTTATATTATTTGAAGAAGGCAGACTTTTCTCACGAATACGACGATGTGCTTAGTTTCTGTATAGGAGGTCTAGTTGTTTCGCAATTGCACACTTTGTGCTTCTATGTCGGGCAAAAACACCAATGTTACACATTGTAGATCTCTCAGAGGCCATGTTCCGTTGGAGAAAAGATTTGCCTTAACGAGCTCTACAATTCGTTATATAGTTTTCGGGAATGTTCTGGGAAACCCTATATATATATATATATATATATATATATATATATATATATATATATATATATATATATATATATACGTATATATATATATATATATATATATATATATGTGTGCTTTCAACACACACACACACAACCACAAGCAATAACAAGAACGTTACCACGACTTTGGGGTATCCCCCTGTACTCTGCCACAGGGCAGCAGGTGTAATCTCAATTTGAAAATGAGTCGGAACTTGCTTTCTTTGCCGGTGAACAAGTTCAATGTCCGTCGTCAGTGAACGTAGGTAGCTAGATGTCTTTTGTCAAGGTGGCCTTGCCACGGGCTGTGTTGGACCAAAATAAAAAGAACCCTCCCGGCCGCTTTTCAGTATGTGACTAACTCTCTTTTTTTTCTGCTCGCCTTGCGTGCGTATGTCTGTATGAACATTTGTATTTAGGCAATATTTGTGTGTACGCAGGCGCGACCGCGTACCGCGAGTGTATGTGTATGTCTGTGTGCAGAAGCGGAAGGGCCCAGATCCCACACCCAGGTTCCGAACCCGGAGCCCGGAGCGGCTGGCGAAATGTTTGAAAACCAGGGTACGGCAAGCCGACACCATTCATCCTGTCGATACTTGCCGACGTCTTTTTTTGCGAACGGGACACGGAGCGTCCGCCGTTGCTGGCTCTGGCTGCGGCAGTCGCCTCGTCGTCGTCGTCATGCACGAGGTTCCTTTTCATTTCATTTTGTTGTTTTGTCTCCTCTGTCGCACCTTGTCCGTCACGCGAGCGCGTTCTGTACGACGTTCCTTGTTCGCCAGTGGTTCGCCTCCTCTTGCGCGAGACTTGGAATACCTCTGCCGCTCTGCCTGGATCGGTCGTGTTGAATTTTCGTTCCGCTGACGGCGCCAAGTCACCGACCGACCCATCTCCCTCTCCCCTGCCCCCTCTCTCCCCACTCTCCCCTCCTTCTCCCTTCTCTCCCCTCTCCCCCCTCTCTCTATCTATCGCACACGGCCGTTGCTCAGCTGTGAGACGATGGATTTCTTGTTCGCCTTTCACCAATTCCGAAATTCGATTTGTCTGTTGGACAACGCGTAAGACAACACGGGAGCGGGGGGCGTAAAACGACGGTGACACAGTGATGGCAGTAACGACAACGGCCACGACTACAATAACAGCACCAGCATCAGCAACAACAACAGCATCATCATCATCATCAACGAAAACAACAACAACAACAACAACATCTGCTGCAGACGACGCCATAGCCACTGCTCAGGCTATAGACCGTCCGTCGGCACTGTCGAGTTTCGAGCCACTTAAGAAAGAGGCCACTGCTGCGGAACGGCCAGCTGCTACGATTCGACCAATGTTACCTTGCTGTAAACCGGGCCTTCGTTCTCTCGTTGGCACACACTCTCGTTCGTACTCGCTCTTGTATTGCTATGTATATTTTGGCTCAATAGGCGTTTTCAAGAAGAGACAACTTTTTTTTGGTAAGTAAAAACCGTTCTCACTAAAACAGAATGACACGGAGGACGAGTGCAAGGAAGTCTTGCTGCATGCTATCTGCCAAGACTGTCCGACTCGCTGAATTGCGTTCAGCGGAGAGGCCGATATCGGCCTGGGCTCACCCGCAGAAGCCGACTGCCCACCTACGTGAGGCTATTGCGTCTCTCTCTGTTTCTACCTTTGCCTGGCACACCGTCTGTGTCTATAGTGGTGCGAAAAAGCCGGTAAGAAAACACTCGACCCCCTCGGACACGGAATGCGTTGTTGACGGACTATAACCGATCAACTGTCGTTGACCGAGTTTACGTGTCACATCCTATGTGTACGAGGGCGTTGAGAAGATGCAGTACTGCTGTTGAAGAATTTTTATCGAAGTCGAAGGAACTACTTGGATATTCCGGTAGCCTGAGCGACAGTAACTGTCAAAGCCTTGCCGCACTAATCAACCCTAATCAATTCGGTAGCCCTTTTAAGAAATTACTTTATGCCTACCTCTTAGCGTTTCTAACCTTAACTTCTGTTGCGGAAGCGTCCATCTGGGCGAATCGCAACTATCTAGGATGACCCATTAATGTTAGACTCTTCTTTGTTTCGAACGGAAGAAATACAAACATGTGGTATAGCACCACACAAATAAATTTTTTTGTCATATAGCCCTCAGTTGCCTAGGAAATTTGTTTGCGCCGACGACCAAATATGACTGCGCGCGTACGCATGTACTTGCGGAGTTGTCTTTGTACATCCCTTACATTGTAACCTTTGCAATTTCCTTTTTGTTGCATTATGGCATAAATGCTCTGGTCGCAATTACGTTTTTAAGTAGCTCGATAAAAAGCCCAGTTTACATGTATTCTTTGTAAGATGTGACAATATGACATATATATATATATATATATATATATATATATATATATATATATATATTTAGTCGGTTAAAAGACTCTGTTTTACTATTCTAAAGAAAAAAATCGCCAAGCCCGTATCAAACAACCCTATCCAGCTATGTGCAGACACTGCAAGACTAAAAACACCACGCGCTGCAAACGTTCGATTCGCGTATATACGCGTTCGTGGCTTTTTTTGTTGAGCATCAAAGTCCTCTGGTTACAGGTAGCTTTACTTCAGTGGAACAGTCGCTTCTACCGTGAAGGCTTAAATATATATATTTTTTGGCGGCAAGGTGGATGTCTACGTCACCGGCATTTTACGCTCCACCAAGCTAAGCTTCTCTGGGGATTGTTGCAGTGAAAGTGCGGTAAGTCAAAGCCTCCGCTCTCGTAGGACCGAAGTGTGAGAGAACGAACGCAAGCTATAGCTTCCATCGTACGTTATGACACACGCACACACACACACACGCTATATTAACCATATTCAAATGCAAAACAGGATAAAACAAAGATAGAAGACGTGTTGACTATGTTTTTGTTGTATGATTACTTTTGCATGCAGTTCTAATCTGATCCTCAATTTCGGCGTCTAAGGCACCAGGCCATATCAAAAGCAAACAGAGGCTGACCTTGGCAAGGTGAACGAGATAGTGATGATGACGGACAGAAGTCAGCCAGCTGACGCTACTACGCAACTATGCAAAACGCTGAACATGCCAATCCCATTTCAAAGATGATCTTCTATCTAGGGCCTTGGCCCTAGATGGAAGATCAGTGTGGAGAATGGCAGAGTTCGTCCTGCAGGTACGAAGGTAGATTAGGTTGTTGTCCACCTAGCAAATGTTGTGACCGTCGTAGCCGGTGTTATACTGTTACTGCCAGCTGTACGCTGGAGAACACGGGAGCAGTTACTATATTTTCAAGACAACTGCATCCTGTGTGGCCGGCCAACTTTTAGCTCTCGAATGAGACAATTTACTAACACTGCTCGCTTTTCTTCTCTCGATCTCGCTCTTTCCTCTTTTCGCAATTCCCGGCGTCTTAACGCTTGTTATCAGCGTCGTCATCCTGCTCCCCTTTCCCTCTTCTTTCATGTCATTTAAGTGAGTTTATTCAGCTCGCCCCGCCTTGGCCTGTCTGCGCTTCCAAGCTTCCAAGCTAGTTAGTAGGGCTAAAAAGTCGGCAAAAAAAGGACAAAATTATCACGACGCTAGTTGTTAGATTCGTAAAAGGGAGACACAAAGAGAATTTATTTGCTCATCGGGAAATACAGAGAAAGAGAGCGAGAATTAATTCGCCGTATGGGTTTCCGCACCTTGGGCTGTCAGTCGTACACCACTACTATAACTGTCAGCAATGCTCCAGTATACGCACTTGTCCGTCAAAGAAGAGCGCGCACGTTAAACGCTGCGTTATTGTCGTGTTCTTCTCTGGGTCGTAGTTTGCGTCTGCAGACTTTTTGCTTCTTCTCTTATGCCTATGTCTCTGTTTCCCCTTAATATTATATATATATATATATATGCACACTCGTTCGCTATAAAACTTTTGCATGTCACACACGAATCCTTTGGGAGCCGTCGCAACGCGCCGTCAACGCTGCTGCTATGCTGTATCGGGTTAACCTTTGTTAGGGAAGGTTTTTATTCCAGCCGCCAGCGGAGTGTTTCCTCTCTCTCTCTATCCCTCTCTGTCTCCCTCTCTTGTTTTCTTTCTTCTCCTACGAACTTCATTTGCCCCACCAGTTCGATAGTCTTAGTCCCTCGCTGTGTCTGCCGGGCCTCCTCGGCTTCCACTCTCTTTGCCCCTCTCTCAACACTTCTTCTCTGTGTCCTCTGGTGTGCTTGTATGGCGCGGTATCATCTTCTCCCATCGTTGACTTTGGTCTTTCATACACACAGACTTACATTTCCAGTGTCCTGGCATTCGCCGTTCTATTTAGCGCATTCACCCACCGATGTAATAATAGTTCTATGGCTGTAGTATTTCTTCTCATCGCCGGGGCTCTCGTCGTCGTCGTCGCCGTCGTCTTAGTGTCGTCTGCAGTGCAGAAGTGTCACATCCAATACGTTTTTGTCACCTGGCGTTATTCTCTATTCTTCTCGTCGAGTGCTGTCCGCTCTAAATGGCAAGAGAAGGCGACGGCGAGATGAAAGCGAATGAAAGAGGAAAAGGGTGAGATCTGGGCGCTGTGCCCAATTCCTTATAGCCCCCTTTGCTCTAGCTAGCCACAGCTTGGCCTCCAAGGTGTGCTGGGGGTTAGAACAACTGCCGCCTCTCAACGACTGACCGTGTCGTCGTGCTTGTAGTACGACGTGAAATTGTGGCCTGGGCGCAAATACACACACATATAGCTCGTATAGGAACTATATATATATATATATATTTAGTTCGCAATGTCCAAGCGTTGGATAGCCAGTATCCACAAACGTAAAGCAGTCGGCTGCCAAGAAGGAATGAAATTGTGGCTATGGTCACACTGGCAAAAGGTGACCACTGCTTACCAAAAATGTCACCGCGCTAACCAGAAGGAGCTCTAAAGCATCTTGTAAGCGATAGTTCCCATCCAAATTGAAACAATGAGGTTTTCATTCCGCCGCATCTGGGATTACGTTGATGATGCACCCAGACTATTCATCCGACTTAGCACCTTGCGATTTCTACTTTTCGCGAAAATAACAAAAACGTTGAGAGAAGGCGCTTGGATGCATAGATCCACCGCCTCAACGAATGTATAGAAATTGTCTCGTTCTAAGTATCTTAATTTTGTCGTAGTTAGTTCCTATGCAATTTAAATATTGACTTTACGAAGCATATATTCAGGAAAAATCCACCTGTATTCTATTAGATAAATGTAAACAAACCTTGATAGACTCCGCATATATATATATATATATATATATATATATATACATGCGTATGCACATGTTATCTAACGCAGGATTAGCCAAACTCAACAATGTACTCCTCCCATTGTCTTGAAGGTCAAATGTCAATTGAGGATTTTTTACTGAAAAGTCTGTCGCCCGTGTCTGCCCACTTTTGTTTCTGTGTCAACATCCTACAGACTACATAAGAATGTTTATAAAAAAATGCTAGGAGGCTCACCCAGTTATACATGTGTATCTGGGATCATTTTAGTGTATCCGGCAAAATTAAACAAATCGGTGGTTTAAGTTCGGTTTTGCATTCCCTACCAGATAACTTTAATAAACACCTAGAAAAAAATTAGAATGTCAGTCATTTATGTTTACTGGGCGATAATTCACCCTCGAATAACTTATCGCAAGCCTTGTGCACGTTATAACATTGATTACAGCGCTTTTGGTAGATTAAGCTTTATTAGAAGCTGCCTCACATGATGTCTTCTTTAAGTTGTCAGTAGTTGCCAGATATGCCAATCCAAATATATTTCGTATGCACCTTTTTTGAAAAGTTACTATTGGTTCGATATTCGACTTGACTGAGGCACCGCGCAGCAAGATATCATTACTTAAAGTGTGAAATGATAAATGCATAATACATTTTTCAATTCGACGGGCGCATTGTGGCATAACATGTGCAAAAGTAAGGTCCGTGCCCCCAATCTGCTCATCATTTGTCTAATATGGATTCCATGTTCTTCGGGAATGTCAGATCAAGTTATTTATAGTCGTGTACCTTATCAATTTTTGGACAGTTAGAGTATACACCAAGATCAAAGCTTAAGTGAAGTCTGATAACTAAAACAATTTATATATATATATATATATATATATATATATATATATATATATATATATATATATATATATATATACGTTTTTAGTATTTGATTTAGTACCCCACAGAAAGTAGTATGATTAGTGAACTAGCGGTTTTCATTGTGGTTGGTGTAGCAGTTATTAAATTCGCGCGTGTTACTGGACGGGCCAGCCAAGCAATGGCGACTACAGATGACAACAAAGAGAAAAGAGGGGTTTGCGTATCACATGAGTGATACGCAGGACAGGCGGTACTCTAAGCGACAAAGAGCTGCAGTGCAAAGCGACACGCGTAACGAACCCACTGACAAGAGGTCTCCGGCTGGGCCCAATGGCAGAAAACTCGACGCTTAAACAGCTTTTGCGATGAACAGCTTGACCGTGGCGGGTCAACGGCTTTTAGGCGCTAACAGCGTCGACATTACGACAGAAGTTACAACAGGACTAACAAACACATGAACTAATTAATGTACCTAAGCTCACTAACACGTGGCCTTAGTCAAGGCAACATGGTGCATGCAACACCAATCCTACCGAACACCTGAATCAACATAGATAGACTTCGTTAGAAGAGCCAACAACATCCGTAAAACAAAATCTGATCATGACAGCAGAACTGTCCGTAGGCAGCACTACGGTAGGTAGGTTCTGCTTCAACAACAAAATTAACAACATCATTATTCGATGCAAAGTTCAAACGGGTACACCACCCATAAACGAACGGAGTCAAAACGATAAACGGCAACTGCAAACTCTCATTTAAGTCTCAAGTGCAACAGCAACAATACCTGTTTTAATGGAGTCTGGTGGCATGGCGCATTCGCGTGAGACTTGCAACCGAAGGAGACGCAACAATATCAACAACAATAAAAGCGAAAACGACAACAACAACAACGAAAAACGTACAAATCATATGGAGTTATACTTATATTGAACAACAATTGCAATGCATTCAATTGCCTGCTGAGCCGTTTGGCGGACAGCGTCGTCGTTGTCGTCGCCGTTGTCTTCGTATCTCTCATTTTCGTCACTTCAATAGCAAAAATAAACGCGTTTTAGAAACAAAGCCGTGCTACCAGTGCCTTGTCAATAACCAACCACCTATTTGACCAATGATTGAACAACTCCTCAGCCTGTTCATCTTTTCTTTTGCCTTTCTTTCCTCGTTGTCATAGGGTACGTAGCGCCTATCCATGACAAGTCAATAACAAGCAAACGCCCACTACGGTTGGCCGGCGCACGTTTCGCTATGCCGCTTGCAGGAGCAGCTTGTAAACGAAACGGCTGCAATGGAAAGATGTAGCTCGTTAGATATAACACAGTTGTAGAAGAAAGCTTTCTGTGTTTTTTTTTTGTTTTTTTTTTACGTAAGGTACACATACATTCATGCATAAACATATATGCATGGACGTATGCGTGTCTATACATGTTGGTTTATGCATACATGTATATGTCTATACAAAGTTATTTTTGTTCTATGTTGGGTAGATACAGGTATACAATTTATTATAAACATTTTAGGATATCTGTGCCAATCTTCTCAGTAAGGAAACTGCGTAGCACTTACTGCTGTGGAGCGCTTCTAAAGTTCCCCTTATTATGCGCACAACCTGTTACAATAATTACAAATGCATGTGTCACCAGGCTCATGGAAGCCCTCAGTCCGCCAAGGTGCACGGTGAAACCTATAGAATCGCGATAGGTGCCACCATTTATATGCCGATTCGTACTGCCTACTGCCTTGGACTCAAAGTTTAGCCTTGCCCCGGCGGTCTAAAATTCTAGAGTTCAGAAAACCCGCTACAATTTTCTTAGGTTGAGCTTCTGTGGCAGACGCGATTTTTTGCATGTTGTTCCTAGGCGCGGACGTTTCGTTGTCCTTGTCTCTCTTCTACAGGCGAAAGTGGTGGTTCCTGCCCTTGAGTCCTGTGGGGAGTTACGTTGTGTCGAGCCCTAATTCCGTGCGCGTAAACGGCGGTTGTCGGCAGGGGGGGGGGGGGGGGGAAAGAATAGTGTATTCGTCTGTAGACTGCGTGGACCCGCCTTGGATTTCGCTGGTGAAAGCGATAATCAAGTGCCCACTGTTGCCGTAGGATTTAGCATCTATGCCTCTGGTTTTCAGGTGTCCATTTAAATCCTAAAAAGTAGCGACTCGTCGACAGATAGCTTCTGCATCAACCTCAGTTGCCTCCAAGAGCCCCTTGTAGGAGTTGGCGCTCCTGTCCTGAGCCACTTAACGATGCACGTGTTGCATGGTTGAGATATCTACGTTTAAACGTTCTTTGCGGGCAATTGGAATGTCATTTCGTTTCTCTGCAGCTGGTGCTTAACTGAGGCACGGTGACGATGGTTAGTCGCAGCTTGCTGTCCTTCTCGCGTAACTTTAGTGAGAATGCCGCCACCTCTTTGAGAAAGTCTTCCCTGCAGAACGCATAGCAGTCATCGTCTTCACAGTGGAAAATTACGTTGGTAGAGGCAATACGATCTTGCCGTACTTTGTTGGCCAGATGTTTTAGCACAGACGAGGTGACGTCGTGCTGGTTGTACGCGCAACCACTGCTGTCTCCTTAGAAAGCTGGTCCACTATACTACCGCTATTTGACCGCTTTAGGGACTCCAACAACAAGTACGCACTTTTCTTGAGGACGTATTTGTCTAGCTTGCTTGTGTAGAGTGTGCTGTGCGCTGCTAGATATCCACTTCTCGTCCTCTGCTTCTGTATCCACCGTCTCAGTATCGAGTCTTGGACGCCACTTATTGGCGCGCTGTCTGCGCTCCACATACGGTAAAGTCACCTTCAATCACCGCACAGTGTTAAAGAGATCACCGTTAGCGTTCACATTCATTGTTTCTATATTAGGCTGGCCTAGCTTTAACTGTGTGCACAGTCGAGAGTTTTACATAGCGCCGGTGGATTGTTCGCTCGGTCTGTCAGCTGTTCTGCACTGCGGGGGGGGGGGGGGGCGTTGGATGTCCTTTGACACTGTCCACACTCTCCAACAACCCCCGCTCCAAGCGGGCTAGTAGCATATCGAAAGCGCAGCCGCTCCATTCCGCCGGTGTGGCCGCTTGACGCTTGCGCCAGTAACTCGTATGCGCCCTGATCACCTGTATTCGTGCGGTGGCGGCCGTGGTCGGTTAGATAGGTGCAAGTGCCGTGTGTCACCTAGCGGCGCTTGTGAGGTGTCAGTTCAGGTGCCGCCGTCTCGTCTGCTGTTGTCACCGGTCCAGGTTCTATTTTGGTGCGGGTCGATACAAGCGGCTCCGTATTTTCGTCCCATCCTCTGCAGTTCTCTTCCGCCTGTTAGTGCCAGTGGCCGGCTAACCGACCGACGCAGTGGAAGTTCCGAGCAACCCGTTGCTTCAGTTAGGCTCGGCCTTCTCACCATTAGAGCAGCACTGCGCAATCGCGAGCCTTCGAGCCTTTGGCCTCCCCATCCCCATTACTGCTTACAACGATAACAAACATGAAGTTCGCGTCTTGTTCGCCACTGGTTTCGAAACATGGTAGCAGACGACGTATATATATATATATATATATATATATATAAATACATATACACGCATATTTGTTATACGACCGTCCTTCAAAGCGATACTTCGCATTAATATATACTAATCTACCTTACGCCTTCGAGGCGCTTGGGTAACCAGAATCACTTACTTAGTTTCCCGGAATGTGTCAGATCGACTAGTTACCGCAGCTAGAAACGAAAAAGTTGAAGTTCTCCTTTGTGAACGCTTTTTTTTATCGATGTTTGCCGAGACAATGCCGTAAGAGTTATGCGCACGACGTTGAAGAACTACCAATCTAGGTTAATAGCGTGAATTATAGCGCACAATAAATTGTGGTGAAATATTAGGGTAAATTATAATTAAACACTGACTAGAGTCAGCTGTTATTTTTACGCGCATTTGATCATTTGTTATGATCAAATACTCGTATGTATATACCGTTTGCATAGAATGGAAAAGTGATGACGCCCTCGAGGTAAAGATGCAGCAACAGCTAGTTCGGAGCGCCGAAGTAGAAATCAAAATAAGATAAACACGTGTTGATGATGCAGGGCAAACGGCTGCCCCATAGAACATATATATATATATATATATATATATATATATACGTAGAGGAAGAAAAAAGGAAGCCAGAAAAGAAGATCGAGGTACGCACGCCTGCAGGCTGAATGTAAATTTATTCACCTGTGCGTAGGGAGCCAACAATAACAACACCTCAACGCAACGCACAACAACAACGACTACAATCAACAAACAACAACAGCAACACTGATAACCATAGCAACAACAACAACAACAGCAACAACAACAATAACACTAGACACTATAGACAAAACCAATGACGATGAGTATGACACGAGTCGGACAAGACAGCCGTAGGTTAAGGAGCTGTAATGGTCGCGGAAGACGATTTAGAGGACGAGGCAATTTAAGAAAAAATACATCAACAACGGCGACAACGAAAATGTTGAAGCTGTCATGGCCATTCTCATTTTTCGACCTCACCCCTCACGGTCAGCTCTCGTCGGTGGGCGCGGACTGCAAAGTGTGTCCGTCGTCCTGGTCGTGCGCTCGTTTGCCCTAACACAGCCACCCGGATAGCGCGCGGGCGAGTGTATGAGCCCCGTTCATTAAGTGCTTCAGCGACGTTCAAAAAACAACCAACTCTTGTTGGTACTACTACAAATACTACTTTTGTGAGTTCTGCGATTCTTACAATTCGTTTGTCTCTTCTTCTCGCTTTCTAGTATTTATTCTTCTTGTTCTTCTTCTAGAGCTACTTAACGGGGCAAGCAAGCAAGCAACCAATGCGATCAACTAACAACCACTCACTAGCTGTATGTGATTACGGATCGATGCGTGTTTGCAATGCTAGGGTACCGTTTTGACAAGGCTCGTCTTGTCTATGAGGCAACAGCGATGGGGCAATGTGCAAGCCGCACCGCCGGAGCGACTACTACCGCGTGCTACCTTGTCAGCTCAATCGTACACACTTATGAGGATGTGTCTCTACCTGCCAAAGCAGTTGCTGCCGTTCACGCCGGCCGTCGGAGCGGTGAAGTGCCGCTCTTCATTGCCCTCGTTTGCAATCCCTAACTTTCTTATTCAAAGACCATCTTCCTTGCCCTTTTCTGTCTGGCCGCGTGTCGGTGTTCTCCAACACTATCGCTGTTGTTGTTGTTGTTGTTGTTAGTGTTGTTGTTGTTGTTGTTTTTGTTGTTGTTGTGGTTGTAATTGTTGTTGTTGTTGCTGCTGCCTCTTTTGCTGGTGTTGCTGCTGCTGTCCCATCTCAAATCACTCGTCAATCAAAAGTAGTGAATAGTTTGCCACGTCGCCCTGTTTCCGCCGTTGTAGACGACCTCGGTTTTGAACATGCTAGCTCCAAGGACAAAGGCCTGACAAAACGACGAAAGCTAGGACAGCCATGAGAACGAATGACAGTGATCACATCGACGATGATAGACGAGCAACGATCATTGTTTCTGGCGCCGGGGCCGCCTCGTCCACAGTCCAGTTTTTCTGGCAATCGACCAGGGAGTAGTCGGCCGGCCGAACGCGCAACCGATCCCGGCCTGGCAAAGGAATCGACGTGTAGATCCTCGGTTACCTAAAACCCCTCGCATATGGGCGGCCCAAGTCCGTCTGCCGATCCATGCCTCTCCATCGATCTAGAGCTTCTAATTCCCCTCCTCAGCGTACTCCACCGTGTGTTGTCTTGCCTTGCGCAGCCGCGGATCTCCTCACAGACACGACCGTCTTTTCATTGAACACGTTTCACCGTGGGCATCATCCGCACCATTATCAGCAGCAGCAGCATCATCCGCACCATCATCATCATCAGCAGGATCATGATCATCACCTCAAGGCCCACTATTACTACCATCAGCGTCATGTCATTCATGCAGTCCCAGGAGACAGGAGCTTGGTGCAAGATAGGCAGGGGCCACTCTCTTGCTGCTCTACGTGATCTCGGCGGTAATCACAGAGTGAGCACCTGATCAACACGAACGCAACATTAGCAGCACCTGCTGTATGCTTGCCAGCCCGTCTACTTTGTTTAATTCTTCAGTTTGTGCCCCTCCTCTTCTCTTTATCTCTCTCTCTAAGTGTGTGTGCTCCTCGAGGACTCAATACACGTCGCCAAAGGTCGTCACGCTGGCAGCCACCCCTACGCCCGCCAATCAGTTAGTTCTCATTTAGCAACAATTGTCAAAGTGATGATATGTTTAGTTCGAGGTGTGTTTTTTGGCGTTTTTCGCAAACAGAAAGCGCCGGGAAGAGTCTAGAGAAGCGAAATTGAAGAGTGAGAGCATGGAAGGTTGATTTTTAAAGGACTCCTATCCCCCAACCCAAGTTAAATCCAACGACAAAATCACGTTTAACCTCTTCGCCCACCACCTCTACCTCTACTACGCCGGGAGACGCCGGAGCAGATCATAATGCAATACGCTTATTCGGGCAGTCACCTACAAAATACGCGTTTCAAGAGTTACCTATAAATTTATGCACTATGATATTTATAAACCAAAAAAAGAACAAGATAAACAAATACGCCGAACTGGCAAGAGCCCATAACTTCAGCCCAGTGGCCTTCGAAACCTTGGGACCACCGGGCCCGTTGACTGAAAGAATACTTACTAAATTGGGCGAACGATTAAAGATAACTACTGGGGACAAGAGAGCCGCACAATTTTTGCGCCAAAGACTTTCCATTGACGTCCAGCGGGGAAACGCAATCTCAGTTTTGGGATCGCTTGCCGAATGGTGCACACCAGGGCTGTTATAGGCTGAAAGTTAACACGTTCACTTACACAGGATTGTAATATAAATTGATTAATAAAATTAATCAAAAAGTTTATAAACTAATTAGTAACTAACTATTAGTATGAATATTATTATAAAGCAGCATGATCTTACTTAGATCCAGTTTGCAAGATTTATATGTATATATATATATATATATATATATATTGTCGGTTGAAGTAGGATTGACAGCAAAAGTTCCGTGGTGTTGCTGTTGTTGAATTGTTTAATAAACGCCAAATAGTGCAATTGCGAAAATTAGATTGAAGAATTTATTTGCCATTACTTATGCCCTTGAAGATACCCATACAAGCCCTGTCAAAATGAGCTGAATAAATCGTAACGAACTTCGTAACTCAGGTAGTGGCAATTCGTGTTCGTAAGTAGCAAAAACCATGCATCATATATATTCTGATCAGAGAGTGCCTTCGATCAAATTGACCATCGACCGCTTATACACGAAAGGGCCCAGTAAACTGTTTGCACGACCATCACGTCGACAGGTGCGTTCATGAGCATTTTAGATAGATTACGAAAGGTTCACGTACGCTGAGTTCGTAATATACGGTTGCACAGTCTGCTGTTTGCCTTACTGTATTATGATACTCACAACAACAACAACTATTGTCAAAGTGATAATATGTTTATCTCGAGGTGTGTTTTTCGGCGTTTTTCGCAGACAGAAAGCGCTGGGAAAGAGTCTAGAGAAGCGAAATTAAAGAGTGAGAGCATGGAAAGTTGATTTCCAAAGGACTCTTATCCCCAGACCCACGTTAAACCCAACGACAAAATCACGTTTACCCTCTTAGCCCACCACCTCCACCTGTACTACGCCGGGAGACGCCGGAGCAGATTATGATGCAATACGCTTATTCGGGCAACAACAACAACAACAACAACGACGACGACGGTAACAACAACAGCAACAACGGCATTTATCGGCACACGTTTGCCTGTCAGTCTGTGATGCGTTTCTGTAAGAGCCCAGCCACCCCTCACGGAGTGTCGTTGCTGACTGCCAGCCGCAAGATGTAGTCGTAGCTTTTTAAATGCGAGTTTTGTTTGTATCTTACATGTAGTTAGTAGAGCAGTAGAACAACGGTAGGTAATTGCACAACGGCGTCATTTACCTGCGGCAGCAGCGCAGGCTGAACCAGTATCCAGAGAGTACCACAAAGATCACACTGACCACCCGTTCTGTATGGATACCAAGCTCTCTGTCTGCTGGCGGCCGCCGTCGTCGCCTTTGGGTTGGTTAGCAGCGTTTACGTGTTAGGTCACAGCAAAGAACATGCGAACTGACTACAGTTAATAAATGCCTAGTTGTTCGAGGTGGGAAGTAGGCATCCCTGCATGCGTGCACCCTTCCCCCACACACGCATCATGCGGGCCGCCCTGAGACTAATTGGTGCAAACTTTTAATTAGGCCCGCTTGTCGGCCTCTTAGTATTGTAGGTTGCTTTCGCATTTCGGCAAGTTTAGGGCTGGATCAGCGTAGAATGGGACAGACGACGAGAAAAACAGAAAAAGACGAATATAAAGACTGACGAATAATGAAAAGATTTCCATATAAGTACATATGTATGTGTTTATATTTATACATTATGTGCATAACACCTATATGGGAAAATAAAAATATACATTACAAAGAGAGTAGCGAGAGGGAGGGAATCTTTTTGTATCGGTAATTTCTCTCTCTCTCTCTATATATATATATATATATATATATATATATATATGCATTTATATATATATATATATATATATATATATATAAATGCATATATATATATATATATATATATATATATATATGTATATAACAATTTCACTAGCAAGACAGTCCAATTGCATTAGATTTGAGCATTTGAGCTTGTGATTTCACCGTTCGCCCAATCTAGGCGACATGTTGTAATACTTTTCTAACTGGGTGAGAGTGACTACTAATATGTTGACTCTCCACAAACACACACGCACACACAGGCACAAGGATCTCTCCCTGATCGAAACAGCAAGACGTGGTAACGCTGCCAGCATAAGACAGCCAATATATCGTCGGGAATTCCTCTGTCTTAGCAGATGTTTGTTTTGCTAGCCTTGACGTTTAAGACTCAGTGGTAAACTTAGACCACTACGGTTGTTGTCTGCTGCTGCAGCTGCTGTTTGTACGTTGTTGTGATACCAGTGCACCGTTCCTCTAGACACATTTTTTTGCCAGATGGACGGCCAAACCGCCTCCATAGCTGTGCCGCTATCCTAGCTCGAGGTCTCTCTCGAGAATCTGTGACGAGTAAGTCAGTTGCACGCAATGGGTCGCCTTCAGTGCCGCGGTAGTTGTTTGGGGGGTGACAAGCGTTTAGCGTATAAATCGACTCTGTCAACGCGATCAGCGCAGCAACTTGATTAAAAACGCCTAGAGGTGACAGCGTGGATACGCAACGAGTTAGGTTAACATTCATTAACCGTCGAAATAGGTAAGATAGCAGCGTGACCTTGGTTCGGTCAATGGATACATGTTTTCGTATTCCTGGTGAGTATCAAGTTCATCTAACCTCACTCACCTTGATTCACCTTGGCTGCATTCATAGCCGTACCAGCACCGTCAGCAAGATATACGAGTACACAAGCAGAACGACGGAAAGATCTTCATCAGAGTCTTCACCTGTGGACTGAAATGGTATATGAAACCACCTAATGGTGTGTTTAAAGCTAATTAAAAACTAAGATGCTCCACACTGTCTGCGAATCGTGTCTCTTTTGGACGGCTAGACGACGCGCATAAGCGTAGGACTGCGACTTGTTGTTGTTGATCTAGTCGTGCCTCACCAATGTCATTGTGGTGACCTCATGGACGCGTTGACCCATCATGGCCTGTCATGCGCCTTAAGTGCAGCCCGACGAGCACAGCAGTTCGCTCTAAATGACACTTTTAGTCGGGACCTGAGCCCTGTACCGAAACCCCCGAATCTACTCAGGAACAATAGGAACAAAAATCAATGAATCTCACTCTGGCCCTCTTTAAACGTGGCCGTATGCTTGTTTGGGACGCAACTGTAACTGACTGATTTGTATGTTTGATGCTCGGTGCAGGTCGAGGACCGAGCGGGTCATGCCTCTAGGTTAGGAGGGGCTAACAAATGCAGAAAATACTCTGACGTTGGGTGTCCGCACAAATTTTTCCGTTGGCGTAGTAGGTTGTAGACCGCTGACTCGGCGCGTGGGTAGAAGCCCTAGCCTTTTGACGGGAGACTCGAGAGCACCCGAATTTTTGCGTACAAGGCTGTCGATTTACATTCAACGAGGAAATGCAGCATCAGTTAGGGCCACATTGTTAAACTGGGCTAATCCGGGGTTAGAGAATCAGTGACTAGCACGCTCGCCGCGGAGACAATTGTTCACTCCAAAATGCTAACATAGTAAATAAACTAACTCTAAAGTTGGCTGATTAAATAGTAATTAAAACATACGCGTATCTGTAGTAAGTTCACTGATGTCATTCTACATAATAGCCCTGATCGACGTAAATACTCAAGAGGTGAGGAGCTTAGGCGTGATGGTATATAAAACATACACGCCTGTAGCAGATCTTCTGACACTGGATCCATTGTGGTCATTCGTACAAGCTTCAGGGGCCTCGGAGTAGATGGCCTACGCCGATTACGTCTAAAAGATACGCTAGACAAAATGATTTTGCCTTTAACAAAGCTGCTAGAACAACTCAGCGATTTAAATAAAAGCATATTGAATGAGAGCTACCGCCCTTTGTCTCTCAATTTTCTATGGATCTCTGGTGTTTCAGGTTGGAACCTCTATACTTGATGCGAACTAGCCTTTCGACTCCAAGACTAATTTAGAACTTTCGCTGCGTTGACGCGTCTGTCTAGAGGGACATTCTACAAGTATTTGACGGTAAGCTAAGACAGCACGTAAAGCAGGTGTTGAATTTGAATTTGTATTAAGTAAGTTGAGACCTGGCTATCCTTCCCACCTTAGTCGGAGATCTAGGAATTCGACGTGCAACGGATCTGGCCCAGACCGCATTCTTGGGTTCCATCACTACTCTTCAAGAATTGATTTCACCGGTATCTTCTCCGAATGCCAAGCCAGTCGTAGTATGGTTCACGGAGTCCACAATAGAGAAGTTTGCCGCCTGTCACCGCGTAGTGCTTCATGCCACATAACAGTCTGACCTAAATGCTGTCGTAGTCGCTGCCACTTAAAAGAAACTCCTGAACGGCACGACCGATGCACTTAGTAAGGCGTGCCTACCATTAGCTTTAAACGAATCAAACGCCAAATGGCTTCAAGTCATCCCCTTGTCGCAGCTGGGAACGATGCTGGACAATACAACATTCCGCATTGTTGCTGGCTGTGGTTAGGGGTGGCTGTATGTGCGCCTCATACTTCCTTTCTTGGCAGCATACCGGTGTCGCCGACCCGGGGGAACATGACCTCAGCTATTCCTGGAGTTGCAGTAGATACTCGCTCCACGCCGCCCTCAACGAAATGATTTCAAAATCATTGCAAGTCGCTAACGTGCCCTACAAAAAGGGGCCAGCAGTCGAACTGGCAGTGGACTCAGCCTTACGGCCAGACGGGATTGGTGGTCCTACGGACAAGTCCTTGTGTGGGACATGGCTTGTCGGGATGAACCTGATTATGTGTTAAATGTAAATTGTGCATAATGTATAATAAATGCGTCTAGAATTGAAAAAAATAGTACATCGCTATTGGACATACTGTATTGTGACGTAAATACTGGATTTGTAATGCAGTTTCGCAAATAAACCACGTCCTGAATCTAAATTTATATAGATTGCCTCTTCCACGATCCGCTGAATAGAGTGAAGCTCACTAACCGGTAACACTCAAACGAACTTTGTCTACTCTTCTTTCTTTCTCTCTCTCTCTCTCTCTCTCTCTATATATATATATATGTTTTTTTTACGCTAACGCGATTTACAGCATTTGGCACAGGAAGCAATTTCCCATGTCGCACTACCACCGCTTATTTGCACCAAGTGCATTCATTAATACTGTGTATGTAAATATATATGTAAATTATATATATATATATATATATATATATATATATATATATATATATATATATATATATATATATATATATATATATATATATATATATATATATATATATTTGTATATACTTTTTGAAGATAACTGATTAGCATTCGTGTTGCCACTACTTATGGCATGAGACTGAGCTTTACAGGTTCGTTACTATTATCGTGCCTATTTC
This sequence comes from Dermanyssus gallinae, assembly GCA_003439945.1. Lineage (NCBI taxonomy): Eukaryota > Metazoa > Arthropoda > Arachnida > Mesostigmata > Dermanyssidae > Dermanyssus > Dermanyssus gallinae. The sequence goes on along the minus strand of QVRM01002936.1, from coordinate 183,890 downwards.
GAGGACCTGTCAACCTTTGTGCATAAGTGTGCGCATGCGTATGTACATATTACTGCTTTGCCTCTCTCCTACCCTTCGAGACGAGATAAGAGAGAACGACGAGAAACTAATCATAGTTCTGCTGGGTAGATACGTTGTTTACGAACGTCGGGCAACTTGCGGCCCGCAAACTGGCGACGGAAGAGCGCATAATTTTTTTGTACTTCGGCGGCGGCGGCGGTAGCAACAGCTACCACAACAACAACAACTGTTGCTGCGACCGATCTAAAGCCCGTGGCGGTTTGCCACATTTATTGCTGCCTTCGGGCAATGCAGGGCGATTGCGAATTATCTTGATGATTATGGTGGTGATAATATTAATAGTCGTGCTCTCAGATTAGAACGGCAGAGAGCAGAGAAGGAACGATGTGCATCGCGCACAATAGCCCTATTCTTACACTGCTTCTACCCTCGCTCATATATATATATATATATATTTATATATAAAACAATTATATATATATATATATATATATAGATAATATATATATATATATATATCTATATATATATATATAAATATTATATATATATATATATAGATATATATATATATATATAATAATCTATATATATATATATATATATATATATATATATATACATATTTACGACATACATACGATACGATATGTATGTATATATATATATATATATTTATATATGTGTATGTTGCTCTGTTTGCCTTCAGTCGGCAAGTCCGGTTCAAACGACATCTAAAACATTTGCGTGAGAGCAGATAAAATACACAAATACCATTCAAGAGGAGAACAGCACAAAGTTGTCTCATTGCCAAACATAGATGAACCGACCGCCCCGCGATTGCGCATATTCGTCGTTTGTTAGCAGTTTGCCAGTGTACCGCCATTGTTTGGCGTTTCTACGTTTGACACCGTTTTGGGTCAGCTGGGTATACATGTATAAGCTACCTAGTAGTGTAGTTACTACCTAGTGGTCCTCTGGTAATCCAGTGGGGCGTTTCCAGGTGGCGGTGCTTCATCGTATTACCGTTTATGCTCAGTTGGGGGGTTCATGTGTAGACTACCCATTCATGCAGTCGTTTCCTTGGTTGTCACCGTAGGGTGTTTCTAGGTAGCGTTGTTTTATCATATTTCCAATTATGTTCGGCATTTTTATTTGGGGACAACCTTATGGTGTAGTTCTCCTGTTCGTCACAGTTGGATGTTTTGATTCATCGTATTACCATTTATGTTGGGCAGTTGGATATATGTATGGACTACCTAATAGCGAAAGTCTCCTGTTGGTCATAATAGGGTGTTTGCAGGTGCCGTTTCTTGACCGTCTTTCCATTTATGTTGGTCAGTTGGGTATATGTATAGGCTACCCAATTATGTAGTTCTCCTGTTCGCCACAATGGGTTGCTTCGTATTATTCGCATTTATGTAGTTGCTGGTACGCGGCTGCTGTAGAGATGGATATTGTTAGGTGTAGTAGAATACATGTGTTTTATGGTTAGATCTTCGTGTGGGTCTGGCTTCTCAGCTAGCTGGAAGGTAGTCTATCTACGTAGGCCACGTAGGTTGTTGTTGTTGCTGTTGTTGTTGTTGTTGTTGTTGCTGTTGTTGTTGCGGCGTGACACAGGAGGTGGCGATGCAATGTAGCTCAAGGTCGAAAGTGTCGTAGAAAATAGCGATATTTTCGGAGCGTCTTGGGACGTCCGCATCATCACTGTCAGAAGTGACCTATTGGGTCGAAAAAGAAAGTCTCTGCGCATATGCTGACCTGCAAACTTTCTATCGCTCTCCTTTTTTTTGTATCTAGCTGTTACTCCTTTGTTCCGTTCATCTCTCAGATTTACACGTACACATACAATCTTCAACGCCTACACACACACATATATATATATATATATATATATACACCCACATATATATATATATATATATATATATATATAGGTGTATATGCACTACACGTATGACACAGGTACCAAAAACAGAACAGCCCCGCACGCAATATTCCTCGGGGCATGTTTTCCTCTTGCCGGAATTCCGCCGTCCGGGATATGACGGCTGATGCTGATGACGACGACGACGATGGCGGTGGCAACAACGACAACTCCCCCCCACCCCACCATCCTCGGAGCTTCAACGACCCTCCTCCCCCCCCCCCCCCCCCCCGTCCGCAAGAGGCCGGAATCTGTCGTGCCGTCGACACCGGACAACTAGCCAGGCACCCCCCAGCATGTCACGCGCGCATGCAAGCGCCCTACCGTAATCCCAACTAAATTGCTCCGATCTGTGTATGCGCGCGTTGTCTGTCTGTATGTCTGTTTGTCCGTCTCCCCCCTCCCCCCCCCCCCCCCTGCCGTCGGTTGGGTCTATATAAGCGGGAACGGGGGTAGAACGAGACGAGACTGAGGGCACGGCCTTAGCTGTAAAGCCTCTTACGATTGAGAAAGACCGTCATCACGCTTGCGATGCCCGACACACGACATGATGGTGATGACACAAACAACAACAACAACAACAACAACAGGCAACAACAACAGCAACAACAACAACAACAGCAACAGCAACAACAACAGCAACAACAACAGCAACAACAACAGCAACAACAACAGCAACAACAACAGCAACAACAACAGCACCAGCAGCAGCAGCTATAGCGGCGACGAATAACGCTCATAGTTGCAACGTCCAGAGCGACGGCTTAGTCAGTAAGTTATTGGCACCATCTGACCGTCATCCGTCCGTCGTCGGAGCTCACAGATCACACAGGAATCTTGCAGCACCCCTTTTCTCCCCATCGTCGTCGTGTTCAGTTCCACCTTACATACCTTAGCTACTACTTATGCGGTGGCTGGTGTGCATATATCAGGCATCAATGAACACGCATGAGTTTTCTTCGATCTGATGACAGGTTACATGGCAGGTGCATGCGGATGCACACATATGCGTTTGTATGGGTTCGCTCGCCGCTCCCCGACAAGAATCGCGCAAAAGTTCTAGGGAAAACTTTTATACAGATAGAACACTTTAGCTTTCAGCCAGACGCAACACCTGCCGACATATATTGACTTAATTTTATTCATTCACTACCTGTCACATACATGTGCATACTTGTATTGGCCATTTTGTTTTTTTTTCTATTCTTTAAAAAAAAGTAGCAATAACATATATCTTCCGTATCGGATGTGGGTCATCTCCTGCACATGAGGGGTGTGTGTGTGTGTGTTTGCTTTTTACGCTGTTTTCTGTCTTCGTTGTCACGCTGCCAAACCAAATACGAGTTTTCCACCAGCAAAAAATATCGAGCGGCGGGACAGGGAACCCGTCAAAGGCACAGGACTGCTGCACTGAGAAATCTAAGCGGTAGTCTTGGTGGATATTGTGCCCCGACTCATGCTTCTCCTCTTGTTCCGTTCGGGGGCTCTTCCGGATCGGGCTAGCCTCGTTCTCGAGCTGCCCTTCTTCCGTTTGTAATCTATTCTCGTTCGTGGTTCAACCAAGTGGCCACCCGGGATCGGTGCGATTTCTCCTCAACTGGATAGGCCAAAAGCGAAACTTACTGCGGTTAGTTGAGTAAATGGCACGAGGGGCATCATAGAGTCGTGATCAGCGCCGTAATACTATATTAGTATTGCTATTAATATTTGTTCTCCCTCTTTCCTCTTCTACTTACTGGCCTTCCCCGTCATCATCACCATCGCGGTCGTTCGTACTTAACCGTTAACGAAATCGTCGAGGGTGGCAGATGCAGAATTCCCCTGGACTATCGCGTGGGTACTGGTAGTAGTATTAGCAGTAGTAGAGATCGACGATAGCTCCCCGGGGGAGCATCATAAACCGCTTCGCGTCATTCATGATCGCTAGTGGTGCATAGCTGGTGTTTAGTTTTTCTGTTTGTCCCGTTCGTTTATTCTTTGCTGATTGGTCGACACGTACCCCCAATCCTGCTCATTATCTGGCCAAGCTTTTCTTTCCTCCCATCCGTACACGTTGACTTAATCAGTGAAATGAGGCGAACAGAATGCGACACCTACACGGATGTCATTGGAGCGAAGGAGTGTAAACGCGATGGACAGGTGGCCCCGGCGAATGAACGAATGATCGATTGGGAGGTTGAGAAAACGCTTGTTTCTAGATTGGTGAGGAAAAATCAGTTTTAAGCAACCGCCGGTTATGGCGAGGAAGGCGGTGGCAGGGGAACCTGGACTCGACCTATGAACAGGCTTTTGACATGCAGAGCATCGCGTCTTGCCATGATCTTTCTTTCTTATTTCTTTGTTTGCACCGTACAGTGGCCAGCGAGAACGAATATGCGTCTCGGTAAAAAAAAACCTCATTCAATGTCCGGAGCTTTTAAGCCAAGCTATTGATGGGAGGCGTCGCTAATATCCTGTCCGCTAATTTACGTCAAGCAATCTTTATTCACTAATTACTCGATATCCCTAAGGATTTAAGCAATACCACAGTAAACATAACGGTCATCGTAGTAATACTATTGTTCTTAATCATCTAAGTACATTGTGCAGTCGGCTTGTGCGTTTCACTCTGAGGGACAATTCTCAGGTTGAGCTTTGGAAAAATCATTTGTCACACTGTCAGGATTTTACTAGAGCTGAATTTCTATAATATTAACGGCGGATTGATGGGCACCATGACCACCAAAGCGGTAAGAATCGCTTATATTAGTGGTATATGGCAATAATCAGTGAAAACAATTTAATGAAAAAAGTTGAAACAATTAGTATCTTATCTGGGTGTGAAAAGTATGAGATACTTTAATTTTGAATGAATTACCTACGACCCCTAGTAATCACACGTTGCTCGTCAGCCTGACGCGTCTGATAAACAAAGCTATCTGGTGTTCTACAGGGTCCACGCTTCTGAGAATATAATACATGGCAATACGCTACTCCAACCAAGCCAATATAGGTGGAGTGCATTTTACAGCTATTGGAGTTTCGACTAGCCTACGATGTAGCGGCTACGTGTTTTGTTTCCCGTTATGTCATCACAGTTGACTCGATAATTGCCTCCCAGATAGAAGGACATTTCATCGTATATGTTAATGTATTAGTTGACAAGACAAAAACGACTATCATGATTTACTTAAAATAAAGCTTTAAGCTCTCCACGGGTTCGTGTATGTATCGCGTTTCCAAAGATCAATATTTGCAATTCGAGCAGCTACGAAAGCTGTCCTGCCCACACATAGTTCCCTGTTTCTGCACTGATCTACAGTGCATAGTACTAGTTAGTACATGTTCACAAGTTAAACATGAGTAGGTTACGAAGAGAAGTAACATTATGACGTTTCCGTTGACTAAGTTAAGCCGTGAAGCTCCTCGAAGTTACGCCTGCAAGTGCATCTTGACACATAAGGAAATACGATATATTTATACAGCTGCATGGGCAGATATGGTTATGCGGTTGCCGAGTAAGTATAGCAGTTAAATAGCTACCATATGTACGCAATGATAAAAAGAAGAATAAGTAAGAATACAGAGTGTCTCAGCAAGCCATGGAGCTTCGCTGTTAAGTACAATTCAGCCGGAAAGTATCGATTTTTTTAACTAAGTTTTTCTATATTGCATAATATTACTAAACCTCAATGTACAACAATACAAATAATTTGTCTCGAGGAGACGTCCATGACTCCTGGCAGAATTGCAATATCCGGACGATTTATAGGCTTATTAAAGGCTATTTTGCTTACGGCTGTAAATACCTACAAGTTATAAAACTTAAGACAGTGTGTTAGTCGAAAATTTTTCAAAACGAATGTTTGGTCACAAGTACACCCAAGTGAGTTTATACAATACAAACAGTCATTTATTGCTCAAGCTGAGTGTATGTTACATATGAATTTGCCGGAGTGTTGTTGGGTTTCAACAATGCAATAAATGGTATGTTGCGCAAGTTGTTCCACAGTGCCAACAGGTACCCTGCTCGTCTGCCTCATGGAAACAAACTTTCGTGCACACTGCATGATGGAAACCGTGCATTGCATGACGCATAATAAGGTGGCGATTTTCGTATTGGGCATTGTTCTATTAGTTGCTCATCATAGCTTGCGTCTGATAGAAATCCATGTCTACTTGACACATTTTAGCTTCCCACTTTAGTAAGTGCTCTTGATACTCGCGAGTTAACCGCAGGTTAAAGCCGCGCCGAAGGTCTACTGGGAAAAAGGAGGTACCCGAAGCCATTTACGCCATTCGGTTGCGGCTGCTTCGGTGAACGCCCATAACCCGTTTAATATGCGTTGCTTAAATGCAATACTAGGAACGGAAGCCTCTCGGTGATTTGGCGCACGATTCTGGAGTTTATCTTTAGCATTCAACAGGTAGGCGCACGCGGCGAATTCCGATGTGTCGACCGTCGGCAAGCTATCTTAGCGAGAATTGCTCTACTGAACCAACGCTGCGCTGCAGTTATTTTGAGCTAACTGCTGTTGTTTTTGCTGCACCTTGATCAGTACGAGAACGCGATGACAATAGATGCATTTAGACGCTATCGTGCCACAGGCAACTTAGCCCATTACGAGCGTCTAAAAATGTATTTGTCAGAGCGTTAAAAAAAAATTAAAAAAACCTGCTGTTGTTGTAGGTATTGGTGGTGTTATTGTTCCTAACAACGTTCTCGTTGCTACAGTCGATCAACGTGAAGTGCGTTCTTAACTGCCAAAATGTCGCACGTGCCAAGTTGTATACACACCATTAGGTACACGAAAATGCCGAGTGCAGAAGATGGACTCTGTTTGCTCTTTTTGTTTCGTCATATCTGCAAACCAGCGATAGGCGCTACGAGGCTAACCAACGTGAACTAAGAAGCAATTAAGACGAGGCTGTAACTATACACGTTATTCCGCACGCCTTCTGTACGTGGTTTTGTGTTTGTATACGGCTGTACTTTACACAATCGAGGGCCAAAAGTAAGTAGATCGTTTATTGGAGTTTGCGGCAGTGACCGCGCTCCATTTTTCGTTAAAAATCATTTCCTCTGGTTTAACCTGTCCGGCTCGCCTGGTCTTCCCACATACTCCCATATTGGGCACGATCTGACGCACGCCAGACGTATTGAGATACTACATGACGTCCTTCCTTGTTGCGACCGTGTGATGTTAATATCGTCCAAACGATAAATCGCCAGCCATGCCGTGTCGAGCCTTGTCGAACGTTATTGGATTGCCGGCCGTTGAGGGCCGGCGTCACAGGTGTGGGCCAGCCGTAGCGGTAAGTCTGTCTGCGTCCAGTTGGTTCATTTTTGCTCCGGCCCCGAGGAAGAGAGCAGGATGAGTTGAACAAGAAAAATAAGGGAAACGAAACGAGAAGTAACGGTGGTCGAGGCGGCTAAAGAGGGGGCAGGTGCAAAGAGGAAAAAGGAGGAAAAGAGAAACTGGAGGAGAACCACAACAGCGTCTAAGGCCTGGCGACGACACGATCCGAGACGACGTGCGACGACGGGACGTTTCAACTATCGTCGCAGACAACTATCGTGTTCATCTTACAATTCGTTCTCTGCTGCTGGCACCCCTCTCTCTCGTTCTCTCTCTCCTTCGGACGTTGCTGGTTACAACGGCTACCAACCACTATTGCTGTATAACGGCTACTGGTGTCTTCGCTGGTGTTTTATGTTGCCTGATTCTATACAACTCAGGCAACCTTCATACTGCCTGTTAGTGAGCAGTAGAAACTTGGATATGCCAGCTTGACCCTCCACTCTCTCATTCTCTCTCTCTCTTACCTATGCCTCTCTTTCTCCCTTCCTCTAACCTTCCGCTCTCTTTTCTCTATTCTCGGTTCTCTTACCTACCCTTCTTGTGTTCTCTCGACGCTGTCCGCAAAACGCTCTCAAAAGCATGCGTGCAACCCATTCAGAGCGTCCATCCCTATTCAGAGGCTTTGACACCACGCCTTCTTCTGGGTCTTCTTGTTCCGCAGTACGAGAGGCAGGCAGGCCGGCCGGCAGACGGCTTCACCACCTCAACGAACAGCAGTAGCATAACGTTGACAACGACGACGACGACGACGACGAAGGTGACATTGGAGTACACAAACACAACGACGACAGCAACGACTCCTCGCAGCTTGCTGGGCTTGACGTCCTCGAAGTAGCGCTAGGCCTAGCCGAAGTAGGAGATGTAGGATCTCGCTTCATCTCGAATGGTTCCCCAAATTTCGGCCAGTGGTTGTGCAGCGCCCTGTTCGCCAGCGTCTGGCTGTGCTCCACCTCATTGTTGGGCCTGCTCTCTCAAGGCTTCTAGGAAGAAGAGGACCAGCCAACACGTCAGGTTCGTCAGGTCAAGCTTGTGTCTCGGTCTGTGTCGACGTCGCTGCTGCACGCACAGCCTGTTCCGGTGTCGCTGCCCCCCACTCCATGTGGGGGTGTTCTGCTGTAGTATCGTCTGGTCGCTCCGGTGGTCGAGACCACCGTGGACCGCTCGCTCGTTCATGTTGTTGTCACTTGGGCCGGTGGGACGATTGAAGCCGCAAAAACCAACCTGAATCGCAGTCCTCTATTACAGCTGCAGCTGTCCTTGAGCTTGCCTCATCTTGTTCTTGGTTCACGCGCTTTTTACTACTTGAAAAGCGTGTGCATTTTTTTGGGCGGCGTTGTCAATGTTATTGTCAGCCATGTGCACGCACATACACATATGCTGATCCTGTCCCGGCGCTGCGTCCACCCGATAGTCCCTGCCCACCCGTTCGCCTGATCGCGAAGTGTGGAGAGGAACCACTTATGGAGCGACATCGAGTGCTACAACGTAACAGCATAATAATAATAATAATAGTAATTCCCATCTTCTACGGGGCCAAAGAAAAAAGACGGCTCTATTAGACCTATAGCATGCGGCATAATATTTAGGAGTTAGGAGAATCCAAGGAGTACACATTCACACCTCACAATTGTAACATTTAAACAATGTTAAATAATAATAATAATAATAATAATAATAATAATAATAATAATAATAATAATAATAATAATAATAATAATAATAATAATAATGTAGCCTCACGATCCGAAGGCTTGTGGCAAAGGTGGCTATTGCCATCACTAAAACTTCTATAATGAAAGCTTTAGGACCGAAGCAAGTAGGGGTCTTTATAAAAGGAGGCGCGGAGGCAGCGGTTCACGCTGTACGAGCATATATGGAAACAGACGGTTCTGTGCGGGTTCTAGTTAAGCTAGACTTAAGCAACGCTTTTAATACAATACGATGTGACGTAATATTGGAGGAGGTAAGACTTCACATACCAGAACTCCTGCCGCTAGTATGGCAAAGCTACAGGGATCCATCACTTCTATCCTGGTATGACAAAGAACCACTTAAATCCACAAATGAAGTGCAACAAGGAGATCCACTGAGCCCCTCCTTGTTTAGCCTAGGAGTCTCTAGTTTAGTGTCACAAATGAGAAGTCCGCTAAACATCTGGTACCTGGATGATGGTACATTAGGAGGACCGGCAGAAGTGGTGGCCGCTGACATCCTTAAGGTGTTGCATTTTGCGAATGAAGGGGGGACAGTTCTCAATATTTCCAAATGCGAAGTCATAACGGTTAGGGCGGACACTAAAGAACAAGACGAGGCATACAAAACAATTGTTGCCGTTTTACCAGGCTGCAGGCGAGTTAACCCGGTCGAATTAGAGGTTCTTGGGGCTCCACTTAGTCCACAAAGTATTTTCAATACCTTAAGAGATAAACGCCGCGCGTTGCTACAGACACGACCTCGTCTGTTGGCTATGCACTCACAAGCGGCACTATGCCTTTGGAGATATAGTCTAGGTTCCCCTAAGTTTAACTACACACTACGCACTTCACCGACAAGCCAATGTCCCGACGCCCTACAATCGTACGACGACTCTACGAGGGACATATTGAGCGAAGTTCTAAACATTGACTTCACGGACAGTACGTGGCGAAGAGCAAGTCTCCCCATAAGAGAAGGTGGACTGGGTATTCGATCAGCAACAGAATTGGCCCCCATATGTTATGCAGCGTCATTATTGGAATTTGGCCAGCTGGCGGAGACGCTAGTTGACCCGAGTGCTCACCACCGGCTGTACACAGCTAAGCAGACGGCAGAGTCACTGGTCAAACTGAGATTGGATCCAGGCCCTTGGGAAAAACATACAACGCAGAGAGTGCTCGACAACTACAGATGCAAAGTCATAGCTCGTGAGATCATCGAAAGCCTTGAGTCTCCCACAGAGAAAGCGGTCTTCTTGGCCGCACGAGACACCTTCAGTGGCGGATTTCTCAGGGCTCTCCCGTCACCGCAGCTCGGCACTATGCTGGACAACATCTCATTCCGCATGGCGTCGGCCCTAAGAATCGGCGGGCCGATATGCAAACCACACATTTGTAAGGCCTGCGGAAAACCAGTGGAGAAGGATGGCCTCTACCCCTTAAGCTGCATCAAGAGCCAAGGCCGGGCCCCTAGGCACACCGAAATAAACGGGCCCCTAGGCACATGAAATAACGAGGATACACATTCACACCTCACAATTGTATTGTCCTAGCATAATAATAATAATAATAATAATAATAATAATAATAATAATAATAATAATAATAATAATAATAATAATAATAATAATAATAATAATAATAATAATAATAATAATAATTTTTCTATTTCAGGCGCCATGGAGTGAAACAATTATTTAAAGAATTTGCAATAATACGTTCAGACCTCACAATTGTAACATTATTTAACATGTAATAAATAATAGTATCTACAATAATAATAATAATAATAATAATAATAATAATAATAATAATAAAAATAATAATAATAATAATAATAATAATAATAATAATAATAATAATAATAATAATAATAATAATAATAATAATAATAATAATAATAATAATAATAATAATAATAATAATAATAATAATAATTCCAGAGAGGCACTGCCAATATGATGTTGAGTGGTCAGCGACACTCGAGCAATAACAATGATGTTATATAATGAATAAATTAGTGTTGTGATACATGTACATAATATAAAATAATATAATCAGACGAAACGCTTTTATTATTTTAATATTATAATATATATTACATGAATTTTATAAAATAATAATAATAATAATAATAAAAATAATAATAATAATAATAATAATAATAATAATAATAATAATAATAATAATAATAATAATAATAATAATAATGCCGATTGACAAGAACAACGGAGAAGATAAAAGCAACGGCAAATATGGCGCTTATTGGATATGCCAGCTTGACCGTTCAAGTTCAGCTCTTAACAGCGTACAACAACATTAGCAAGAACAACATCAAACTCAGCAACGACAACAACAACAACAACAACAACGCTTACACCCCAACAATACATGCTACTTTTGCTGGAGCCACTCGAATGTTGTTGTTGATTTTGCTATTATTGCTGCTGAATTGACAATTGTCAGGGCCGAGTGGTGAGGTTTGCCTGCGCAACAGATGCATACACAACAGCAACACTGACGGAAACGAACGGAAGCCCGCCGGGATGCACGAGAGTCAAGAGTGTCGTCATTGATTCTGTTCGATATGCATCCATGCGTCACTTCGTCAGCCGCGCACTCCACGACGGGCGTCACACTGTGCTGTCCCACAGCGTCGTGCGCCTAGCTACTCAAACATTTCGCTGCTGCTGCTGCTGCTGATAATACAGCGTGCAAACGCTTTGCCTGGAATTTTGCTAAAATAACAAACTAGGCTGGTTTTCGCATTCGTGGCTGATCCGGTTCGACAGCACACCACAAACAGAGCAGTACAGTAACCAATACTGCATGCATAGCGAACCTAACGCACACGAGAACATCTGCCAGATGAGAACGACATCGTCTGACAGAACCGCTCGCCGACGAATGACGACAACGCCACAGGACCTTGATGGTGAGAGTCACCTCGTCTCTCGGCTCGTCGATACGGGGTATCAAAGGAGATTGCCGTATGTTTGTGTATGTTTACGTACACCGTCTAAGAAGAAAAAGTCGTCCCGACTAGTTACCGGTCTGTCGGCGGAGCATCTAACGAACATTATCGCTGTCAGCATAATTGGCTCTAAGAGCAACTAAGATCACTTCAAAACATGGATGTCTGTGTTGTCGTAACAACTTGGACAACTTGGCAGTTTAGCGTCCTCATAAAACAAGACCCTCAAGCTCATGTGCTAACGTGTACATAGGTATATTTGGTGTGGCAGCAACCAAAACAACCTTCATTCTTGTGGCAGCAACTCAACATTGCTAGTCGTCGCTATGTATTTGTCGCTTGTGTCGTATTTGCCAGGCCGTTCACCGATGACCGGCTACTTCTTGCCCGAAGGATTGCCATCGCGTAACGTAGAGAGGGCAGTACGTACTTCTCACTACGAAGGATGTGAATCTACAAATTAGCTCACTGCAAGCACATAATCAACAAAAACTGCCTGGTCCGCTAAATATTTCAACACTATTTGCTCGAAAACTAGTGTTGTCTCTTTGAACAGTGTCATATTATTATTATTATTATTATTAAAACTTAATGGGGGGTGGTGGTTATGCATCACAACACCATGCAGCAAAAAAATGTCTATTTTTATTGAGACATCTACGCTCTTCGATTTTTTTCGATCATGGTCGATTTTTAATCTACTCTGGCATTTACCTTGTTTAAATTGGGAACTATAAAAACCAATTTTGGAGTGGCCGGTTTAGTCTCGAACTCGCCTCCCGAATGCAAGACAAAGGCTTTTGCCACTAATTATTATTATTATTATTATTATTATTATTATTATTATTATTATTATTATTATTATTATTATTATTATTATTATTTATTCAATTCGTAATTGTGTTATCAGAATACAGTTGTGAGGTTCGAACGTGTCGCGTCGATTCAAGCACGTATTTAGCTGCTCATCCCATGGCGCCGATTATAGAAGCGGCATTGCCTCTACACACCGCGAGAGACAGAAGCTGTCTCATATATTCGCCTTCGCGCTGGTCCCCCGTTGTTGCTGTCATTCTCCTGGCCAGATCCCGAATGAATTTTGCTGTTCCACTGCTGATGGGTCCTAATGTTTCCATAGCCACCGGTACAAAGTGAAGACTGTTTTCAAGGTCTGCGTATTTGCGTCTCTTTTCTTGTTCGGCGTGCTCTGCTACCCATCCTGTGCTAACAGAGCTATGGCTGAGATACGATGGAGCTACTGTGCAGGACACTGTAGCATCCCAGGCCAAGCACTTGCCGTGAGACCATAATGGTATGGTCACGCCGTCAGGTCTCTTGTCGTTGTCTTGTCCGAGGCCCCGTGGTTATTATTATTATTATTATTATTATTATTATTATTATTATTATTATTATTATTATTATTATTATTATTATTATTATTATTATTATTATTATTATTATTATTATTATTATTATTATTATTATTATTATTATTATTATTATTATTATTATTATTATTATTATTATTATTATTTTATTATTATTATTATTATTTTTATTATTATTATTACTGTTAGAGCATAATTTACACTTCATAGGGTTGTCTCCGAAATCCCTTATCGTCCACGCGTTTCCGACAAGAGATGTAATGCAAAAGTAGATTATTATTATTAGAGGTACTAATTAGCTTGTAGTAAGGCTGCGCCATCCGATGTCGTGACCAGAGCAGTCGAGATCGAGTAAATTGTATTGTACACCGTTGTTGATGGTGGGAACAACAGTGCTAAAGAGGCAAGGAGAGAGAGAGAGAGAGCTGAAAGAAAGGTTTCATTCATCATTATCAACAACAAGAACAACGTCAGCCGCAGCAACATTAGAGGCATTATCATATTTCAGGCGGCCGACCGACCGTGCGGGCGAGCGGGCATAAGGCTTCGAAATGCTCGTGCATGTAAGACACGTGCGCCCCTTCCAATAGCCATAGCCGCTGTAACGGTGGTAGTAGTGGTTGCAGCAGCAGCATTGGCGACAAAAGCACGGTGTGTCAAAATGACATTCGTTGCTTGCACCTTCTGTTCACATCCTGTCGTCCCATTCGCCCAGGGCGCAGCGCTATCATGGATGACCCTGCTTGCTGACATTGCTGTCGCTGCCGAAAACACGACCGGCCGCCATACCCCCGTTTTCCGTGCGTACCCGCGTTACCCCGCGCCTATCCGCGTTACCCCGCGCCTATCCCCGTTACCCCGCGCCTACCCCCGTTTCCTCGCGCCTAGCCCCGTTTCCCCGCGCCTAGCCCCGTTTCCCCGCGCCTACCCCCGTTTCTCCGCGCCTACCCCAGTTTCTCCGAGCCTACCTCAATTTCTCCGCACGCTCCCCCGTCTCTCTGCGCGTACCCCCGCTCTCTCACGCGTATCCCCGTACCCCCGTTCACCCGCGCATGCCCCCGTTCCACCGTGCGCGCCCTCAATCTTCCTGCGCATACCCCCGTTTCCCTGCGCGTACCCCTGTTCGGCCGTACTCCCGTGCGTCTGCTTTCACACCCTCGAGGGCAGGGCCGTCCCACCGTGTCCCGTCGGGTCGAGTCTCGTTTCGTCGTCGTTGTCGTCTCGAGAGTAAAAAGGCGTGCCGTAGCGACGACACACGCCGTCGCGGTAGTACGGCCCCGAGGACCAAAGAGAGAAATGGCAAAACCGGAACTGGGCCCAACCGGAAATGCTGCATCTCTTTGCTCTCAGCCCTGCCCCCCCCCCCCCCCCCCCGCTCTTCACTGGATCTATGTACGATGGCTAGACAAACAGATGTCACGCATATGGCTGCCATCCGCTTCTTTCTATCATCTCACTGGCGTGCCTTTCTCTTTCACTTCTTTCCCTCTTTCTTTCCTCTAGATTTTTCTTTTCCTTATTTGTTCGTACCCGTTACCCCGTTCCCTGTCTATAACTCTCTTTTTCGCTCTAGCTCTCTTTGTCTCGTGGCCAGCCAATGAAGAAGGGCCTGGGTGGAACCGTTTCGGGAGGAGTGGCGAGGGAATACAAGAGATAAATGAACAAGCACAGAAGCAGGCGAGCATACAAACAAATGAACAACACACACGAATCAGCTGAGTGCGCAGCGCGTGTTCGCAATGTTTCGGGTTTTGACAGTTGGCGCGCACTGTTTTAACGTAACCCCTTACCCCATCCTCATGATTTCGTCCGTCATACTGTTCATCACCGTCGTGATCATCATCTCTAGACCGATCTCGTGAGACATCGGATCGTCACCATCACCAGCATCAATGATGGACCCATTGGGACGACTGACTAGTAGAAGGCTTAAAACGTGAACAAAAAAAAATGTTGTCAATCCTTGATCGAACGGCATCGGCGAGTATATGCAGATCTCATTACAAGTCAGATCAATGCGCGACCATCGATCGATCGATAAGAACTAATCCTTGCTAAGCTGACTCTCAGCCAAGATTTAACGTCCATGGGACTGCTTTTCGCATTGCTTCAAAGACGGACCCCCATAAATACAAATGTGCAACGGTGGGGCTCGAACCCTATGTGTCCTATGCACCTATGTGTCCATTTCCGGTCGCTAGGCGCAGACGCATGCCACCACGCCACCGGGCTCGACGATCTATAAGGGTTGGATTAGGACTGTTGTTGTTGTTGTTGTCGTCGTCGTTGTTGTTGCTGCCGTTGTCGTTGTTGTTGTTACTACTGCTGTTATTGTTCTTGTCGTTGTTGCTATTTTGGCTGTAGTTGCTGTTGCGGCTGTTTTGTTATGATTGTTGTCGTTGTTTACGTATTGAAGCACACTAGCTGCTTATATCTTGCTAGAGATGGTTCCTGACAACCTGTTGCTGCTTACAATGGTACACAACTAACTGATCAACAACAGTATCTTGGGTAACGACAACGAGTCAAACTAGAACGATATTAGAAACACATGGCACGCATAATTCCGAGGTATGAGACAACAACCAGCTTGTAGCACGACGCGTGGAGTGTACCTACGCAAATTCATATGCACCTTCGAAGGAACAGGGTTTCCAATCGGTATAAATTTTACAGCCGCTAGCCGCTCGCGGTGTGACACCGCAACAAAGGCTAGTAACAACAGCAGCGCTACGACCGTCTACATATTAATTAATACCTTGGCCACTATTTCTTTTGGTCTGCATCTAGTCAGACAGACAGACATCATTACCTCACCATCAGCTGGATTGACAGGGCAAAATAAACTACGATACGAACGGTGGATGATGGTGTGATGACTCTTTGTAGCGAAAACACCGAACAGTGTCGAAGCTGCATGCACCGGCCGGTGGTACCGTTTCCCCCCTAGTTGTTAGTAACAAAAGTTCACAATATAAAAGTTATTGGGCTTATCAAGTTGAGGAGAAAACTGTTTCGCGAGTGGCTCAAATCAATTTTTTGGATGTGAGACGTTTGTACTTAGGTTCATACAACAGTCAATTTATTTGTGTGCCGACATTTGAGGCTATTAGCGTTTCAAGTTCTCAGTGCCCTAGCCACATGCCACGAAAACATGTTATTTTAACGATCTCTATTAGAAATTTGTTTTGATGAGATGCTGTTGCCGCTCCTAAATATTTTTTAAACAAATGCTAAAACAGTTTGATATATCTGATGAGTTTATAATACGAATGTACATGCAACAATCAGCTCTGGATTCAGTTCCTAAATAGGGCCCGAATTTAACAATAGAACTTCGGGCAATGTTAGACCTCAATGAGACACAACAAGGAGTTTTCTCTGTACACTTTGTGTTGCTTTGGGCTATAATAATTTGTTTGCCTAGATATGGCCGCCAAACCTCAAGACAATAGGTAACCTTAGACACGACCAAATGATTATCATGCCTCATGCAAAATTGTAATGGCTTATTATAAAACAAAGATTTAAGACTAGTTATTCGGATGACTTGTGTGATATGAATGCTAAAGTATACATATCCGGTCTCACCAAAACCTTAAGGGCCCTAACGCTGTTTAAAAAAAGAGATAGATAACAAAATTATAGCAATAACAACAACGCCACTACTAGCAAGAACAACGACAACAACGTCAGCAACAAACGCAATTACTACCACTTTAACGCGGTCGAGGACAACAACAAACACAATAACCACAATATCCGCAAGTCCGACGAGGACACCAATTACCGTAACTAAGGCTCAGCACAGCTGTGACCGATCGTCCGCTTCCAGGAAAAATAACAGGTTATTCTTTCAGCTGCCCCCCGCCCGGCCGTACCCCTAAGGCGAGAGCTGCACAAAACCTGTCATTGAGTATGCGCGCTGAGATGTTCGACCGACCGACCGACCGCCGGTATCAGTCGATGCGGTGGAGACGCAAAGCTGTCTTCGAGCCGACTTCGTAGCTTCGTAGCCGAGCGCTTCTTAATGCATTCACCGAACAGACGCTATAGCCAGCTTGCTGGCTAGCAGCTAACTGGCTGATGTTGTTGTCTGGTCTTGTCTCGGTCGATCCCCAGCAGCGCAGCGAAGAAGAAGAGAGTCTGCAGCCTAATTTAGAGACTCCTGTCTTCTGGCCACTGGCTGGCGGCAGAGGAAATTCGTGGGTGGCCGAACTCGCTGCGTCCACCTGCAACGGCATTGCAGATCAAAGAGCGTTCTGAAAAAAAAAGGCTTCCACTGCAAGGATCGTTGCTACAATTACAGCAACTACATTAACGACACAACAACAACAACACCAGCAACAACAACAACAACAACAACAACAACACCAACAACAACAACAACACCAGCAACAACAACAACAACAACACCAGCAACAACAACAACACTACTGCTAATACTACTAGTCTGCTAACACTAGACGCTAACGCAACAGGCTGGCACCCGGTGAACTGGCTCTGAATGGGGTATCCCTACTCTATGGGCGGAGATTCAAGAGATACGGGGGAAGCGAGGGGGAGAGAGAGAACAGGCTGTCTGAAGTATGCCTGAAGGCATATCGTTTGTTAGCGTTCCTTTTGCAAGATAATCAAGCAATGCGTCTCCATGTCGGCGAGGCGGCGACTGCGGCCGCGGTAGTCACTTGTGCAGTAGCGTAGATCCAGGAGGCCGCCGTCTACGTCATCCATACAGCGTCTAGCGGCGATTTTTGCTGCCGCCGCAGCCCTAGCCCTTTCTTCAATGGTCAAACAGGTGGGTAGAACCTTACTCTACTAGTTGCTACCAACCAATTGCTACTACAAGTTTTTAGCGGCGCGAAATTGTGGTAAACAACAGCCACAACAACAACAATAACAACAACAAAAACAACAACAGACAGTTCTGATGAATGAGAGGAAATTCGAATGCTCTCGAACGCAGTAACTGGTTACTCTACTGATCCAAGTCGTACCTATCACAATTGTTGTCTCTACTGGGTGTAGCTTTCCATCTCTTTCATATATATATATATATATATATATATATATATATATATATGTGAAAAAAAGGCAGTTAGCTGTTGCGGCAACTTTAATACATGGACAGCCACCCACAGTGTGATGCCAGTCACGCGCCCTGTAAAAACGACGCAATCAAAAAGACAAAATAAATTATTAATAATTATTTTTATGATTTTCCATTAGGCTATTCCCACTAAGCCATCTTGCTCGGTTAATTACATGCCCTATTATTACTATTAATTACATGCCCTCTAAAACGAACTGGCTTGATCGCGTCTGTTTATGTACAGAGCTGTTTTTTTTTTTAACTCGAATACTGATTGTCACGTCATTGTGGCGATTAATTGGATCTTAAATCATCTCAGCGAAGTTTTTTAATCACCGTTCATAAAAACCTTAAGAAATAATTTTTGTATAGCGATGCGGCCAGCGCCGACGAAGGCCAAAAGCCCTTTAAAGTTTCCCCTGTAACTCACTAGCAGCTTCAGCGGGCGACCCTCAAGACACGCCGCTAAGTGATCGAATGATTCGCGTGTTGCCGCGAGCGGGCGGAGTCGCCAATGGCCAGCTCCTCTACAACGCCTACTCCTCCTACTACTCCGTCCTCCTGTTACTGTCGTGTTCCCTCGACCCGAGCAAACATGGATGGCTATTGTGAACCACTTGACGGCCTCGGAGCTTAATAATCTGCTCCCCTCGAGCGTACAACGCGGCCCTACGGCTGCTGAGAGCTCACTGGCACCTCGTCGCAGGCTTCCAGCTGCACATACTATATTGCTACGCTGAACCTCGTCGTCGAGTATTTGCGCCGTCACGTCACCAGGCGGCCAGACTAGCGACACATTGGTCGGTTGATTCAGTGCAAGTGCTCGTACTACTACTACTACTACTACTACTGCTAATATTGTTCATGATCATCATACCAGAACAAATGCGTTTGCTACCTGTACGTGAACAACAACAGCAACGTAAACGACTTAGCCATTCACCTCTCTCTGTATCTATATGTGCCCAGTGATTAAATAAATTGATGTGTGGCCATTCTACTTTGACCTGAGATTGACCTTTGGTATCATATTCACTACGTGTATCGCTGTACTCGCCGTCGTTCTACAGTGTAACGTAAAGCGACGCATCAAAGCCACGGCGCACACATCAAAATCAGGCTGCCGAAGTGATCGTGCAACAGCCGGCCGTTGAGGATGCGGTCGACCCCGGCAACAATAGTAACCGCAACAAAACCAGCTACAACAGCAACAATATCAGCAACACTAACTAACAACAGCAACATCAGGTACAGATGAGGAAAGAACTACGTAGTAAATGTGTTAGTCGAAGTAGGATTAAGAGTACACTATACTAGTCGAAGTAGGGTTAAAAGTATATTACGGATATAATAGTATCAAGTAGAACCAGTTGGGTCTACGGTCCTACGGGAGCCGATGAGGAAGTGAAGAGAGCACTGGCTTTTTATGGGTTAGAGCCCACACTACAGGCCCACAAGTGTAGGCGAGTTTCCTGCAGTGGAGTCCTTGTGTGCAGTTACAGTTACTCCTTTGGACAACAAAAAGTACGTAGCACAAGCCGTGTCAGTGGTTCTCAAATTAAATTATTTTGTTTTATTGCTATGGAACTGCATATTTTTTACATGTAGAATCTCAGAACGAACATAAAAACATATGAAAAAACGAAAATTAAACCCAAGCATATAACATTTAGAGTACAAGTGTCACATCATCAAGAGGAATAACATAGTTAAACATGTTATTTTTGTAGCAGCGCCTTCACGGCACGTATGCATGACTAAGCGAATGTGGCAGAGCAAAATTTCCTTTATAATCTGTCGGTAGTCGAGGTAAACGAGGGCATGCCAATTTAGCTCTTCGTTAACGTTTCCTACTTGAAATGATGTTGGCCGATGGGCCGATCTGGTGGCTGTTATAGCCGTAATAGTAGTAGTAGCTGAAAATGTAAAGTCCTTGCTGTGGGACTCTACTTTTCGTCAGTTGCCTCAGCCACGAAAGTCGTCTCACCGGAGATGGCCGTCGACTTCGCCACCGAGTGGCTCAGCCCACTCATTGCTGGATGGGCGTCCGTCGGTGGACTTCCGGGTGCAGCTGGTTCTTCTGCTAGTCAAGGCAACTGGAACTCTACTTTTCGTCAGTTGTCTTAGCCACGAAAGTCTTCTCATTGGAGATGGCCGTTGACTTCGCCACCGAGTGGCTCATCCCACTCATTGCTGGATATTCCGGGTGCTGCTGCTGCTGGTTCTTCTGCTTTTGCTGTTGGGTCTGCTGCTGCTGTCGCCGCGAAAGCAAAGGCGGTAGCGCGGATTCTGTCAGAAAGCGCATAGACATTGGTTGCGATGCGTTCGTCGTTTAAACAGGCGTCACGCCTGAGAAAGGGTAGGGGTGAGAAAGGCGTAAGACGGACGGGCCAACGGTGGGCGTGAAGGCGAGCTGAAGAACGGCCCGATGACGCGACGAGACCGGGGGGCGGGTGCTTCTTCGTCTGGCTTCGTCAATCGATGCGTCCGAGACGGCCAAGGCGACGCCGCCGACTACGACGAGCAAGAACTATGCAACGACTATGAATGACGACCACAACAATGACGCCAAGGGATATTGAGGGTAGTGGAACATTGACATCGAGGTCTGACATCGAGGATGGCGGGACGGCTGGCTGACTCGTAGTCAGTCAATCACACAGCTTTTACCACCATTGCTTGTGCTGCTGGTGCTGCTGCAGTTGATCGATGCGTTTACAAACGTCTCCGCCGTGCACCATCAAAATGGTATCTTTTCAGTCTAGTATTGCCTTCGGCTCCTTCGTCGAGCAGAAGTGACAGAAGGGGGGATACGTGAGGTAAGAGGGAGAACGAGAGAGGAAGGGAGGGGCGGTGAAGGCTGAGAAAGCCCGGTAAAGTTAAGAACCAGGAGCCGAGAAACGATGGCTCTCAAAGTAAGCAACACTTACTAGTACTTGTAGTTAGAGTAGTTACATATATTTATATATATATATAGTTGTAACTTATAGTTGAAGTTAGAGTTATATGTAGGAAACAGCGGGGTTGGTAGTCAAAAATGTAGCAATTAGTAGTAGGACTAGTAGCCGTGGTACGTTATCCCCAACGAAGTTCATGTCACTTCAGGACACTTAGGTGATGAGGATGACAACACAACGAGGTGGGTTAAAAACGTTACGGTGGCCGGCCAGCCAACAAGTCTCTCGAAAAGCCACACCTCTAGCAGCCATATAGAATGAAAACGACAATAACAACATCAACATCAACAACGACCACAAACATCGCCTAAACAGTGATATCAACAAACGCTAAAAATATTGGGGTGTAGCAGCTACGTTCCGTCGCAAACTCACCGCCGAGGACTCAAGAGGTGAATTTCATTCAAGGAGTGTGTGTGTGTGAAAAAGAAGGTAGAGCCTCGAGGGAGGCACAAGCAAGCAGCTGAGATTGGCGTGCGAACGGCGCAGATACGCCAAAGGGCTGACACGCCGACTAAAAGACTGACCGTAGCCATGTTTAGTCGTTCACTTTGGGCGCGGGCTCGTACCGTACTGAAAAGCTTATCTATCTTGCCACGATGCCGCCTTGTCGAAGACGATCACGACGAGTTCGTCCGTGTCAAAAGTGAAGCTGTATTTCATCCCCCTCCTTACACTTCTGTTCCTTATCGTAGTTTTATTTCCTGCAGTTTTCTTCCCTTTTTTTGTTGTCCCACTGCCTTTCTCGTGTTGTTCTATTTTGGTTCTTATTTTTGCTCGACCATTCTTCTCAGTGGGGCACTCAAACCAGTCTTTTCTTTTCTGCCAGCCTTGTCGAATTTTTTTCTTGCTCGGCTCTGATCCTCGGGGCAATAGTTGCTTATAATAGGGAAAGTGTGTGCTACCTATAAAAACCACGTAAATACATGGGCGTTGTATTTTAACTTGAATTCTCCACTACTTAGCGCATGCATATAAAACAAATTGAAACAAACGTTGTTGTAACGATATACTTGCCGCACGTGATCATGCACTGGTGGGTGCACTGCAGAGCTATTAAGATATTGTCTTGGTAGGATTCGGCCGGTACGGTGATGAGGTCGGAAAAGACCGACATTATGAAGCCTACCTTGACACGTGCTCAGTGTGCTTTATCAACGTTCGTAGTTGTTAATGACCTGTTGGCTGTGACTGCAGTAGCTCTAAAAAACCTGCGCGTCGAACTCATGCTATTGTTAGTTTAAAATAAGTTAAAATAAGTTGCCGACAAACGTCAATGTCGTGCCTCGTCTAACTTAGAAATTATCACAGGGTAGTACGTCAAAGATAAAGTGTTTATATCTTGAGTTAACTTAAGGCAAGTTGGTGAAGCACACACACACAGTGAAGCACGTGGCAACATTATTTCTTCTTCGTTGTAAACATACCTCTAAGTGAGCAAAAGCATCTAAGAGAGGTGGTGCAAGTAGCTTAATAATTAAAATAATAGTAATTATTCTTTACTAGGCCTTTTGACATTACAGCAAAAATACACAGCTAAGACCGGTTTAGAAGGAAAACGTTGTTGAAAGTTTGTCGTATATCTAGTGATCCATTTAATCGCATAGAAACGAGTGCATTGATATGTTCGCCACGCAATCTAGCCGGTCAGTCCGCGATTACTTGCCGGGCGGGATCACTCGGTCGCTTGGTCGCAGTAGTAGTAGTGGTAATATCTAAACGATATTATTCCCCATCGCTGCTCTGTCACGCCTCGATAGGCGGTGCCGACCACGTCACCCCGTTTCCTCTACTACCGCCCCTGTTGCCGTTGCTGAATATTCTCCGGTTGGGGGCGCCGCCGCCGGCGAGCAAGCGTCTGTCCATTGCTGTGTCCTGTCTCGTTCCTCCTTGTCCGAAGTCCTTTGCGTCCGCATCCACGCACATCGGCAGTAGTCCAAATGCAACTCGTTCGGGTTGCAGAACAACAACAACGACGGCCACTACAACAACAACAACAACAACAAATGCAACAAACGACGGCATTAGTGGTTATTACCTGCTTGCAGAAATATTTTTCTCCTCCGCCTTTCCTCCTCTTCCTGTTCCAACTTACCTCCTTCCTTTTATTATCCTAATTTCTTCCCCTTACACCTCACCACTTCCTTTTTCTCCTCAAACTTTCCGCTTCCTTTTTGCCTCATCCTATTTTCGCCTCACCTCTTATTTTACCCCGTTACACTTTTATTTTCCCACCAATCTCTTTCTCCCTTATTACTTCTCACGTTCTTCTTTTTCTCTTCACAATTTTCCGTTTCCTTCTCACTCTCTTCTTGTCCACCCCATCTACTTCATTTTTTCCTTCGTCCATTTCGGTCTTGTTCTCACTCTCTTCTTTTTCCTTGTTGACCTCTTTATTTTCCGCCCCGCCCTATCTATTTCCTACGCCTTACTCTGTTGCACGCCTTCGCTCCGAACGCCGAATTCGAGAGAGCAATACCAGCTCGGCTATCATTCAGCATGCAGACGGCGTTAGCATTTGTGTTTACATACATTCATACATACGCGCGCATAGGTACATGCGTGTGTACGTACATACATACATAAGAGTGTACATACATACACATGCACGTGTATACATATGGACATCATTCAAACATACACATAAACATATTATTCCGCGTGCCGTTCCGAGCATTAAATCGAGTTGGTTTTGGTCCGTGCGGGCCGCCAGCCTCTACCTGGTCTGTGCCGGTTGCGCTCATTGCTCGATGGATGGGGCAATTGGGGCATCGGGGTTGGTACTAGCGACGGCAGCAGCATCATTATAATTGTTGTCGATCGTTGCGCGAAAGCGCGCTTTGTCGTATTTGTTCGTTCGTCCGGCTACCTAGACTAGTCGCTGTTGCCTCTGGGTTAGGTAACGTTTGAGCAGAGTCTTGAGCGCCGGCTGACTCACTCACACAACCAAGCCTGCCGTCTGGCGGGCAATTAAGTCCTCCTCCAGACGAAGAAACTCCGTGTCGTCATCGGACATACGTACTTGCCATTCTACTTAGCACGTACTACACGGCCTTGGCAGACTGGTGCACACTCATATATATATATATACATATAGATATAAGCGTGCAACTGTCTGCAAGGCCGCGTAGTAAGCGTGCTAAGTACAGATATGTAAATGTACATAAATTAGTATATATATATATATATATATATATATACATATACATATATATATATATAATATAATATATATATCTATATATATAATATCTACTATAATGTATATATATATATATAATATATATAGATATATGTCTATATCATCTCTTCTATATATATATATTTATCTTCTTATCTTCTCTCTCCCTTCTGTCTATATCTCTCCTCTCTCTCTCTCTTATCTATCTCTCTCCCTCTTCTCCTATCTCTCTCTTCTCTTATCTCTCTTCTCTCTGCCTTCTATCTCTCTTCTCTCTCTCTACTCTTCCTCTCTCTCTTTTCTCTTCTCTCTCTCTCTCTTCTCCTCTCTCTCTCTCTCTCTCATCTCCTTTCTCTCTCTCTCTCTCTCTCTCTCTCTCCTCTCTCTCTCGCTCTCTCTCTCTCTCTCTCTCTCTCTTTTCTCTCTCCCTCTCCTCTTTCCTCTTCTCTCTCCCTCGCTACGCTATCTCCCATCTAGCGACACTTTCCAACTACGGGCGGCAATTTGCATAACTTTAAAATGATTGAATGTCGCGAAAATTGTTCGAAATATTTAGAGCGTATTCGGCGAGGACAGCATTTTAGAGATTTCGTGCTAAAATTGCCTCGCCAAGTTCCGCTCCGCCTACCAAACTATCTGGATAATCCCCGATTTGGAGGCGCCTTTCTTACGCTTAAAGCTGCTTGCTCGACATTATAAAACAGAATCCCCAAGTGACTGCGCGTGAATTAGCGATGGATTTGAGGGTGTGTGGCATAACCATCGTCAATCGTCTTTCGCCTATGGTTTTGTATTATGTTTAGCCAATTTGTAGCCTGTAATGACTTGAGCAAGCCAAGCAAATTGGAGCGTCTAGCAAAATGCTCTTCTTGGCTTGTCAGACGCAACGAGCGTCCATTGTTGGATCGAACTGTTCACGTGACAAAAAATGGGCCTTTCACGACAATGTGAATGGTGGGAGATCCTGGTGGGCCCCAGGCCGACTCCCTCAGAAGACACTTAGGAGACTAGCCCATTCGCACAAGATTTTGCTCTGTGTTTGTCGTCATGGCATTTTCAACCACAAGTTTCTTCCTAGCGGCCGAACGATAGACACAGGCGTGATCAGTAGACACTCGAGTTTGCCGTTAGAGTTGTTCTCGCTCTCAAAAAAAGTAACAGTCTCGTGAATAGACAGAGCGTTAGCTGTCACCAACCAATTGCAAGGCCACCAGTGCCCAGCCTCCGCAAGACAGTTAGCTTCGATTGGGAAATTTTGCCGCAGCGTACATAACGAACATTGCACCCTCGGACCACCACCTATTCAGATGTGTGCAGAGCTATCTACAGGGAAAGAAATCCACTCCCAGAAGCAGACAAATACAAGTGGAGGCATTCCTCAAGATGCAGAAGCCAACATTATTTGCCGTGGAAATCAAGTATCTGGTCCAGATATGAAGGGGGTTGTGGTTTTTTAAATAACTTTTTGTATTTTTTTAAATAAATAAAATCGGTTAATTCATTCATTATATATATATATATATATATATATATATATATAGTAGTCGAACAAATCCTTTTACTACACTACACGGGTGGTTGCGGTGAAGATCGCAGGGTCCTTCCAAGCAATTTGTCATCACATACACACTTTTGGATTGTTTAACTCCTTATAAATTTAGAAAGTGGTATATGGCAAACGTAGATTAAAAAATCTAGATTTATGTAAGCATTTTTCTCGCCGCTTCTTCTTTCTTTCTTAATATATATATATATATATATATATATATATATATATATAGAGAGAGAGAGAGAGAGAGATGGATGCTTACGAATAAATCAATATTTTTAACAATCCAATAGTGTGTATTTGAAGATCGAACGATCCTCCGACCACCCGTGTAGTGTAGTTAGAGAACTTGTCGGTATAAAGATGAATGCGTTAGAAATACGTAATGTAATCACCATGCCCGGCTGCTATAGACAGCGGCTGGTGCAAACGCCCGTAATCTGTAGAAGCCGTGCTTAGTTTAGTTGGAAAGGCCCGAGGCGAGCAGTCGAGGATTAGCGCCTGACAAATAAAAAAACAACCCACCATTGCATACGGGTAAACCCTACTAAACTGGACTGACGTAGCCAAAACCGATCACTTGCCAAGCAAGGTGGCTCAGTGGCAGAGCCATTACAAGGAGAAGCAAGCCCGACCAGAACGTGCCGTTGTAGCCAATCAGGCCGAAATCATTCAGCGCTGGTTTTATTTGCTGGTGCTTGTTTTTGTTTACTACTAGAGCTAGAAATAGAACAGGCTTGATTCCTACGCAGGGCGAAAATCAAGTTTGGCATGCACCCAGAAATGTGATGCGACCAATTAGAGTTACACAATCAAGGGTCCGTTCTAGTCCAGTAATAGCGACAGTAGGTAATACATACTGGATAATATGAGCGAACATGATTAGTTAGCACATTCTCGCACAGGCAGTTACTCGCATTTTGTGCAGAGGGCGCACAGAGAGGAAAAGCACTTAGTTTTTATTGTGACAAGTAGCTCATTAGTTGGGCGTACGGGCACAATTCTCTTTCTCTGTGGTTGTGTGGTGCAAAGTTGCAGCAACGTTGTAACTTCTGTTGGATGTACGGAATTCGTATGTTGTCAGATTCCGAGCCACCTGCTGTTCAAAGTTAAGCGACACATTGCAGTGACACATTAGTGCTAGTTAGGGGCTGTCGCAGTAGCAAATGTGACGGTAATTTATATAACTTACTGTTGAGCTACGACTAGTAGAAAACACCACAATGATAGCAATAATAATACCAGCAAATGTAGTAGAAGTAGCTTTATGCGTGAAAAACTAACCACCAACACGAAGCTACTCACATCGGGACCACGCAAACAGCGCCACAATGACTTCACGTTTACAGGAAAAGAAGTCATCATTGCATTGAGGCCTAGGAGCACTCCAGCCAGTCTAATAAACGAAACGCCTATTTTCCGTTCCACCTACCTCAGCACTAGGGCTGACAGAGTTACGTGTACGAGGCGCCATAGCAATTACGTTACCGTCGAAAGCGGGCAAAGCACACCGAAAAATGTTGATGTCTTAAGAGAATTCCTTGATATAATCGCGTCTATACCTGAAGCTACGTGTCGTGTTTGGCAACAACGACTAGCATTACATCGAATGAAGTGTCTGTTGGCATCTGTCTATAAATAAAGGCATTCGGTTAAGTTGTCACACTTTTGATTATATATGTATATATATATATTAAACACATACTCTAATTTATTCCAGATAGATTCAAGGATCATTATTGACATCTCACTCACATTAAGTTTTGTAGACTAAATACTAGATATATGTGGCTAGTAAAACCAAATGCATTGAAATCATTGTGTATATCACGTCGTATTTTTCATGTATATATATATATATTACAAATTATTTAATTTTTAAATACTTTTGTACATTTGAGGGACCCAAAAGTGTACCTGCTTGGCTTACCCCCCCTCCCTATCAATCCATATGGTGATGATTCCATACCAGGCATTGGACCAGGGCGGGATGTGTATATATATAAATATATATTTATATTGAGATTAGCCCTCGCTCTTATGGACCCGGTGCGAGCGGTATATCCTCAAGGTTCTTTGCAACGTTAAAACGGTGAGATCCATGAGATTCCTCTTCGTGACGCCGAGCCCCAAGAGCGTCCTCGCAGATTCGGAGTCCCATACACCACTCGTAGAGATAGTGATGGATCCGAATCTCCGAGCTTTTTGCGGGTCGGGGAGCGCCGCTCTTAGGAACTCGACGTCATATTTGGTGATCTTGTCCTGCCGCGCTTTTGCCAGGTCCCGGTTCGGGCCGCAAACCTCGGCATCTAAAACCTAGACCTCGGTTGGTGTTGTTATGACGAGGTAGGGCTTTAAACCCGGTGCGCCCGGTCGACAAAATACTCGCTCACGAACCACCTCATGACCCATATATATATATATATATATATATATATATATATATATATATAATATCCCATATATAATATATCCCATATATATTTATATATATATATATTATGAGCTTTTATAAGGAATATGTTAGTACCGCTGCATCGTAGGCACTGGCGTCGGATCAAATTAGTTCGACGTTGATATCGACGTGGCTTGCCAAGCAAAGTTAGAGTGTCAAACACCACTTGCTTTACGCACTTATAGTTTGTTCTAATAATGATGCAAACGATGAAATTTGCTCAAGGCATTGAGTGTTCATCAATGCGACCAAAATCCATGTAGGGCCATACACATTACGTTTTTGATCCGGCAACCGCTGACAAATATAGCATTAGTTCGTATTCGTGGTGTTAGACGAGCATAGACAAACGTTTATGTCCCGTATCGACGACATCATTGTCGAGTGTGTTGCTTATGATGCGTAACTACTCAAAGCCAGCTTCCTAGTAGCAAAGCAGGCCTCCTTTTGATTGCAGCGCGTGACCGGTACCTCATGGATGGTGCGCCTGCATTTTTTGCTTTAAGACTAATATTTCCGGCATACTGTGGTAAGGTAGGCAGAAGCTGACCCCTACGGTGGGCCACTAGGTGTCTGCTGAACACATGCGGAACTGAAACAAGTGTTAATGTTCCAACAAATTAGGAGAAAAAGGAAGAATGTCGATGTCATTTCGAGGGGATATATCCCACGGCTCTCGCACTTTTGATAGTTGCCGTTACAAGTGGTCCAGTCGCTATGCGACTGTTCGTTGCCGGTTGCGCGCGGGAAACGGGCTTATTTGGGCCTGCTGGGGGGAAACGATCCCCGAAGCCCCTAAGGCCAGTTTCGTCATCGTCGTCGCCATCTTACTAGGAGTTGCTACATGCGATGGGTCAAACGGTTTCCGGTTTCCGGAAACCATTGCACGCAGCGGAAGCTAGGCCTAAGCTCTGCTTGGGCAGAAACACGCACCACATATAGCCATCGGAGGGCCTGTTTGTGTGCACGATGTCGCTGTGGTCGAGCGAAGAACTCAACGCGAAAGAACACCCTCGCCGACTCTTGCTGTGGGCAGGTAACCAGCTACCTAACAGGTGGGGGTGACGTCGCGACAGAACTTAGTCGTGCTTCGTCGTTCAACAGGCGTGAGGGGTTGTGTGCCCATCGATGTCGCGAACCCTATTGGCCGCTAAACGGATCGGACACACATTCGCGCGCGTATTCGGACGATTCGTACACGGTAGTGCTCACTACATCTTTTCTTTACAACGCCTTTTTTCTTCTCATCTTGTTCGGATCGTCATTTGGGGTTTCCTATCTTTTCCTCTCCGTCTTTGTCGTCGATTCAGCGCTTTCAATTTCATCGTGCTGTCATTAGGCTGGGGAGCATGTCGATTTTCCCGCCGTCTCCTTTACCTTGTGCTTTTCGTCGCCGCCAGCTGGCTGGCTCAACTCGACGCCAATGACCTGTTCTTTGTTGTTGGTTTGGCCCACGCGTTTGCATCTCTATCCTCTTTGAGGCTCCATTCACACTTGTTGTCAATTCAGCAGTGGATCCATTGGTCTTCCCTGTGTGCTGGAGAGTTGCATGCCGAACTTGTCGTTTGCCAGTGGTCAGTACTGCTCGTTAAACCGGCCAAAGTCAGATAGCCCGAAGCCGAACTCAGGGCGCTTTTTCGCTCGTGATGTTTTCCAGTTTCGCCGCAAAATAATAGAATAGACAAGTTTTGCTTGCCTGTTACCTACGACGAAAACCAGTGTTCTGACCAAATTAAAAGTAAAGTTTACTGAAGTCTTTAGCAAACTACAAATATATATATATATATATAGCTTGCTTAATAGACTATACTGGTTGTTGCGACTCTCAGAAAATCCCTTTTCAAATTTCAAGTGAGAACACATAATAATAATAATAATAATAATAATAATAATAATAATAATAATAATAATAATAATAATAATAATAATAATAATAATAATAATACCAATAATACGTTCAGACCTCACAACTGTAATATGATTTAACATGCAAAAAATTATATATATGCCCACAGCTTCGTATGGAATAGGAATAATAATGTGTACCTCGCCTGGGAGCTTTGGGATGGAATGGCATGCACTAGCCGGCACGTGTACACAAGGTACATTGTGCACGGCTATCATCACTTGGTACGTTCGACCCAAGGATTTCACCAAGTTAGCGATTAATGTCGTTGCCGGTTCTGCTCGCAGATATGCGCTAAATACCACGTAGCGAGCTGCCAGACCCATCGGCGGTCTTTGCACTTTTTCGCCCGGTGGGACGGTCGCTTAAGTGTTCAAATTGTATATAATGAACTGTATTGTACTTAAGTAACATCTTGAAATGCAATGTTATTGCGAAATAAACAAATATAATATAATATACGCATCACGTCTCGTATTGGAATTGTCCTAACTTTAAAGTTGAAGGCCGCTACACCGCACCGCTCTGCTAATAATGAGATTTCATATAACTTCATAAACACGCATACAAACTGTGGCTGTCGAAATGAATAGAACCAATGTTACATTTTTCTCAAAAATAAACACGGAGATTACAGCTCGAGATTATATTTAATTATTATTGACAAAGTTATCAAGCTCTTTATCATGACAGGTTCTATACTGAGGTGCGCTTAAGTCGACTCATGCGGCATGCGATGTATATATGGCAATTGCACGAAGCAGTAATAACTTAACCAGGGAAACAAGATCAAATAATCATAAACTACAGTAGCAAAAAATAGGTGCAAGTGGGCACCGCTCGGTGAAACACGAATATCGCTCTTACTGCACCATTTCAAATGTGCGAAAAACGCTTCGACAAGCTTTTCGAATGTCAAGTTGAACTAATGCATGCATTTGTGCTCCTCATTTTACTTTAAGAATACTACTCCCAGCTCTAACGTGTCCATAACGTCCGTATTCGTTCTGTTTCAACCTCTGTTAATCTTTGCATGCGAACTACTGAAGCCACAGCAAGACTCTTTTTGTTGACTTATGACGATTATTTTCAGTGTCACACTTTTCCTATAGAGTTAGTGGTGAATGCGGGTTTAGTGGGCTTGTGTGTCCTACACTTGTTGCTGACAGCTGCTAGGATTGTACGTGCATTGTGCATTCGCAAAACCCCCATAAAAAAGCACGTTGTAGTTGTTGCTATTGTTGGTATTGCTCTTAGTGGTGTTATTGTTGGTATTGCTGTTAATATTGTTGTTGTTGGTATTGTTCAAAATGATGTCATTGTTGGTATTGATGTTAATATTGCTGTTGTTGCTATTGCCGCTGCTGTTTTTGTTATGATTATCACCATCATCATCATCATCATCCATGGCTACTGTCGCCATTTTGGTAACGGTATGCTTGACTTTCATTGACCGTGCGTATTGTGTGGTATAGGGGTGCACAACCCCGGGAATGATGCGCTGCTCTATGATAATCAAACGTCTACGCGCGATTGGTACTCTGGTCTGGCTATGAGTGTCACGTTCGCTCAGTGCGGCTCGGCTGAGAAGATGGAGAGAAAGAGAACCTCTCGCATGGCCTCACAGCCGGCGACGATGACTTAATCTTGAGCTCCCTAGAGGGGCAAAAGCCAAAAAGAAAAAAAGAAGGCTGCGAAGCGACGCAGAACGCGGATGGCGAATAGACGCAACCAGGCTTCGCAGGCACAGTACCGTAACGGTACTCGAGTCCCACAAAGTAACGGTACACAGGCGAGTTAACGATGCACAGGGGTATCGTTAGGTTGGTACGACCTCTCCTCGCTATTTGAATGTGTATATGTGTATTTCATCCGCTAGGAAACTGTACATTATTTTTGTTGTGTGTGTCGTCATTGTACCGCAGAGAGCTGACAGACACCGTTGCCATATATTCGAGGTCGGTTGTCTTTATAGAGCGTATATGAGCAGCATCTTCTAAGTGGAGATGTTTAAAGTGAGAATAGTTCATCAAGTGTTGTCTACGTCAGAGTAAAGTGTTAATTACAAAGGTCGGAAGTCCTAAAACCTTAAGCGTGCTGTTTTTGAGAAATCAACCCAACTGTTACTTATTTCCTAGCAGGAGCAGTTTTATTGTTCGTTTGTGTGATTCATTTAGCTCCCTATTGATTAAAAGCTAATTATCTTGTATTGCAAAATTAGTTATATATATATATAAAAAATAATGTGAAAAAAAACATATAATATATATATATATATATATATATATGTAAACATTTCTAAGTTTTACTCAAGTCAAGTAAAAAATTATAAATTAAAAAATTCGTTTTTAGTTATCGACTTTGTTTTATTAAAACTATGCAACCTCAGTCCATCGATGTTTTTATTTAATGGTGATAAAAATCAGCATCATTGGAAATATAATATTTTCAGAATGGCCCAGTAGAAGCATAAATATACAAATACGTTTTGCATACATGTCCTCTGTTTGCATTCCAGTAAAAAAATATAGATATTTATATATATATATATATATATATATATATATATATATATATATATATATATATATATATATATATATATTTTTTTTTTTTGTATATATGAGATCTGTGTCTGGTCTAACATCTATGTTTTTGTTGTTTCAGGTGAGTAACAGAAAACGTTGCGACAACATCATGGATTTTCGGAAAACAAATTGTGTACAAGCAACAAGAGAAAAATGAATTGTTACACGATTTCGTGTGTGAGTAGATTAGAATATATGATGTGATCAATGCAAAGACAACTAGTATTACTGGCTGTACTCGGAGGCAATGCCGCCTCTGCAATTGGCTCGAAAAAACGTTGAACGTTAAGGATGCACACTTCTATACCCTGTGATCATAGTAACTCAATGAGGCGTGATAGGATTTTACACGAAAGGCTGCGCTCGTCTCGTATTATTTTGTTTATTTATTGCCATTAACATCATCAGTGACATCATTTAGACTGCCATTTTCGGCAGTTAGCTTAATCACATTGATACATCTAGACCTTTACAAGTGTTGCGATTAGCATATAGAATATTTTCCCTTTGCATTTGTTTCGTTTAAGTCTTGCGTACAGGCGCCTACGTTCACGTATGTTACGACCTCAGCCACATATGTTACGCGGTCAATTGTTGGTGCGTCGTCATTGCATTGTCAATTTGTGCTGTTTGATCGATTTTCGTCCGTGGTCGGATGCGACATGCATCCGACAGTATGGTCAATCACACGAAGGGCCTACATGAGTCAATCCGAACCAATGATCAACACGCCTTCCTCGTTGCAACGAGAAAAACACAATCGGAACATTTTGAACAATAAGCCTTCATTAACAGGTCCAAAGAAATAGGCTACTAGGGTCAGACTTTGAACCGAAAAACACATTTGGCTTAGAAGGTCCAATCTGTTACTACTAGTATTAGATTGGGCCTTCTAAGCCCCAAACTAACTAACTGACTGAGGAGTTTGTCCAACAGAGGGACAGGCTTATGTCGTCGCATACGGTCCTTACTAAAGTTCAGTTTACAGCTGGATTTCACCAAAACAGACAGCTTTCGGTGCTGCGATGATAGTTACTACGACGACGACTTCTACTATACAGTAAACTAGTGTTTGTACTTCGCCGCTTTTTGCTTTTTGCCACGAGGAGTCTATCTCGTCGTGGCGTTACAGTTAGCGAGTCCGCTTCGGCCAATCCGAGAGAAGAAGATTGGTTTCATCGTCTCACAGGCGTACCAGAGGGAGGCGTCCTTGCGACTTGGGTGGTCTGTTTCGGGCAAACCCTCCACGTGTACCCTTTATTGCGCCTGCCCCTCTATGCGCAAGAGCACCGCGAACCAGAACCAGCCCGAGCCTTGTGAGTAAGTGAGCAAACCTCATTACGGCAGGCAGTTGGACGCTAAGCGAACGAAACGTATCACGTGTCACTCACTTCGTTTCGGCACTTCGCCACGTGCGGCGTCCTCGTCGACTGAAGTAGGTAGACCAGAGTTACAGTCGCAGTGCGAGTAATGATCAGCCTGCCAGTAACTTTTTGCGGCTAGTCGCAAAAAGTCGCCTGCTGCGCGTGACCCCGGTTCTGGATGCCGAGGACGAGGCCTGGTGCAACGGAAAGGTGTTTGGCCACCTTTTAAAAAATTATCTAGTCGACTTTCTCGATTTGGCTCCGCGGTCTTCGACTTATCGTCGTCGGCCGCTCGCGAATATGTGGTGTATTTCGCGTCGGCAGCTCTGCTCTGTCAGTGTCTGACATCTTGTCAGGCGAGGAGAGCTCGCTCGAAACACGACCGGAACGAACAATTGACGTTCAGTGCGTCGTGTGCTTAGCCTCTATGAATTCTTGTTGTTCGTTTTCTCTCTACTGCCGAGGTTAAAATGTGGGCGCTCGCTTATCACTAGAATGCTAGCCAGGGTCGGGGAGAAAGGGTATGCTACACGTCACGAAGGAATAGCAACTTATCACTTAATTAACCTATCGGGGGTTTCACACACTAACGTAGCGGATCGGAGAAGATCAACTGAATCAATAGCAAAAAACAAACTTTTACGGGACAACCTAGAAATAGTAGTAGTAGTAGTAGTAGTCATTGCACATTTGTACTTATGGGAGTCCGTCTATGAAGCGATGGGAAAAGCAGTCCCGTGGACGTTAAATCTTGGCTGGAGGTCAGCCCGAAAAATATTATATTTAGTAGTGGTAGTAACATTTACTATTTTTATCAGTATTGCGCACTGTCTGTTTCGCCGGTCGGCATCCCTTTTGGCTTCTGAGGCAGCATTAATTGAATAGTGAAGTGCTATCGGATTATTTGATATCAGTACATAATGACACTACAGTAACAATGGGAGTCCACTGGGAGTCATTACTCAGTGTTCACAACGACAACCACAGCAGAAGCAATAAGACAAGCAACAACGACAACAATTCAACAACCACAGCATCAACAACAACAACATAAATGGTAGTGTATGTGAGTGAGAGAGCGAGAGAGCAATGAATAATGGGTCTTCTGGAAGCGAGCAGAAAACCGCCTCCGCTATCTAGGCTAACACGGCAAACCAATTCGAACGTGCGTTGGATACTAACGAATTGTGGCTTCTTTCCTTGTGGTTGCTGTTGTGGTTGTTGTTGTTGTTGCTGCTGCTGTTGTCCTGGTTGTTAGCGGCCTCGACCGCTGGTCATTACAGACAGCTGTCGTTACCGGCAGCTTCCCCGAACAAAGATATTTTCTCCGCTCCCAATCCCCACCGCTAAGACGACATGTGTCGGCCAACATCTTCGCTGTCCATGGCATCATACGAAGACGTGTGCTACGTGCCGTCGTACCACACACATTTTTGGGGTAACAGCTGAAGGCTAGGGGGGACGCGGGGGGGGGGGGGGGCTAGGTAAGTGGGGCTCTGTCTATACATCGATCTATCTATCTAGCTGGTTGTGAGCGGTAGTACTGACGTTAAGCTGACACCGTGGCGGGGGTACTCTGCAAAGTGCCTTCCTTTGTCCATTTTCAATCCTTTCGTCGTCCCCGTAATCGCTCGCGTCGCCGCCGACTTCGGTTTTCTTCGGTCAGTTGGACCCCATTGGCGTTCCCTTCCGTTTTCCCAGGATGTGTTCGCGACGACGAGAACGATCTCTCGTCTTCGCAGTGTATCCTGGCTAACTTTCACGCCGTCGACAGTTTGTCGTTTGCGAACTGCGTAACTTGCAGCGACCACGATGCAATTAATTATGAATTATCACTGTCATCACTATTGGTAGCATCATCATCATCATAATCATCTGGCTCTCGTCATTTTCGACTGCGGTGTGTCTGAGATCATAATTGTCTATCGTCAGCCCTACATACATATACACAGATACCAGCAACGAGCGGCTAAATAAAGATTGGCTGACCCACCCGGTTGCACTATTACAACTCATTGTTGTTAGGCTTCCAAGTATACTGTAAACAGTGCGAGTATCACAGTCTGTTCAACAAGAGGGCACGTGGCTTGCAGGCATACTTAAGGCAGGTTTGTTGAAGAGGCTGCTAGAACCGTGTTTTGTCCTCTTAGTAACCAGGTGCCGTATATCTAGCATGCGATTTGGAAATACAAGCAGTAGACAAATGTTTATTGAGTGTATTTTAAAAATTAGATGGGACCGCCGTTGATATGCTCGGGTTTGCCGAAACAGCGACAGCATATGCGTTTGTAAAAATATATTTACAATCTGTAAATCAAACATGCCTACAGATGCGATATGCCAACTTTACAATTGTAAATCCCACATGGTCACATATGTGTTGGCTGGAGACCTGTTTAATCTGAATGTGTTACAACAATAAAGGTACATATAATCAACGCCCTGCTTCTTTGATGTCGCATGCGCGTCTTTTTGAACCTATTGTTTAAGACCAACATAGCACGGACGGCTTTTTCTGTAGCGTCTGTATTACGGTGATGACATTTTGGCACAACCTATCCCAGCCTGGGCTGCAACAGAACATGCGGGACATAACTAAGGCTTTGTGTAGTATGATGAGGATGGCAACCTGAGCTCCGTGCTGTCGAAGAAGCGCCATGTCGAAGGAGTGCGGCTACTGGCAAAGCATATTTACGCTAAACTCGGTTAGTGTGAATAGCCCAGGTATATGATAAGCTCCCGCTTTCTTTCTCTATTATACTAAACAAGGACAAGACAGATAATCTCCGGTTCGAGCAGATTTACGAGCAGAGCCATTATAACCAAATTGCATAAAGATAACGCAATAGAGAAGTGAGCTGAGTGCTCGGAAGAGAACGGCATGGATTTTGTTGGCAGCATTCGTAGGCACAAAAAACGTTTCACACAGTATTGACAATGATCGATCGGCAACACCAAGTCAGCTGGCTATATCCTTCTTCCGAAAAGAGACAAGTAGGGTGCAGTAGTCGCCATCGCTTGCTACACGCACGTCAAGAAGACCAGCAACGCTGCAGAGGGCAATTTGATATAAACAATAACGTGATAAACCCCCCATGAGCAATTCTTGGCATATATTCAACTTCATGGTAAATGGCTCAGAGGTGCATGAAGGACTGACCGCCTTAGGTATATTCAAAAGTAGGTTAGGATTGGCGCAGTCAAACGCCTGATGTCCACAACCATGTTGAGACATGTGTTACACCACATTTAACTCCTTTATGTATGCTTTGATAAACATAAAAGCATAACTAACACAAACTAACAAAAAAGAACAAAATTCGTGGCGTCCACATAGGCAGAAAGCTGCAGCAAAACAAAGTGCAAAAATATCTTGGCAAGGAACCGGAAACGACACTAATTGGCTTATACTCGTCTGGCTGTTGACGTGTGCGTCCCCTCATAGCAAGAAACAACATATATAATACTTGTTTTAGTGCTGGAACAATTAGTATAAGGACATATTTATATATTTATATATATATATATATATATATAGCTGGATTCGTACGTCGATCGGCGAGAGCGTCACCAATGTTTAAAGTATCGCACATCGCCAACGTTGATGACACGCACCCAAGCGCACATGCAGAAAAGACCATCAAATCTAAACGGCCACACACATACGCACGGGGGTTTAGGCGTGTCCTGGGGCTTAGTACCCATTACTGGGTCCCTACCCAGTAATGGGTACTAGTACCCCAGAAGCCTTCGGGGGCTGAGAGGGGTGTCCATTAATGCCTGGTCAATGGTGCTGCTGGTGGACACCGCATTGTTGTTGTTGCTGCCGATATTATTGTTGTTGTTGTCTGGCAATGGTTTTTCCTCTTTCTTTCAATATCTGCTCCTCCATTTCCTCTCACTCTCGTTATATATATATAGATAGATAAATAGATGCCCCTCTCGTGTTGGCAGACCACGTTGTCGCAGCGGGATGGCAACGCCGACAAGGCGACGCCCTTTCACACGTCAAAGACTGCCCATGCCAACGCCTAACCCCTTCCGGTCGCGTCACGTGTGGTTACCAGAACCGTAGTAGCGGTCATGTTCTGCATCTCGTAAGCGCGATGCTACTGCACGATGTGAGTCACTGCCGAGTCTTTGCAGCCGCCGCTTCTGCAACTGCAGTCTTCTGCAGTGTGGCTATACTGGTCAGTGGCAATCGTGGCGCTAGAAGCATTAGCAAGATTACGTGAATTGAGAGAGGTTTAGCACTCTGTGTAGCGTAGGAGGCGATCGCTACAGGATCCAGAGATGAATCCCTCCTACGATCGAGATGAGTTTGGTTAGCAGCAGCAGATGGTCTTTATCTCTTCGGCATTTTTTTCCACTCTCTTCGTTCTGCTCTTATTGC
Organism: Dermanyssus gallinae; assembly: GCA_003439945.1. Taxonomy (NCBI): domain Eukaryota; kingdom Metazoa; phylum Arthropoda; class Arachnida; order Mesostigmata; family Dermanyssidae; genus Dermanyssus; species Dermanyssus gallinae. The sequence goes on along the minus strand of QVRM01002936.1, from coordinate 145,059 downwards.
CCCTTCTCTCTCCCACCCTTTCTCTCTCTCTCTCTCTCTCTATATATATATACATATCTCCTATCCTCTCTCTTTCTCTCTCCTTCCCCCCCTGCCTTTCTCTTTGTATCCCTTGATCTCTCTGTTTCTCTGTGTTGAGTCTGCCAACTGCGGGCCGCCAATCCTAACTGCTTGGTGGCAAAGTGGAGGCGGTCCGCATTTGCTGGAGGCCGTGCGCTTAGACCGCCGCAAACCCCTCCGTTCCCATATAAGCACTGGTGCTTCAGGAAATCTACTACTAGCCTCCCAACGACTGCTAGTATGGATTTGGCCGCAGCTCCTGCCTGAGTTGTTGCTGGTGCTGCTTCTGCTATCGGTGTTAACCAACGCTACGTACGGGCTCGTTGCGAGGCGTCGTTACTTCTTTGTTTGACATAACATTGTCGTTCCCAGCGGGAGAACGGCACGGCGAAACGGATGGCCAGCGGTCATACCGTGGTCATAGCCGCTTGACACATCGTATGCACATAACATCAGAAATCACTCTGATTTTCTCTACCTACACTGTAGTGTGTGCACCACAGTTCATATTCATATGGTCATATGCGTATTGTATCCACTATGCACGTATGTACTGCAGGTGCTGTGGACGGGGCACTGGTTTGTTTTTAAGTTTGTACAATCGTATATTTGTAAGTTAGTTTGTATAATTGTATATTTGTAAGTTAGTTTGTACAATCATATATTTGTAAGATAGTTTGTATAATCGTATATTTGTAAGTTAGTTGGTGTAATCGTATATTTGTAAGCACGACTGTATAATTGTATATCCGAATGTCTGTATGTTTGTAGTTCTAGATGTCTGTACGTGCATGTAAGTAGCTAGTCTGCCTTCCCGCCCTTCTGTCTGTCTACCTCTGTACGTGCACGAGCCTACGGGCCCATATGCATTATCCTGCAACGTCTTAAGCTGCTGCCGCTGCCTCGATGCACGTTAGCGTACGCGTTGGGGTGCGACAATTGACCCTCGGCCAATTTCTGCTGTTGCCGGTGAAGGGCCACTAGACTTGAGGCGTGGGGGGAACGAAAGAAGGAGAGGTGAACGAGAAGACGACGACGACGAAGAAGAAAAAGAAGAAAAATACAACGTCAGATATCACAACACGTTGACGACGATAATGGTGACGACGACAACAACAACCTTCAGCTTGTAGCCCCACCTGCTTTCGTCGCCGTATTAGCAATCATAGTAGTAGTATTACGAGTAGGAGTAATGGGAATAATAGGTGTAGTTAGTGGTAGACAAACACCAACTAACGCCGCGCGTTAACCCTAACAACCTTCGTGTCTATCGTTCTCCTCCTTCATCTTCCTACTCATCAGGGACTAACTGGCAGATGGCACTGATGGTTAACGGTTCACGTTTGAGCAGGGCAACGCAGGGAATCTATATAGTCAACTCAAAGGTTGAATATATATATATATATATAATTTTTAATAAATATATATTATAATTCAATATTGTGCATTCGTAGCATGGTAACCCAGAGGGCAGCACACAGGGACACGTCTGCCAAATGAAAATCAGCCTATCTACAAATGTGACCTGGGACTTTTTTGTGGGGGAAAGACAGAGCCTGAGCATATCTCAGCACCGCACGAGAGTTTAAAAAGAAATTATGCAATAAAAGCGATTGTATCTACCTTGGTCCTGGATATATGCGTCAGCCTCGTTGTAGTTGTTGCACTTGTCACAGCTATCTGGTCCCATGTAAACCCGCGACAATTTAGGCCAAAATCACCCCTAAGGCGGTGTCATATCAGCACCTAAAGACACAAGAGGTTGTCAAAATCGAATTTGATTAAAGCAAATGTTATTGTTTGTTACTGACAACGATGAGAATAGTTGTCCTGGATGTTGGAGAAAACAGGTCATTAACGCGGACAGCAAAAAAACATTGACTCTTGCTTTGTACCTTTGGAGTTGCAAGCATCTTCGTTACCGCCTTCGCTGCTTTTAACACCATTACGACTAAACACTGATTTGTTTAGTGATTTCCTTATTAATGTGTACAAACATTTAACCTGAAATCTACAAATCTTAAGAAAACACGCTGCCAATGGAACACGTATTCGGCCGGGTTTGAATTTGCCACTCCTAGTGTCAGAGTCGCCAGTTATCAAAAACCACACTCTCGTTCTGACGACTCGCGTACTTATAATGCTACGCAGTACGATCACATTACCTGCAATCGGCTACAACTCGATCGTATCCATATGGCATTGAGACACAACCATGTTAGAGCCCCAGCTAAACACATACAAAAAACTAGTTGAGAGAAAGTACAGTTCAGATTTTAAATTCGGTTGCGACTGACTGCTTCACGCTAGATCAGGCGATATGATTTGACTTAGAACTTTTATTAAAATGTCAAATAACTTCAAAATCAAACTTCATGAATCCTAAAGCTCTGATTCGGCCAAGTCCATAAGTGGTTTGTTTGCACGGCGTGTGGCCAGGTAGGCTCACACAAACCCAATCCATACCAGATTATTTAATTGTGTTGGGCGCAGATTCCCATGAAGGAATTACATATGTGGTGTATAGCACATTTACGTACGCATTTATACGCCTTTTCTTTCGAAACCAAAAGTTCAAGCATTCTACCTTGAATAAGGCGTTTCAGTCTTTAAAAAGTGTCTACTCTGTGCAGCTGCCGTTGTCGAAAATTGTAGATAACGTGATTTGAGTCTTTACCTAGCTTGAACTGCTGACCTGATCATGTGAAGCTATACTGCAACTGTTACCAAACACTTCTGTTACCACTGGAACTTTCACTGCGCTAAGTTTTATTTGATCGGAAAGACTATTTTGCGTATGAAGCGTGACTTTGCGCGCATGCCATGCGCTGAACCCCGTTCTGTACACATGTGCACATGTTAGACATCGCGCACAAACATCACCTTTCGCTAGTTTGAAGTTATAAAGGCGATGATATTTTTCTGTGTTACGGGCCGATTGGTTATTAGTGGCGATCGTCTATTTTCTATTGTACAAAGCATTCGTAGTAGACACACGAAAACAGCTAGTACGCAAGTATTTGCAACAACTAGACATCCGGTAAGCATTCGTATTGAGCGCTGCATTGGAGTCTAACAAGACGGAGGTGATGTTAGCAGACCACCCGACGTAAACGGACTACGACCTTTTCGAGTTCGAGTTACGAACTGTCGCGGTGGCGTAGTTCGGTAGTCATCTGAAAATTGAATTTAGTTATGATCGATCGATCCATATAATTCGTACGCCTGGCGGCAGACAGCAGAATATTGGAGAAATACGTCAATAGAAAAGCTTCTAGGCCTTTATGAGAGGGCGATGTGTCGGTAAAACTAAGAAGGTTATGTCTATATATATATATATATATATATATACAACATGGAATTTAAATATACTCTATATTACATATATACATAATATACGAATAAAACGTCTTAAAATACCTTTCCTAAATGAATCGTCACCTATGATGAAAACAAACGCCTTTCCTACTGCTTGCTATTTCAAGCACTCGAAATAACGGGGCCATCTGTGGCACTATTATGAATCGGAGTACCATCAAACGTACCATATTCTATTAAACGGAATAGTGGAGATGATCCGCGACTCTGACACGAGCCATTGACACCAGCTTGCAACTTGGGCGCTACACATACGTTTTCGAATCGTCACTTTATAACATTTTCAGATTATAATAATAAAACCGATTATAAGTAAGATGAATGTTGATATTATTCAAATTATTACTATAATTATTGCCATGGCGTATGCAGCGCAAATGTTTGAAGACAGTCGTGTGCGGCCTGTTTGAGTTCGACAAGTTTTCAACGCTTGTGACATCGGCTAAAATTGAAGAGTAGTTTGAACCGATGGCATCGAATTGACGACGTCTAGAGAGTAGTGGATAAATTTTGGAGCGTTCTACGAAATTTGATTTAAGGGCGTAAAGTTCCGTGCTCGGTCGGATTGTGCACGCGGTGTGTAGATGAAAGCCTAGAGTCGGACAGTCGGACGCTTAATTAAGTTAGTTAGACATATATCGTTCTTCAACGACTACTGTTCTCACTGTAGGCTGTTCTCGACTAGGACTTCTCAGCCATTCGCGTGAAATGAGTAGTCTTAATAAATTTTAATAATAATAATAATAATAATAATAATAATAATAATAATAATAATAATTACAGAAAGATTGAATGCGGTGCTGTTGATGATAAATACGCATATTATACAATACTGTTCGTACAATTACGATTAGTATGCGATGGCATGCACGCATTCTTCTTAAGGTAATTGTTCTGCATCACCTATCGTAATCAGATCCAACGTAACTAACCTTGTTGCAACCGCTTTGCAACTACCATGCGGTTCTATGAAATCGATTCATCCTTGATTAATTGAAGACTCTAACTCACTTAGATAACGCTTGAGAATGAGCACTATGCCCATATATAAGCGCAACGTAGCAACAGAATCTACGTACCCTTAGTGGATGGATACCTACAAGAAAGGCGCTCGTATTAGTCGCAAAATGAGTTTAATTTATTGTGGTGAAGATTTAGTCACCGCAACAACAGTCCTTGTACGTTCCTCTTTCTATTCTCTGTACTGCTGTAGTCACCGTGTGTTCATAGGAATGTATTGCACCTGCACTTACTAACTCAGGTTAGCCCATAGAATCACATCATCTGCCATAGAAGAATCTTACTCTCAGGAATGCTAACCCTGCCACAATGCTTGCTCACTGGTCGCGCTGTCACCGCTGCTTCTGCAGGGGGTTCTTCACGAGGCCACAGGTCCGTCAAGTCGATTACCGAATGGAGTCTGAAAAATTGAGGCACTGGGACAAGGGTGCGCAGCTGCGTGGAATCTGTCTAGCTGACAGAGAGACAAAACAATCTACTATTGTCACGCTGTTAACGTCGTCTCGACGTACCCAACCAGCTGCACAAGCTCAGCTACCACGCAGTGGCCGTTACCACCAAATGACGTCTCTAGGTGGCCGCCAATGGGGTGAAAAACCTTGACGTTATACTGATGTGAGAAGAATGACGAGGATGGTCGCCTCTCGATGCCGCGAGTGTCGTTTGCGCATTCGCCGCTCACTTTTACGCCATGCTATTGCCGATAGATATGCATGTGTACGTGAGCCCACTACACAGTGAGGAGCTGCAATAACCCCGCATGATTGAGGCCGGGGCCGGTGCTGTCTTTTTCTCCCTTGGGCATGACGCCCGGAAGCAACATCTCGGTAACAATAACAGCAGAAGCAGCAGTAGCCACAATAGTGATGACAACACAAATGCTTTGGTACCTCTATTATACTATGGCGCGTATTTCGCAATAAGTCATTGCCAAATCGTATTTTGGATCTATTGGATTGAATAGAATAGAAACGACTTTTTTCAAACCGAATGAAGGGCGGCAGGAGGCAGATACGCACTGTAAAGTCACCTTTTTGTGCGAGCCAGATAAACATATGATTGATAATTTCAATTATTGCCCAATACATTTAGAATCTGCTACTCGGACACGAGTTAATCTTAATTTGAAACTATGGAAACCCATTTAAGAGTGATGGTGAATCCTGAATATCCTGCTGTCAGCCGAGTAGCCAGCAAGCACTTCCTGGATCCCATAAAGATTTTGTCTTACAGTTTTTAAGTTTACTTTATTTCTGGTAGCCCTGGTAAGCATGCAAAACAAATATTGATCAGTGATATGTTGTAATAGAGCTAAAACGAGATAAGTATAATGTAAGATGAAAGTTGTCAGGACCGACGCAAACAAAAGGTAGGCTTGATGATTTCAGAAATTTTAAGAAATTAATTAATTTGAAAAACTCAAACTTATGTCATTCGCGTAACATATAGGCATTTTTTTATTTTCTAATTATGTTTACTTACAGTTGAAGACAATGGACAGCGTCGTAAATTTAAATTGTTACTAACAATAATTTTACACACCAATGCAATTATTGAATCTTGATAGATTCAGATTTAACCGCCTAAAATAACGTTTTTAAGATTTACAAAAAAAAATTAATTGACGACGTTGCACAAAAACCTAGTCGTAACTAACAGTCTTGTCGAGCAACTCCGTCTTGTAATTAGAGAAGCTTTCCCGCAGACGGCAGTCACCTCAGTTTGTGTCCGAGAACATCAAGCCCTCTCCAAAAGCGTCGTCAATCGACGAGTTTGTTTAAGCGCGCACTGTGATTTTGCTCCAATCAGGTTTTTCGCACAGAATTCGCGTTTGCAAACGCGATGGCCACCAGGTAGATTGATTATTTGCGCAGTTTCATAACATTATGTTTTTGGTGCACCGTCGTTGCGGCAGGAGATATGCCAACAATGAGGGGGTCTTTACTAACGCACTCGGCACTTAGCGACGGCACCGGAGCCCGCGTTGCTCTTAGACTTCAGACGTCAATCGCTAGGCTGATATCGATATGCTTGAACGGAGCAAAAAATCCCCTCCTTAAGGCTCTGATAGCCGCACTCGGACACAGCTCTAAAGAAAGGCCACGTCAAAAGTCGAGTGTTGACTGAAAAGCCGTGGTCTCGAAAAAAAGAAAGGGAAGCCATGACTGGCTATGCACGTTAGTGATGCCTGAGTGAAGAACACATCCATGCTTTTAATGACTTGCCTCACAAGCTAGTTGGCCCCGTGCTCACTAAGGCGCTCTTAAACAAGCAATGTAGATGAATTTCTCAACTAACACACACACACACACTGGCACACGACAGCAATGATCAAACAAAAAGATACATCAACGATATACTGTATCCCTGCAATACAAAAAACGACGTCCAAAAGTTGCCAACTTATCAACGAGGTGACTACGGAGCAGCACGGAGTCATTTAATATAAGCGACGTTTCTTTAAACGCATACATCGTAAGCGTTGACTCTGCCTTCGATGCAATTATCAGTGGCTTCCGTACAGCAGCGCCACTCACGTCGATACGTCGTTGCTTAAAGTCAACACAAAACTGGCAGAGGAAAGGCTGGCGGCGACTTTTCTCCCGCTGCGCACCTCCCTCAGCTGCAGACGAAACATTGCCGAATGGTGTTCTTGGCTACGAACGGACGGACCGACAGTCGTACCGAGGCGTCGATATGAGATATGATGGCCTTGTCCAGGCTTTACCTCCTGATCAACGGCCTCAGCTTGCTGGTCGAACCCCCCGCCTCCCCCCCACCTTCCCATAGAGACCGTGGACAGCGGTTGATGGCGGCGGCGGCCGTGGAGGAGCAGCATAGCCATTCTCGCTTCGTCATCGGAAGTCGGCCAACGATCCGCCTATCGGGTTGCACAGGCCACGATGGCCAGATGGCAGTTTCATCTGTCGACGGGATGCGACGACGGGGCAACGGGTTACGTCGGTACGCCAAACTTTGAATGGTCCTTTATCGAGTGAAGCAGGACCAGACCCACTTTCTCTGTCTGCGTCATCCTTACTCTCTCTCTCTCTCTCTCGCGCGAGGACGGCGAGCGTAAGGTAAGAGGCGAGCTCGCCTCCACACGCCCCACGCCACGAAAGCTTTCCTAGCTCGACCCGTCCGTTTTGCCTTGTCGGATCTTCTTTGAGGCATCAAGCCAACATAGGCGAACAGTGTTCGGCCTCGCCTATCCACATAGGGCGCCGAAAGGCCGCTTGGCGATCTTTCGGTTCGACGAACTACAACGAAGAAACTGAGCGGCAACTGTTTGTTTTTTTATCATACCGCAGTGACATACGCTTGTCGTCGCCTAACTTTCTCGTTTAAAAAACAGCGACGCGACTACAATGTAGGATTGCTGATCAAGGCACATCTTACAGAAAACAACCTCATTCTAACGGTGTCTACTTTTTTGTCATGACCGCAAACGCAGTGGAATATCAGCTACACTGACATGTTGAAGGTAGCATGTGCCTATAGCGCTCGCATAAATGCAATTACAGCGTGTCAATCGATCTTTGATCCAGCAACGCATTTGCAGTTATCGATGACCATACTTCTTCTGTGCAGAACGCATCTCAATACCTGCTTACATTGAATACGTCCTTGTTTACACAGCGACACTCGCTGCTCCTAAGGGAATTTATAAACGGGAACGTTTTTCTTCGATTGCGTTTTTACTGAAATGCAGTTTTAATGCTCAGCTGCGTATATTACAGTTAGCTGTTCTTATACAAAGAAGAGGCCAATCACTCAACAGGTACTGCCAATCTGACTTTATTTCATCGTACTAGGAATTGTTAATTATTTTGAAAATAGTTGATTTGACAGACAAGCTAAACTTAATCTATTTAGATGCCAGAGCTTGGTTTTGGAGCTGGCGGCAGCAAAGCGACGTAATTCACTAAGCCGGTATAATGAGTAAACAAATGATAGGTCACGGGCCACTGGCTTTTGTCGTTCATTGCCATGCTGCCGCTGGATAACGCCACAACAATTGCTGCCACCATAGCTTACATTGATCATCTATTCATTAACAGTACCAACGTTTTTCGCATTCGCCAACAACAACAATACAGCAACCCTAACACACATCAGGTAGCAATGCCAAACCTACCTGGAACTACTACCTACCTGGAATACGTTCTCTCAGAAAATTGAAAAGCATGAAAGGAAGCAGGCAAGAGTATCAGCGGTCGCTTTTAATTGACGAACGCAAAAGCTTCATGCGGCTACGGAGTGGCATCACTTCAGAGCTCGTGTTTGAGTACACACCAGCATTGGCATAAATACGCCGCGTATCAATGCGCACATGCAATTAATTAGTCGCCGAAAACTCATGGCGTTTGACGGCGACGACGACGACGACGACGACGACGACGACGACGACGACGACGGAGGATGTGTAGTGGGTGAAGTAGCATAAACATGTGTCGACCGTGTCGAATCTTAAGCGTGCTTGTTCGTGTACGCCTTCCAGATACTATATTCCATATGTTGCCCACGGCCCCATGTCTTCAGACTCGACTCACCACGATTCGTGTCTGCGACCCGGCTCCACCAGCTAGCGAAGAATCCACTGTCTGACAGAAGCGCCGCAAAGGTTAACGGCATACAACATTGCATTAGAAGCACTCTGTTCGTTGCACTGCCCGTTATTTGTAGGTCCGAGCTAGTCTCCTTTCAAGTCTCTTTTATGAGACCTTATAGCCGATGGGCGGGAGGGCGGTGGTGATACCTCTCAGCCACCTTTCTTTGCTGTTGTCTGTATAGGGTCTGCTGCTATCCCATAACAATCACCGCCTACAGTACGTCGTCGTAGCTCTAACGTTACTACCGCAACCCCCACAACGACGAAAGCGTCTACTGTCGCTGAACACTGCTGCCGAATCTGGTGTTTCACATTAGGGTTCTCAGAGTCAATCAGATGACTTCGTCAGTTTCGATTAAGTGGCCGGGATCCGGGAGCGGGTCAGTCAAATCAAATTGACACACGCACACACACACACTCGCTTCACATAATTGCTGTAGGGTATTTTTCCGATTCTAGGTTGTTTGTTATTTTCTACGATTTTAATGCAATATCATTCGAGCATCTGTTACTGAGACGAGCGAGCATCAATAAACTCAGGTCAATGTGCTTATTCACGTTTAACCACTGTTTTATAAGAATAAATGAGTTGGGTTACCGTGTGCAATAGTGGGTTAGCTACCGGACTATTGATGTTGACGAGTAGATTTTTAACTCCAACCAGATTATGTACGTTAATCGATAGAGAGCGTCGTGAACGGCGTTATATTTGAAACCGGCCACTATCATAGGTCCACCAAACCACAGTTAGTTTGACCCGGATAGTTTCAGATCGCCGAATCGCTATTGATTGCAATTGATCACACTTAATCATTTGCGCGAGTTTGATCAACTTTCCACGTTCCGATCTTCAGCTGTCATCTTAGAAGTATGAAGAGTTGGCAGTCATTCCACAGCTGTGTGTTCCACCGCGCCAATTTCGTATGTATGGACAATCTATCGTGTCGTTCGTATACATCGTCGGGAAATAGTCTATGTTGGTCAGCCATTGTTCCAACGAAGGGACAGAGCACAGGAAAAGGGAAAACACTGAAATAATACTACAGAGTAATAGGCTGAAAATTCCGTGACGGGGGTTTAAGCATCAGCAAGCTCGCGTGAATGCGTACCGCGTGTGTGGGGTGTGTCCGAAAAGTTCATCAGTCATGCATGCTCACTAGCACACCTTGAGGTAAAGTTTGTCTGTTCAATATGATGGCAGTTAAAGCTAATCTAGCCACTGTTGCTCTCTTTCATGTTAAACGAAGCTGAGCACATTAAATACTAAAGACTACATTTTCTACTAAACATATATATATATATATATATATATATATATATATATATATATCATAGTTGCTATGATGCGTTCATTAAACTGGTTCAAGAGTGTTGCGTAGTACTTCCCAGTTATCGTTTTTCCTAAAGAAAGGTTGTCAATAAGTAGAACACCTTTTTTGCATCACAGTTTTCTCACCCAAAATTGTTGTCGAGCTATCAGAACATGGCTCAGTGCCATTTTACCTCTTTTACATGAGGCATTTTATTTAAACACGATACTGTACGCGGATGCGTTCGTTCTGTAAACTATATCTAATTTAGCTCTGAATTTCGTTGCTGCTAGGCCCTGAACATGTTTAATGACAGCACGGTACTCGTTCTGCCCCATTGTAACTAGAGGATCTGCGCGAAGAATATAGAGTCTATCTGTGGAAATTCAAATCTGAGGTTCTATTGGGCTAGTTTTGGTGAATAAAATAATATATATATATATATATATATATATATATATATATATGCGACGACGGATGTTTATTTTTGTAACGAAATTATTTGAACGGAGTCCAACAGATTGGCCCTTCGATCTCCCGACTAATTAATATATAATTTTACTTTTTGTAGCTCTTATGTTGATCAGATACAGGCTCAATGAGCTTCACAAGACTTTGCTCCAACCCGATATAGAGAACCACGTGTGTACGGTCAGAAGCAAAACCGGGAATGATGACACAAGTCATCCTTGAGTGCAAAGAGGCCTGCTTCAAACTCAAACGCCTTGTTCCCGCTTCGGCGGAAGCGAAGTAATTGGACAAGGATTACACATCCTCCGGTCCAGAAGGCTCGCGGATTTGTACGCCTGAAAAGACTTTTCAGAAGCTCTCACCGTTATCGTGCTCTAAATGGCCTACACCCTACTATTAGAAGACCAATTGTCCAATCACGACATTGTGCGCCTCGTAAGATAATGAATTCATTAAATTAAGTAACTTAGCAGCACCCATCTGTTAGCCATGAAGTAGAATTTGACTCAGTTGTGGGGAACTACTAAGTTGACGCATGGGCGTTTAGAACACCAAATAGAATCTAGTTTTTGCCATCCAGAAGAGCCGGTAGAACGTGGCTGTAGCTATGATGAAAAGTTTCAGCAACATTCACATACACAGAATGCGTCTGCTTTGTCGTTCGTATTTAAACAACATTCCTAAAAGAATCGGAAAATAGAATATATGCGTGTAACTTGGGATTGCGTACAACTGTTTTAGAAAGTCAATAGTTGTATTGTAAGACTATCATCTAATGAACAAATATGCCATGATCATCACTCACCTATCAAATAAGGGTTCGATCTGACGTGGTAGTAGTTTCTGGGAGTAGGTACTTGAAAGCATTTTTGTAGGAAGAATATATTGTACGTTTGCATCTTAGCTTGAAGCAACTAATTTGACGTGTTTTGTAAATTATTTATAATCAAGTTCATCAAATTAGAATTATATATCAAGTTAGCAAAAATACATATACTTTTTCTAAAGTATCTTGTAAGCATAATGTAAATATACACGGTCCGCCAGCAAAATAAGAAAAGCTTTCGCGCCACCAGCAGATGACAATTGGCGTTTCCCCTGTTGATGTTTGCTGTTATTGTGTTCGTCAGAACCTATATAACACAATCGATGCAATCACAATAGCGTAAACACATATTCTAAGCCCGGAATTGGAGCGAACAGTAGTGGTAGACATATGCAATTGCGAGACAACCTGTCTACCTATAAAGAAACGTAGCACACCAACCTGTTCATGAAAAATTGTACTTCCTCTTAAATCATGTGATGCCGACTAAAAGATGCGACATAGTCGATTAGAAGAGAATTCGCAAAAAAGGAAGTGCTATTATTAGCTTTCACGTTTAGTCATAATCAAAGTCATAATCATACGGCTTTATATCATATTGACTTATTCAAATTCACAAAAAGCTTAAAACTATCAAAATCGGGCAACGCCCATCTGATGATTAGTTTGGTACCGAAAATATAGGGATGTGGGCCGTGATTGCGAAGTAAGCTAGATTTTTCGGTGAGCATGTCGAGATTGAGTGCATGGATAAATGATCTATTCAGATAAAAAAACTCGTCATAACGTTAGAGAAGCATATTACTATTTATTACATCACAGAATTTCTTCGAAGGTGCCTCTGCGAACCACTATACACATTTGGCAGTGCCTGCAAACATTTTGTTGCACGGCTGTAAATATACCAGGCGATACGGATGTAATCGCTATCAATTGGAGCTAGTGCAATTGTGCTATGTGCAAGACGTAACTTTGAGTGTGTCCTCTCTATTGAAGTCATTATTACTATTGTATCGTGATGGCAAATACACCGCGGCGGAGAAAATTCACATCTTTTACATTTATGTTGAGCCACGGTATAACGTATATGAGTTGCAACGTCTATACCAGATGCGTTTTCCATATAGACGTTTTCCTCGTCCTGACACGTTTGTGAACATACGAGGTGTGTTCAATCGTTATCGCGACTTTTGAATTTTCGCGGGTTACGTATATTCGAATTTCGATTTTTTGTGGCGTTATGTTGGTACTCATGTCTCTCACTTATGCCGATAAGCTCGGCCATTTTGAATGTTCACTTAATTGTTGACAGCTGCTTTGCTTGCACGTGTTTTGGATCGTCTTCGATTTTTACCTATTCAAAAAAATGGATCAAAGAACCTGTATCAAATTTTGTGTGAAAAACGAAATTAAGTGCGCGGATGCATTCCGAATGTTGACTGTGGCATACGGAGAAGCTACCTTGGACCGAAGCAACGTTTATCGGTGGTACAAAATGTTCTCAGAAGGCCGAGAAGATGTGAACGACGAAGAGCGTGCCGGACGCCCGAGCACTTCAACAACAGACGAAAAAATTAATGAAGTGGAGAAAATGGTATTGGCCAATCGTCGAATCACCGTTAGAGAAGTTGCTGAGGACCTAAACATATCGATTGGCTCGTGCCATTCGATTTTTATCAATGATTTGGGCATGAGACGGGTTGCCGCGAAATTCGTACCAAAATTGCTCAATTGCGACCAAAAACAGCATCGCATGAACATTGCTAATGAGATGTTGGACTCTGTCCGCGACGACCCAAATTTGCTCCAGAGGGTCATAACTGGTGACGAATCGTGGGTTTAACGGTTATGACGTGGAAACCAAAGCTCAATCATCTCAATGGAAGCTGCCGCACGAACCAAGACCGAAAAAAGCGCGCCAAGTTCGGTCGAATGTGAAAGTTTTGCTGACAGTTTTCTTCGATTGCAGGGGCGTGGTGCATCATGAGTTCTTGCCACAGGGTAGAACGGTCAATAAGGAATATTACCTGCAAGTTATGCGCAATTTGCGCGAAGCAATCCGCCAGAAACGCCCGGATTTGTGGAAGAACAAAAATTGGCTTTTGCACCACGATAACGCCCCTGCTCACACATCGTTGCTTGTGCGCGAGTTTTTGGCCAAAAACAACACACTAATGATGCCGCAGCCACCGTATTCCCCAGATCTGGCCCCCTGTGACTTTTTCTTGTTCCCTAAACTGAAGAGGCCCATGAAAGGACGACGTTACGCTACGCTTGACGAGATAAAGACGGCATCGAAGGAGGAGCTGAACAAGGTTAAAAAAAATGTTTTTTTGAAGTGCTTCGAAGATTGGAAAAACCGTTGGCACAAGTGTATAATATCTCATGGGGATTACTTTGAAGGGGACAAAATAGATATTCATGAATAAATGAATAATTTTTGAAAAAAACACAAAAGTCGCGATAACGATTGAACACACTATGTATATCTCCACGTGCGTGAAACTGGATCGTACCATGAGTCTCAATAAAGCACTGGAAGACAGGGACACCAGCCATGGAAGAGTCTATCCTTCAGTCCCCTTCAGTACCTTCAGCAAGCACGAGGGATGTGGCCCGAAGCGTTGGTGCGAGTCGCAGTACCGTCCACAGGATACTAAGAGCGGTACATCCGTATCAGCTGGCATATATACAGACGTGCAACGCAATCTCTGCATGCGCTGCCAAATTTAGATTGTAGTTCGCTTTGAGCAAATACTGCGAGATAACAACGAATGGTGTGTTTCTTTAAATGTATGACAAGTGATCTATCTTAGTAGGTCATATATGCATGCACTCAATCACGACAAAAATCGTAAATACTCCGCAATGAAGGTTTGCATAGCCATCGATTTGATACCAAAATTATCGTGAGGAAATGCGCATTTGCATATGTTAGCGCCGTGAACAGTAGTAGCCGGCATTATATTCCTTCGAAGAAAGCAGAATTTTCTCAAAAGCATGACAGTGTGCTTATTTTTTTATAGGCGGATTTTAGTTATCTCACAATAGCTTATGTTGTGCTCCTAGGTCGTGCAGTAGCACCACTGATTTTAGAAATTTCACTCTCACTCCAAAACAAGACTTCTCCGAGACTTTGTTTCATTGGAAATATATTTACTTTAAAAAGCTCTAGAATTTCTCAAATAGTCTGTAATGTTTTTGAAGATTCTGTATATATAAATATATATATATATATATATATATATATATATATATATATATATATATATATATATATATATATATATATATATATAACTGTTTTTGGCCGATAATTATGAAAGAAGTGTTATTAGAGCACTCGATGTCTTGAGTAGGTGTCTGTTCAGCTGAAAATTATGGAGACGCAGTCAAATTCCTCTTTACAGTTTGGCAGGCCAGATATCTCCATCATCATTGTCATCATGAGCAGGCGGAATGTTCCAACAACGAGGCATGTAAAGAAATTCCTCAGCGTATTGTCTGACAGACAGACCAGGATACCCAGCGATGGTTCAGCGTGTCCTCTCTCCCTACCTTCAGCACAGATAAGCCAAGGCCTTTGTTTGTTTGGCAGCGACTCCAAAACAGATTGACAGGAGCGAGCCCAAAACAGCAGAGCACCTGTCTGACCGGTGTCGGGTGGTTAGAGTTTGAGGCGTTCCGTTGGCGCTCGAGACGAAAGACCGAGGTGGTCAAGAACAAAGAAAAGAAGTCGACCGCATAAGTGCTAATTAGAAAACAACGGGGGTTCATTCGCCAAGGGCCATTTGTATTGTTACTTTTTCTGCACGCGAAGTAATTAGGTAAAAAAGATAAACGAGAAGCATACGCACTACGTCTTAGCGTCGAGTTGTATTGACATGCATATTCAGAAACTGTTCGCAGAATCTACCTCGCAGAGATGTTGTGTTCGTTTTTAATCAGCCGAATCATAGGGTCGGCTAAACTACGAATATCATTTTAATTACGGAGACACAAAGCAAAAGCAATAGGAGGAACATGACACATTCTATCAAGAGCAGGGAGAACTAGCCCCTAGTGTGGGGCTTAGGGGGGGGGGGGGCGACACGTCTGCTGGCTTATTGTTAAAGACGTCGCTGGTTGATACGCCCGAATGTCATAACTGGTAACGTAATGTTGAAATAAGTGACCAAAGTAAAATAGAGTGTATCTCGCTAGAGCCGTCTCACGCCAGTCCATGCCAGAAAGCATTGCCTACGGAGAGCAGGCGAGACTTAATAGCAAACCACGTCAGCAGAACAGCAGCCAACCCCTGACGACCTTAAGGCAGGTGCGCAAAACGCTGAGGGCACGCCTCGTAACTTTCTTTTCTCTACGCGCTTGGCACAGCTATAAAGCTCCACGTTACACAGCCACCGATGCCACGAATAGCTGGCTGCTCGCTACGGTATGTGAGCATTCGTATACGAAACACGTTTAGTACAGCGTTGCCAATTTCGTGCCGAAACGAAAAGCTACGGGACCAGGTCTCACTAGCGTGTCTGGGCGTGGAACGTTACTAATGCACGCTTTTCTCCTATCTGCTTTGGATGCAGTGGTCACAGCTTTACGGAATTTGGTTCTCTAGTCTATTAGCAATTCGTGGAATTAAGCGCACGTTAAAATGGTAAGGTAGGCAGAGACGACGCATCCTGCCCTTTAGTTTCTGTCCATCAATATTTAATGAATTGAGACAATCGCTGTTTTCCAATCATTCCTAATTGGTAACAGTCCTCTTCTGTCAGAGATATAGCCCTGCGACTGACGCCATATTCTGCATTTAATTTTTCCTCAAACGTGTGTATAAAAGTTCATGTTTCACGATGATGTTGTAGGTTATGTTTAGAGGATTTAACCGTGAGTTTCATACACGCCAAGTATTTATGTCTAATTCTATTCTAGACCGCTTTGCTCTGGGAGTTTTTTTTATCACATTTTTTTAAATATTGAAAGTATCTATTCACCATGTGTTGAAACCATATTTAAGCAGGTCTTTCGTTTAATGTAGACTAGTAAATCAAATCACATGTCGAATTTGCAGTGTTAGCTAGCATACTGAACAACCGTCAAAATTGTCAAGGCAAACTTCGCCATTATCGGAAAATACAAGGTTGTAGGAGGCAAAACGGCGCGCAGCATTCATAACGCCTCTGTCTCTTTTCCAAGGACGTGACATTATTTTTTAACCCATCTAATGCGTGTTATATATATATATATATATATATATATATATATAACGTATACTTTGGCCAGTCTGCATAAAGTCCACAAGCAGGTGTCACAACAGATACAACCCGATGTCAGATAAAATGATAGTGAAAGAAGTGGAAGGAAACCTTTATAGATGTTGCATGCACCTAGCACTTCCAACGGGCTTCGTGCCGATGGCAAAAACAAGCATCTGCAAGACATACTGGTGTCATTAGTCTTCTTCGCTTTTCACGATCCTTTTGACAGCGGTCAGATGCGGATACAATTTCTGCTCGGCATCTCTGACAAACTAGCGGTTGACCAGTATAGATATTTTTATCTGCCACAGCCAATCGACTTTCTCAGTGAGATTAATCGCTTTCTTCTGCTTCTTCTTCTATAGTAATTTTAAGCAATCACGACATTATCCGCATTCATTATGACTACTGCGTTTCTAAATTCTTCTCGCACATGGCGGACAAGGTCAGCGATTAGCAGAGCGAACGCAAAGTAGCTTATTGGGTTTCTCTGCGGGATCTCGATGGATCGTCTTCTGTGTACCTTGGCCTTTCCTGAACCCGAATTGCCCCGGTGGAAGGGCCCTCTGCATATTTGGAGACACTTTCTCTGTGGCCATATTGGGGAATAAACTTTTAGGAGTGCGTTCCGGCGCAACAGCCTACTTTAAGTTTGGATTTTGCACATTGTCACCACTTTTTTTTTTAATAGAAAAGAAGCCTAAATCTCGCATCGTGCCGGGCTTAGGGTATGCGGCTCGCTTTGATTACCCATGTGAGCAAACAACAAAGAACGGCATAATCATAGAATCAAAAAATCATTAAAAAAAAGCTAAAGCTGTTTCATATGACAATTCAAAAGTGTAATGTCTGGGGAACTTAGCAGACGCTACATTTATTATGACATCTAAGCCTGCGGTTTCCGTCGTGATTCGTATAGTGATAATCTAACAGTGATCGTTGAGGCTATATCATCTCATATGAAAAATTAAATTATTTCCAATAAAATTTCGGTTTCGTCTAGATTAAATTTTAACTTACTAATTATAATACATAGATACTGATAACAAGCTCTAACAGCCACAAGTTTATGTCTTGTATAGCTGATTGTGAGATTTGGTTTCGGCTTCTGATCAGCACCTTAATCTGCCCAAGACTTCGTAGAAGATCTGGGTGTGCTCTATTAAGCTTCGACTATTCCTTTCTTTTTCCCTTTCTTAGCTTGTCGAGCGCTGGATAATTGGTCATTGTTTTTGCAGGCACACAATACATATATATATATATATATATATATATAAGATCGAAGAACACTACGATAGCGCAGGCTACGTGCATGCAGAAACTCATGTCAACAATCACTTTGCCTGGCCGGAAACAGGACAACAGTGGAAGAGGGAGAAAGCACACTGCTTGGACAGACAGAGAGGTCCTAAGGGGCACTTGACTCGATGGAGGAGCAGCGGCAACGGCGGCTATACCGGGCGCCGAACCTGAAGTGAGTGTTTAGGCTCAAACGGGATGAAGATGCACAGGGACCAGCGAACCTTTGGTAGCGGCCGCAGAGATGGCAAAGAGCCTACGTCTAGAAGCACGATAATGCAATAACAATGCAGGCCGACGTCGGCCCGCAATGGGCCCTTTCCACTTCTACCTCACTACGGCAATTCGATGTCAGATCTGCTGTGGTCTGCTGGCTTGGCGGAGACAGACTTTCAAAGCAGACTGAGGCACAACGAAAAGAAATAAGCCTTGTGGCTTACTAACGTAATTTAGGACTGACATCGTACTTGTTGTTCTACTAACTAACCAGCTAGTTAGTTAAGTAATATCTATTCCACAGTCATTTTCCGGGGCTTAAGGTTGATTAAAAGACGTGCGTCAAGCTTCACAAGACTTTGCTCCAACCCGATATAGAGAACCACGTGTGTACGGTCAGAAGCAAAACCGGGAATGATGACACAAGTCATCCTTGAGTGCAAAGAGGCCTGCTTCAAACTCAAACGCCTTGTTCCCGCTTCGGCGGAAGCGAAGTAATTGGACAAGGATTACACATCCTCCGGTCCAGAAGGCTCGCGGATTTGTACGCCTGAAAAGACTTTTCAGAAGCTCTCACCGTTATCGTGCTCTAAATGGCCTACACCCTACTATTAGAAGACCAATTGTCCAATCACGACATTGTGCGCCTCGTAAGATAATGAATTCATTAAATTAAGTAACTTAGCAGCACCCATCTGTTAGCCATGAAGTAGAATTTGACTCAGTTGTGGGGAACTACTAAGTTGACGCATGGGCGTTTAGAACACCAAATAGAATCTAGTTTTTGCCATCCAGAAGAGCCGGTAGAACGTGGCTGTAGCTATGATGAAAAGTTTCAGCAACATTCACATACACAGAATGCGTCTGCTTTGTCGTTCGTATTTAAACAACATTCCTAAAAGAATCGGAAAATAGAATATATGCGTGTAACTTGGGATTGCGTACAACTGTTTTAGAAAGTCAATAGTTGTATTGTAAGACTATCATCTAATGAACAAATATGCCATGATCATCACTCACCTATCAAATAAGGGTTCGATCTGACGTGGTAGTAGTTTCTGGGAGTAGGTACTTGAAAGCATTTTTGTAGGAAGAATATATTGTACGTTTGCATCTTAGCTTGAAGCAACTAATTTGACGTGTTTTGTAAATTATTTATAATCAAGTTCATCAAATTAGAATTATATATCAAGTTAGCAAAAATACATATACTTTTTCTAAAGTATCTTGTAAGCATAATGTAAATATACACGGTCCGCCAGCAAAATAAGAAAAGCTTTCGCGCCACCAGCAGATGACAATTGGCGTTTCCCCTGTTGATGTTTGCTGTTATTGTGTTCGTCAGAACCTATATAACACAATCGATGCAATCACAATAGCGTAAACACATATTCTAAGCCCGGAATTGGAGCGAACAGTAGTGGTAGACATATGCAATTGCGAGACAACCTGTCTACCTATAAAGAAACGTAGCACACCAACCTGTTCATGAAAAATTGTACTTCCTCTTAAATCATGTGATGCCGACTAAAAGATGCGACATAGTCGATTAGAAGAGAATTCGCAAAAAAGGAAGTGCTATTATTAGCTTTCACGTTTAGTCATAATCAAAGTCATAATCATACGGCTTTATATCATATTGACTTATTCAAATTCACAAAAAGCTTAAAACTATCAAAATCGGGCAACGCCCATCTGATGATTAGTTTGGTACCGAAAATATAGGGATGTGGGCCGTGATTGCGAAGTAAGCTAGATTTTTCGGTGAGCATGTCGAGATTGAGTGCATGGATAAATGATCTATTCAGATAAAAAAACTCGTCATAACGTTAGAGAAGCATATTACTATTTATTACATCACAGAATTTCTTCGAAGGTGCCTCTGCGAACCACTATACACATTTGGCAGTGCCTGCAAACATTTTGTTGCACGGCTGTAAATATACCAGGCGATACGGATGTAATCGCTATCAATTGGAGCTAGTGCAATTGTGCTATGTGCAAGACGTAACTTTGAGTGTGTCCTCTCTATTGAAGTCATTATTACTATTGTATCGTGATGGCAAATACACCGCGGCGGAGAAAATTCACATCTTTTACATTTATGTTGAGCCACGGTATAACGTATATGAGTTGCAACGTCTATACCAGATGCGTTTTCCATATAGACGTTTTCCTCGTCCTGACACGTTTGTGAACATACGAGGTGTGTTCAATCGTTATCGCGACTTTTGAATTTTCGCGGGTTACGTATATTCGAATTTCGATTTTTTGTGGCGTTATGTTGGTACTCATGTCTCTCACTTATGCCGATAAGCTCGGCCATTTTGAATGTTCACTTAATTGTTGACAGCTGCTTTGCTTGCACGTGTTTTGGATCGTCTTCGATTTTTACCTATTCAAAAAAATGGATCAAAGAACCTGTATCAAATTTTGTGTGAAAAACGAAATTAAGTGCGCGGATGCATTCCGAATGTTGACTGTGGCATACGGAGAAGCTACCTTGGACCGAAGCAACGTTTATCGGTGGTACAAAATGTTCTCAGAAGGCCGAGAAGATGTGAACGACGAAGAGCGTGCCGGACGCCCGAGCACTTCAACAACAGACGAAAAAATTAATGAAGTGGAGAAAATGGTATTGGCCAATCGTCGAATCACCGTTAGAGAAGTTGCTGAGGACCTAAACATATCGATTGGCTCGTGCCATTCGATTTTTATCAATGATTTGGGCATGAGACGGGTTGCCGCGAAATTCGTACCAAAATTGCTCAATTGCGACCAAAAACAGCATCGCATGAACATTGCTAATGAGATGTTGGACTCTGTCCGCGACGACCCAAATTTGCTCCAGAGGGTCATAACTGGTGACGAATCGTGGGTTTAACGGTTATGACGTGGAAACCAAAGCTCAATCATCTCAATGGAAGCTGCCGCACGAACCAAGACCGAAAAAAGCGCGCCAAGTTCGGTCGAATGTGAAAGTTTTGCTGACAGTTTTCTTCGATTGCAGGGGCGTGGTGCATCATGAGTTCTTGCCACAGGGTAGAACGGTCAATAAGGAATATTACCTGCAAGTTATGCGCAATTTGCGCGAAGCAATCCGCCAGAAACGCCCGGATTTGTGGAAGAACAAAAATTGGCTTTTGCACCACGATAACGCCCCTGCTCACACATCGTTGCTTGTGCGCGAGTTTTTGGCCAAAAACAACACACTAATGATGCCGCAGCCACCGTATTCCCCAGATCTGGCCCCCTGTGACTTTTTCTTGTTCCCTAAACTGAAGAGGCCCATGAAAGGACGACGTTACGCTACGCTTGACGAGATAAAGACGGCATCGAAGGAGGAGCTGAACAAGGTTAAAAAAAATGTTTTTTTGAAGTGCTTCGAAGATTGGAAAAACCGTTGGCACAAGTGTATAATATCTCATGGGGATTACTTTGAAGGGGACAAAATAGATATTCATGAATAAATGAATAATTTTTGAAAAAAACACAAAAGTCGCGATAACGATTGAACACACTATGTATATCTCCACGTGCGTGAAACTGGATCGTACCATGAGTCTCAATAAAGCACTGGAAGACAGGGACACCAGCCATGGAAGAGTCTATCCTTCAGTCCCCTTCAGTACCTTCAGCAAGCACGAGGGATGTGGCCCGAAGCGTTGGTGCGAGTCGCAGTACCGTCCACAGGATACTAAGAGCGGTACATCCGTATCAGCTGGCATATATACAGACGTGCAACGCAATCTCTGCATGCGCTGCCAAATTTAGATTGTAGTTCGCTTTGAGCAAATACTGCGAGATAACAACGAATGGTGTGTTTCTTTAAATGTATGACAAGTGATCTATCTTAGTAGGTCATATATGCATGCACTCAATCACGACAAAAATCGTAAATACTCCGCAATGAAGGTTTGCATAGCCATCGATTTGATACCAAAATTATCGTGAGGAAATGCGCATTTGCATATGTTAGCGCCGTGAACAGTAGTAGCCGGCATTATATTCCTTCGAAGAAAGCAGAATTTTCTCAAAAGCATGACAGTGTGCTTATTTTTTTATAGGCGGATTTTAGTTATCTCACAATAGCTTATGTTGTGCTCCTAGGTCGTGCAGTAGCACCACTGATTTTAGAAATTTCACTCTCACTCCAAAACAAGACTTCTCCGAGACTTTGTTTCATTGGAAATATATTTACTTTAAAAAGCTCTAGAATTTCTCAAATAGTCTGTAATGTTTTTGAAGATTCTGTATATATAATATATATATATATATATATATATATATATATATATATATATATATATATATATATATATATATATATATATATATATATATAACTGTTTTTGGCCGATAATTATGAAAGAAGTGTTATTAGAGCACTCGATGTCTTGAGTAGGTGTCTGTTCAGCTGAAAATTATGGAGACGCAGTCAAATTCCTCTTTACAGTTTGGCAGGCCAGATATCTCCATCATCATTGTCATCATGAGCAGGCGGAATGTTCCAACAACGAGGCATGTAAAGAAATTCCTCAGCGTATTGTCTGACAGACAGACCAGGATACCCAGCGATGGTTCAGCGTGTCCTCTCTCCCTACCTTCAGCACAGATAAGCCAAGGCCTTTGTTTGTTTGGCAGCGACTCCAAAACAGATTGACAGGAGCGAGCCCAAAACAGCAGAGCACCTGTCTGACCGGTGTCGGGTGGTTAGAGTTTGAGGCGTTCCGTTGGCGCTCGAGACGAAAGACCGAGGTGGTCAAGAACAAAGAAAAGAAGTCGACCGCATAAGTGCTAATTAGAAAACAACGGGGGTTCATTCGCCAAGGGCCATTTGTATTGTTACTTTTTCTGCACGCGAAGTAATTAGGTAAAAAAGATAAACGAGAAGCATACGCACTACGTCTTAGCGTCGAGTTGTATTGACATGCATATTCAGAAACTGTTCGCAGAATCTACCTCGCAGAGATGTTGTGTTCGTTTTTAATCAGCCGAATCATAGGGTCGGCTAAACTACGAATATCATTTTAATTACGGAGACACAAAGCAAAAGCAATAGGAGGAACATGACACATTCTATCAAGAGCAGGGAGAACTAGCCCCTAGTGTGGGGCTTAGGGGGGGGGGGGGGCGACACGTCTGCTGGCTTATTGTTAAAGACGTCGCTGGTTGATACGCCCGAATGTCATAACTGGTAACGTAATGTTGAAATAAGTGACCAAAGTAAAATAGAGTGTATCTCGCTAGAGCCGTCTCACGCCAGTCCATGCCAGAAAGCATTGCCTACGGAGAGCAGGCGAGACTTAATAGCAAACCACGTCAGCAGAACAGCAGCCAACCCCTGACGACCTTAAGGCAGGTGCGCAAAACGCTGAGGGCACGCCTCGTAACTTTCTTTTCTCTACGCGCTTGGCACAGCTATAAAGCTCCACGTTACACAGCCACCGATGCCACGAATAGCTGGCTGCTCGCTACGGTATGTGAGCATTCGTATACGAAACACGTTTAGTACAGCGTTGCCAATTTCGTGCCGAAACGAAAAGCTACGGGACCAGGTCTCACTAGCGTGTCTGGGCGTGGAACGTTACTAATGCACGCTTTTCTCCTATCTGCTTTGGATGCAGTGGTCACAGCTTTACGGAATTTGGTTCTCTAGTCTATTAGCAATTCGTGGAATTAAGCGCACGTTAAAATGGTAAGGTAGGCAGAGACGACGCATCCTGCCCTTTAGTTTCTGTCCATCAATATTTAATGAATTGAGACAATCGCTGTTTTCCAATCATTCCTAATTGGTAACAGTCCTCTTCTGTCAGAGATATAGCCCTGCGACTGACGCCATATTCTGCATTTAATTTTTCCTCAAACGTGTGTATAAAAGTTCATGTTTCACGATGATGTTGTAGGTTATGTTTAGAGGATTTAACCGTGAGTTTCATACACGCCAAGTATTTATGTCTAATTCTATTCTAGACCGCTTTGCTCTGGGAGTTTTTTTTATCACATTTTTTTTAAATATTGAAAGTATCTATTCACCATGTGTTGAAACCATATTTAAGCAGGTCTTTCGTTTAATGTAGACTAGTAAATCAAATCACATGTCGAATTTGCAGTGTTAGCTAGCATACTGAACAACCGTCAAAATTGTCAAGGCAAACTTCGCCATTATCGGAAAATACAAGGTTGTAGGAGGCAAAACGGCGCGCAGCATTCATAACGCCTCTGTCTCTTTTCCAAGGACGTGACATTATTTTTTAACCCATCTAATGCGTGTTATATATATATATATATATATATATATATATATATATATATAACGTATACTTTGGCCAGTCTGCATAAAGTCCACAAGCAGGTGTCACAACAGATACAACCCGATGTCAGATAAAATGATAGTGAAAGAAGTGGAAGGAAACCTTTATAGATGTTGCATGCACCTAGCACTTCCAACGGGCTTCGTGCCGATGGCAAAAACAAGCATCTGCAAGACATACTGGTGTCATTAGTCTTCTTCGCTTTTCACGATCCTTTTGACAGCGGTCAGATGCGGATACAATTTCTGCTCGGCATCTCTGACAAACTAGCGGTTGACCAGTATAGATATTTTTATCTGCCACAGCCAATCGACTTTCTCAGTGAGATTAATCGCTTTCTTCTGCTTCTTCTTCTATAGTAATTTTAAGCAATCACGACATTATCCGCATTCATTATGACTACTGCGTTTCTAAATTCTTCTCGCACATGGCGGACAAGGTCAGCGATTAGCAGAGCGAACGCAAAGTAGCTTATTGGGTTTCTCTGCGGGATCTCGATGGATCGTCTTCTGTGTACCTTGGCCTTTCCTGAACCCGAATTGCCCCGGTGGAAGGGCCCTCTGCATATTTGGAGACACTTTCTCTGTGGCCATATTGGGGAATAAACTTTTAGGAGTGCGTTCCGGCGCAACAGCCTACTTTAAGTTTGGATTTTGCACATTGTCACCACTTTTTTTTTTAATAGAAAAGAAGCCTAAATCTCGCATCGTGCCGGGCTTAGGGTATGCGGCTCGCTTTGATTACCCATGTGAGCAAACAACAAAGAACGGCATAATCATAGAATCAAAAAATCATTAAAAAAAAGCTAAAGCTGTTTCATATGACAATTCAAAAGTGTAATGTCTGGGGAACTTAGCAGACGCTACATTTATTATGACATCTAAGCCTGCGGTTTCCGTCGTGATTCGTATAGTGATAATCTAACAGTGATCGTT
The DNA here is from genome assembly GCA_003439945.1 of Dermanyssus gallinae. Lineage (NCBI taxonomy): Eukaryota > Metazoa > Arthropoda > Arachnida > Mesostigmata > Dermanyssidae > Dermanyssus > Dermanyssus gallinae. The sequence goes on along the minus strand of QVRM01002936.1, from coordinate 119,366 downwards.
GAGGCTATATCATCTCATATGAAAAATTAAATTATTTCCAATAAAATTTCGGTTTCGTCTAGATTAAATTTTAACTTACTAATTATAATACATAGATACTGATAACAAGCTCTAACAGCCACAAGTTTATGTCTTGTATAGCTGATTGTGAGATTTGGTTTCGGCTTCTGATCAGCACCTTAATCTGCCCAAGACTTCGTAGAAGATCTGGGTGTGCTCTATTAAGCTTCGACTATTCCTTTCTTTTTCCCTTTCTTAGCTTGTCGAGCGCTGGATAATTGGTCATTGTTTTTGCAGGCACACAATACATATATATATATATATATATATATATAAGATCGAAGAACACTACGATAGCGCAGGCTACGTGCATGCAGAAACTCATGTCAACAATCACTTTGCCTGGCCGGAAACAGGACAACAGTGGAAGAGGGAGAAAGCACACTGCTTGGACAGACAGAGAGGTCCTAAGGGGCACTTGACTCGATGGAGGAGCAGCGGCAACGGCGGCTATACCGGGCGCCGAACCTGAAGTGAGTGTTTAGGCTCAAACGGGATGAAGATGCACAGGGACCAGCGAACCTTTGGTAGCGGCCGCAGAGATGGCAAAGAGCCTACGTCTAGAAGCACGATAATGCAATAACAATGCAGGCCGACGTCGGCCCGCAATGGGCCCTTTCCACTTCTACCTCACTACGGCAATTCGATGTCAGATCTGCTGTGGTCTGCTGGCTTGGCGGAGACAGACTTTCAAAGCAGACTGAGGCACAACGAAAAGAAATAAGCCTTGTGGCTTACTAACGTAATTTAGGACTGACATCGTACTTGTTGTTCTACTAACTAACCAGCTAGTTAGTTAAGTAATATCTATTCCACAGTCATTTTCCGGGGCTTAAGGTTGATTAAAAGACGTGCGTCAAGCTATTAGAGAGTAGGGCCATGTGCAGCAGATAAAAGCTAAGAGGCAACGACGGAATGCCATAGAGAAAACAAAAAAGGGTTCTCACATCTTACTAATTGCACTAACTAACCAGCTAGTTAGCTGAGCAATATCTATTTCACAGTCACTTCTCGGAGCTTTACAATTGGAACACAGCTATGATAGCAATGTCGTATTCCGATACTATATATATATATATATATATATATATATATATATATATATATATCGCAATAATTTTGCATTTCAAGATGGTACATAAATACAATACAATCATCATTATATACAATTTTAACACTTTAGCGACCGTCCCACCGGGCAAGAAAGTGCAAAGACCGCCGATGCGACTGGCAGCTCGCTGCGTGGTATTTAGCGCATACCTGCGAGCAGAACCGGCAACGACATTGATCGCCAACTTGGTGAAATCCTTGAGTTGAACACACCAAGTGATGATAGCCATGTACAATGTACCTTGTGTACACGTGCCGGCTAGTGCATGCCATTCCCGCATTTCGTTATTATTAGTGTATGTATATATATATATATATATATATATATATATATATATATATATATATATATATATATATATATATATATATATATATATATATATATATATACATACACTAATAATAACGAAATGCGACATTGCTATCATAGCTGTATTCCAATTGTAAATTCTAATGAGGCATAGGTGCTATCTGTATAGGTGCTGTTTATCTACTACCATTGACTATCCGCTAAAAGAGTTGAATAGCGCGTATTTTTGTTGCGAAAACAGGTGAGATGACAGCTGTATGTACAACTTAAGCTTGGCGGCTGTGTTGAACAATGGCATCAACCCTTATAACAAATGTAGTGGTGACGGGAGTCGTTTTGCTGAATCCATTTGGCCATACAGAAGGCAAAAGGGCTTCTGGCAATATGGGTGCAAGCGGCGACTTTTAAAGTCAACAGACTTTTTGGACCGTTCAATCTAAACCGAGGTCTCGATGTTTTGATCTATCTAGGTTTTTTGGTAGGTCTCCCATACGGGCAAGCAGTACAACGGCTTGTTGACTGCAATTTTTTTGTAAAATCTGACAGGGCACAGCCGCTTTAAGGAACATTGGTGGACGCAGAAAAGGACTTGCGACTACACTCGATCTGGAATTTTTCAATAAAACTCTGCTTTCGGGGAAAGAATGACACCACTCTGTTCTTAAACAAATAATTCTCAACCAGACTTTTCCGTACGAGAGCAGTGGCCAGTGTTTAACTCAATGAAGGGTACTTGGCTGGTCAACACCATATACAATTAAATCGCAAATTTTGCAAGTCAGAAACCATGACATAATATTGCTTATCATCTCACATAGTTTGCCAAACAGTAGCACATTGAGCCAGATATTGAGCCATTGTGTCATTACAGAAACAAAGCGTTGAACTCCGGTAAGACTCGACTCCCTAGGCATGCTCCATGCGGACTGTGCTACGTCGTTTACACTCTATTAGCCAAACGCGTAATAGAGTGTTAACGGCGTTCGCGTTGATCATTAGCGTATTGGTATACGGGTTTAGCTAATGGCCGTTGTGAGCAATCCCGGTGTCTAGCCACGACAATAGCTTGAAACCTTACAGAGTTATAATAGGCGTGGTTGCTTTCAGCATCCGCATGGCGGTGCAGCAGAACAAATACTCAGCATCTCAGCTACGGACAGCCTCAACCAGCTCCAGATGTTCTACCTCACACCAGGGCGTACACTATTCGCAATCTTCGTATACTAAGCTAGACATGGTAAATAAGGCATTATTTACATATCGTGCGATCCGTCTTTTCTTTCCTCCACAGGCACCAATACTCAGGCAGCTATCAGTACTATTTGCGGGTAGCAATAATTATTGTTGTCAGAAGAAATTGACCAATTGTGGTACTCGAGGAGACATTGCTAAGAACTGACTTCTTTGTGGGAGCATAGTTGAGGGCTTGACGAAATGACGACAGCATTCACCAAATAGGTATACCTGTTTATCGTGGCTATTTTGCAATGATATCTCCAGGGATATGGCAAGCTTTCAGACTTACGTAAACTCATGGATGGCCTTAGCTGATTTCAAACTTAAAGCAAACAAGTGTTAATTGTAATACAAGAAGTAGATATTGCATCTAATACGTTAGAAGCCGTATAACATGCGTAGAAATTCGGCACAAAACAGTATCACATGACCTAATAGGAACTTTATTGGAAATTAGCTACTATAAAAACAGTGGAAAGTCACGGGACGGCCTAGGTTTATTTATTTTTAGCTTTAAAATCTTTCAAAGTCTGCCTTCTGCGGTCAAACCAAGATAAAAAAAAATACTGTCTGCTGATTGTTCTACTGAACATATTGCGCCGTGGGACGCAATCAATCGTTGTGTCTCAACAATAAATTGTATTAAAAGCAGGCGAGGCTGACTCGAATTGCACAGATTGCCTCTTATTATTTTACTTTTTTTCTAATTGACCCTTTATTGACTAATTGGAGTGTGATCTGCTATTGCAAATCGCCCAACACATCAGATTTTTGGGTCATTGTTTCAACTAGAGTCTGCCAACTCGACTTACTGTTCGATCAGATATCAACAACGTGTTGTCCGATCAAACAGTCTTAGAAGTCGTCTATCGTCGCCCGCTTGCCGCGGGTCAATAATATCCCTGCCCTAATCCTCTCCAACCAGCCACGGTGGGTCTCTACAGGGTGTGCGTAAAGAACATCCCAAAATTGCATATTAGACAAGTACTTCAGAGGGCCAAAGAAGATATGTTTTTTTAATTTTGTCTAAACAAGATTTTTTAAGCAGGTAGTTCCAGGTGGTAGTGAGACCCACCGGGGATTTCTTTTAGCGCCAGCGGCACTGTTGTTAAAATGGAACGAGCAAGTGGTAGTCTAACGACGTTGTCAGCTACGGCAACAACAGCAACTTCCACCAACACAAGGATGAGGCAGGGACAACAACTTTGTTGTGGTGTTTGGAAACAACGAGACAATAAAGCATCGAATGTAAATGGAAAGCGCAACAAATACGCTTGACCGAAACAAACTCTGGTCGAAAATGTTCCTTCATGGGTGGGCCGGGTACGTTCCTTGTGAGCGAATGCTTTAGAACAGTTTTAGTGCGCTTGGCGGCCCAAATAAAGCACGCTTACCTTTTGACAAAGATACGTAACCAACAAGTGAAATTCGTTTTAGTGATACAACCAAATAATATTTTGCCTGAAAGTATATTTACCAAGCGCAATAAGAACGTGTTAAGAAGTTAGGAACGTGTTGGTAATCATAATGACAACGCTAACAACACTGGAAATGAAGGAACAGCAGGAATTATAGTTAGTAGTGATAATACTGTAAGCCGCAAGCAGCTGACAACTGTAAACGTGTCAATGCTATCTGCATACTCAATATGAGTGAAACACATGTAATAATGATGATAAAGTATATTTTAAGCGTCTGACATAGCGAGCATCCGAGAGGTCCGTTGATTGTGTTCTAAATTGAATCGTTAACGCATTATACTTGTGGCACCTACAAACCTACACGGACATTTCCCAAGGAATAGGAAATACATATGCATTGTATACTTATGCCTCGAAAGTAATCAAATTGGATATGGCCGCGAAGCCTCCGAGAATCGAATTACGCCATCCTGCGTGTACAGATAGCCGTTTCATCTCGGCACCGATATCGGATAGTTCCCTTACTGTAACACTACGCCACCGCTTTTATCAGACGCTATATCAACTTATGCGTTGAACGATATAGCTCATGATGCTGGTAGCCAGGATGATGGTTACGTTGAACTGCAGACTATAGTCGCATGTACTTTTTGCTGTTCGTTCATGCTGCGGGTATTGCTGTTTGTGTTATTAGTAGTACTGTTTTTACTGCTATTATGTGACCAGCTAAAATTGTGCCCACGCTGTGCCTATCTGTGTGTCTCAATGTGCGCAAGTGTGCTTGCGCAACAAGAGTTGTTCGAATGTCAAGTGTCGCTCATTACAGAAAGGTCTCGTTCCGTCCTTTCGCTGAGTGAATGAACGTAATTGAAAAGCTGTTAGTTCAGTGACGGTGATTCAGCTCGGCCTATCGGACCGAGGTGAAAGTGGTCAGCAATTTTCTTAATACGAGGGTCGTCCAAAGGAGCAGAAGAAGAAAAAGAAGAAGAAATTGTCCCGTAGAAGAGACAACGAAGAGCCCTTTAACGGCAGAAAATTGCTATCTCATCTGGCCGGTGAGCACGTGAGTTGTGACTGCTGGCCTCGACTTGCAGCAAAAGCGGTACGACAGTGGTCGCGTTGGATGGAAGGATCGAGTGAGTTGGACCCGACACCGGGTCAAGCGGCCTGCAAGCTCCGCAATTGCGGGCTGTGTTTCAAGTCCTCCTGTAGGTTCGAGTTGCCGTTGTTCGGAGCTATTGCTCCTATAAGACCCGGCTGCCTAGAATACCTGAAGGACCTGCCAATCATCGCTTTTTGCGATGGGAATTGACTGATCAGTAGAAAGCATACAAGCAGCGGCAGTCAAGAATCCGAAGCGTCGTTAGACGACGGTTGGTGTACCAGGGCACTATCGAGAACTGCTTTTTGACCGTTTTGCTTCCTCCCCTTTCTTCCCATTTTATCCCTTTTTGCGTTTCGGGCTCGAATAGCACCTCTATCCTTGAGAATTTCAATTGCGCTTGAGACAGTATTATTGACAGTCCCGGGGGAGCCGGGGCAAGGAGCTTCTCTTCCGTATGGCATAGATTACGCAGCATTTAAGCTCGGCCGTATGGATTTGTGTCTGACATTCGTCGTAGTTACCTATCTTCCAGCGAAGCTGTAAGAAGGCACAAGCACTTAGAGGGGCTAGTATTCGTAGATAGTTACATGTCTTCAAGTGAAACTGGAAGAAGTTTGGCAGATGTAAGATTGTCCGACAGGCCATGTTTATAAAAAAATACAATTGAGTGTTGTAATAGATAAACGCGGGTAGTAGTAGTATTAGTAATATTGACGGAAAGCTAACTCTGACATAACGTCGGAAGAAATCAAGCTTCGTATACGGTTAATGTGCACCTTAACTTAAAACAGAAACTTAACCTGTTTGTCAGCTAAGTCACCATCGAAACGATCTGCCTGGTAAGAACACCGATAGGCTGACAGTTTTCCATATTCAGGCCCGAACAACAAGTTAGTGAACAACTAAAGGCATTCGTGTTAAAAATAGGTGCCAAGTACGCCTTTCGTGTTCTGTCTGCCAGAGGTTAACGTTCCATTAGCAATCATTGCTGTGGCAATATCGCGTTATTGCAGACAAAAGCAATGCAAATCAATTGTGGCAAGTTAAAGGTTTGAAAAAATAGCTGATTTTATGCAAAAATACACACTGAATATTGGCACGGTTAATACTTTTGTTTCTCTAGCATGAGGTCATCTACCTATCTGGAGATCACAGAAATTATAGTTACACTTCCACCGCGGTGTCCGTGTATGGGGTGCGACTTATAGCGCTCCGGTAAATACCTCGTATGCACAGCGACACTTTATGGCGTCTAAATGACGACAGTTAAAGAACATTTAGAAGTTTAACACCTAGCTAGATACTTTTCGGGCTGACCCCCAGCCAAGATTTAACGTTCACGGGAATGCTTTTTGCATTGCTTCATAAACGTACCCTCATAAATACAAATGTGCAACGGTGGGGCTCGAACCCGCGCATCTAGGTGTCTCCACCGGTCGCGAGGCGCAGGCGAATGCATCACGCCACTGGACTCGACGACATCTAGCTAAAACGTTCTCTGCATTTGCCCCTGCATGACTCCTCCCGGCATGACCTAGGCCATCTTTGAGGTTTGCCAGGGGGTTTTAGGCATGCTCAAACCAACTTCTTCTAGTGTTAGTCGGTGGTGGTATGTCATCACTTCTTCTCTAGCGTGAGCTGGGTCATCCGGCCTATAGTGGACCTAATAGGACTTTCTCCAACAGAAAAATTTATCTGTAGGACTTAAACAGACTTACAATCTGAGAAAAGAAACTAATTCTACCCGAGCTGGGTTCGATCTTACGCATGCCAACGCTCCAGTTTTTTTAGAGCCGACCGTTAGTAAGGAAAAAGGTTAATAATGACTAGGATGCGGTTTGAGTAAACTGCGTTTGACAGAAGACTGAACTACACATATTCATATTCAGTCATCACTGTTCTAATCATGACAATGCGGATTGTGAAATCCACGCTTCGGCCGTATATCCACTATATATCTACAGTATATCCATAATAGGGAGTTTATAACGGAATATCCACACAATATATGCTAATGAAATACAACTATAGCTTTATCAAACTTTACCCTTTAACGCATTGGCCATTTTAGGCGATTTAGCAAAATAGGCAAACAGGAAAACGTGTATAATTTTACTCCACAGACGTTTGGCGGGCCAAGATAATCACTAGGGCTCATTGTACTAGAAGAATCAGGCCGGCCAAAGAAAACGCAAGAAAAAACTGTTCCAGCGATGGTCTATCTAAACCTAGCAAGGCAATACAGCAGCAATTGGTAACGCAACAGCACTGAAAAGCCATTGGAAAGAAGTGCATGCGAATACACGCATATTGTGGGCGAAGTCAAACAAACTCAGCAGTCCACAAATGTACCTGAGTTTTGTGTTCATGCTCTCCGTGTACGTAACGTTCAGACGATGCCCTTAAACTGTTGTCGCTCAAATTAAGAGGATGAGCGGAGGATGAAGCTAAGTACGAGCAGCGCGTAGACGTCCACACGTTGTAATGGTTGGTGCGCCGCTTTGAGTGGTGCCTTCAGGAGATGCCTTTTCTCTCTCTCGCATATCTCTTACAAGCGGCAGATCGTCAAGTTCTGAAGTTGAAGTCAAGCGACCGTAAAAGCGCATGTGGGTGTAAACGAAAGGGAATTACCCAATTTAGTCCTCGCAAAGCGTTTTGGTGAGCAGTCGCTTAATAACGGGCATTGCCAATGCGTGTACGTACACCGTTGATGGGCTTCCACGGCGGGCTTCTTGCGGGACAGCAGCGCTGAACAAATTGCCTTCCACACTATCGAAGACTTCTTTTATGCCATTGCATCCGCGAGTTTTACTCTCCTGGCCAGGCGTCTTACCATTAAGGCCACAATGTAGTTATCGTGTAGATTAGAATATTTCATTATCTCGTTTCCCGTTTTTATATACCGTAAAATATGATCAAACCATATACAACTATCAGTAGGACTACACCTTTGTCTATACACATATATGACCAGATCTTACGCTGGTTTTCATATCCGATTGCATGGGGATGATGCTAAAAGTCTGATAGGCAGCATTTAATGTGTAAAGCAGATTCAGTTTTTCAATTCTCCAGAAACTCATACCTCTGAAGGTAGTAAGTAGTATACGTTTTTATTGGGTCATCTTAGATAGGCAACACTTAATGCGACCGAACCAGTTGACTACTCCAACATTCAAAGCCCGTCTCTAGAGACTACTGCTAAATAATTTATCAAATAATAATTGCAACGTTTTGTTATATACAAACGCACGCACACACGCTCGATATGTCTATATGTACGCCTTGAGTATTTGATAAAATTTATATACATATTTATATATATATATATATATATATATAGATTGATTTACTGTTCGCTTGGCACGTATACCTAAATACACATGTCACCCTTTTATATCAGGGGCGCTTAGAGCGGCAGCATATATATTACCTACGCATCCATATAATCCATGTCTACTTCAATACCTACTGAGTATTTGCTTTCCATTGTGACAACCTCTTCTTTGTAATATCGACCAGGTCATCTCTAATGTTTAGCCCTAGAGCTAGGGCCTCCGACAGATCTATATCTCTTCCCCCCCCCCCTAAGGCTATACATTCTTTATTAATAAGTTTGATTGACTCATTATTTAGCCCACATGCTCAACATTCTGGACTTTGCTTCTCCTTATATTTAGCTCTATGAATCCTTGTATCCAACATCCCTGCCCTGGCATCTGCCAATAGCCCACTCGCTCTTGAATTATCGTATACCCATTCTATCCCGCCCCTTTCCCGCTTTCATTTTAGCAATCTCAATTTGCACGTTCCATTTTGCCCTGCTTGCTCTTTTGGATCTTACGTCAACCTTTATCTCCTCCTCTGTATGCCACTGATGGCCAACCGTCTAATGACCTTTAATGCCCTCTTGATCTTCACTGCTCCTATGTGTTCCCCCTCCCTCAAGAAGTAGCTCCCGTTGTCGTGATTCCCCCTGTACCTGCTGTCTCACTCTTTCCTGTATCCATATTGTCCCCTCCTCTCTCTTTTGTTCCTGTATCTGTTGTCCCATCCTGTGTGTCTGTGTCTGTACCCTACCATTCCCCTCTCGTTTAAATGCCCATACCGCGTGCCTGAAAAATTTACGCTGCCCCGATTGTGTTGATTCCACGTCTGCGTCCCCCTACCGTATTCCGTTCCCGTATGTCTTACTTACGCATTGATTACTTTAATTATTATAGGCATAACATATATATATATATATATATATATATATATATATATATATATATATATATATACATATATATATATATATATATATATATACAGAACTACGCAGTGCGCCACTTAGGACCCAGTGTGCAGGACTGTACATCGCCGAGACGGATGGCTATATAGCGACAGCTTTATTAAACGTCCACGAATAAAATATAGGTATAGGACTTAGTTGGCACGGTGCAAAGTACAAAATAAAAGATTATATATATTGGATGATCTAGTGCTGTGTACACGAGCTTTCAGCATTACGACCTATGCGGCTATAATGTTGCAGTACACAAATTATAAATAAAACGCACTTTAATATATATATATATATATATATATATATATATATATATATATAGGGAGAGAGAGAGAGAGAGAAAGAGAGAGCGCAGTGGCAGCTTCCGTTATAGATATGTATACTGTGTGCAGGCTGTAGACTTGTGTTATTTACTACGTATGCGACAACTTCGAAGAAACACTTTGACGTAATTGGCTTTTGGTTTGCCTCGCTAGATCACAAATGAGCTACGAGTGGTTACCCGGAGACCGGAGAGCAGCATGTCAGGATAGAGAGGACAGAGCTAGACAGAGAGAAAGAGAGAGAGCGTTTGCAAGCATTCGCGATTATGCCACGTTACAGCCTCAGACCTCTACGTCCCTGCGCTTAGCAGAGGGCGACATGACATCGTTACTAGTAGTAGAAACGTGCGCCCGCGGTGACGGTCTAGTCGTGACGGTCGTATGGCAGTGTGGCAGATAATAGCAACAACAGCAGCTCTAGCAGCGACAACGACAACAACAACAACGACAACAACAACAACAATGCAAGCGAAAGCGACAGCCACTATATATCGAGCTGAGACCGTGGGAAGTGGTTACGGGCGTTAGGCGCTTGCTTAGCCGTCGAGGGGGCGGCGGGGGCGGGAGCGGGCGAGGGGGGGGGGAATTGGTGGCGGTGTTAGTTGTTCGTTGACTCGCGAAAGGCAGGAAGAAGCGTGATGCCCCTTGGGCACCTCGGGGGTGAATTTCCGGGGCGCCGGGCTGCGGGGGGTGGGGGGGGGGGCGTAGCCAGCAAAGAAATAGTCTTATCGATAGATAGATGTTCTTTCGTTCCGCAACAGCTGGCGCACGCCGTGTCGACACACGCCGCCCATTCGCCGACGCTCGCTGCTGTATGTCTGTGGTTTTTTGGTCGTGGTAGCGTCGTCGTCGTTGTTGCGGGGTTCGTCCTTCCTGTCGTTTGTCAATCTGGTCGGTTTCTGCCCGCTATGATCATCGTCTTGGGAGCTCTGCGGATCAAATGGCGTGGCTGCTTTCACTACTACTACTACTACTACTGTTACTACCAGAACTAGTACTTCTACTATTACTAGTACTACTACCACGACTACAAGTGTACCAGCCTATACAATCGCCTTTCTACTGGCGCTGCGGAGTCACGGTTGAGTAACCGCTAGCCCAGTCCGAACCGGGATTGCGGCAGAGGCTGTACCAACCACAACAAGCAGCAGCAGCAGAAGGAATAGCAGTAGCCATATCAACGCAAGCAGTAGTAACCAACAACAAACTGCCTGTTTTCTGGCTGGCCCGGTTGTCTTCTGCCGGGCGTTGGCTTTGTCTTCTCGCGTCGTTTCGGAGTACAGTGGATATGGCCATGGGGTAGCGGTGCTGGAAGTGGTGGGGGACACGCGGGGTAGCAGTTATGGGAAAGGCGGTGTTGGAGATCGTAGTGATATTGGCGGTGCTGGTGGTGTTGCGGCCACCATATGGATGAATCGCCTTCGGCGGAGGACACCAGCTTCTCCTCCGGAACCTCAACATACTTCCCCTTACAGACTCGGAGGATAGCGGGCATCGGTCAGCGGCGTCCTATCGCGCCTAATGATTGAACGCAGCCGTTTAGTTGTTGTCGGCGTCGTTGTTGTTGTCGTCGGTGTTGTTGTTGTTGTCGGTGTTGTTGTTGTCGGTGTTGTTTTCGATGTACACGGTAGTAATGTTGTCGCCGGTGGTGTCATCGTTGTCGTTGCTGTAATCGTCATCGTCTTCACCCCGGTCAGCCTCGCAGGCCCCGTCAGCGCTGTTCTTCGTCACTCCCTCTCTGTCTTTCTTTCGCGCACGCGCGCTTCAAGTCTCCGTTCTGATTCAAAGAACAACTGACTATCTGACTGGCTGGCTGGCTGACAGGCTGACTGAGTTACCGGCGCCCGACCAATTGTCTCTCCATCCTCCGCCGGACCACGGCTCCGAGTGATGATGCCCAGGGCGTCTTCCATGCCGTCTATACACCGACATGGCTGTAGAAACGGCCCCTGGCGGCCCTACGGCCATCGCTGTGTGCAAGAACGCCCCTCTGCTGCGCTCTGGACCTCACGGACACAGGCTTCTGTCGCTGTTACAGACGCAGCCGTTGCTACTGTTTATGCTGTTGCTGCTGTTGCTGCTGCAGCTAGGGCGTATGCTGCACCCACCAACCCTGGACCGCTGGGGCTGTGTGCCGTCTAACAACCATTAGCCGCCGTATCGTTTGTCGAGTCGAATCCGATGGGTTCTTCGACGATACAGGGCACGACTGAGCAAAAACGCTTCGAACTGCCTAGTTTCCAGAATACATGGCATTCCGTTTTTTCTGTGGTTGCTTGCCTCTGTAGAACAGATTACAACGCTACTGTGGTATATCCCACGAGCGAACGATCATATAAATAAAGCAGTCATATATATTATATATATATATATATATATATATATATATATATATATACTGTACGCGTACTCACGGCGTACTCAAACGTTTCATCTATAATAGACGTTGGTGATACTACGATGTGCTGCTTCGTGTACATAAGTGATGATGATCTTGAGCTGTATGATCAGAATCGAAGATGATACGTTCGCACCAGGTTCGATTTAGCATGGACGATATACGGCCGTTGCAACCACTGCATGGCAGCATTTTCCACAAAGTGTGTTCGCGGCACATGTTTGCCTCTTGAGTTTCAATCCCAATCGCCATTCACTTCGAGGCGGCTCACCGAGGCGCGCCGTGTCTTAAATGCAGCAAATATTCAGATTTGACGGCGGTTCTACATGTAACGGTGCGATATACTGACGCAGATACGGGAGACAACACTGTCGTACAGTGTCGCGTGGCCGACGGCCGGTCTGCGTTAACCGGCAGAAGTTATCAAAATACGCGACCCAGTGAACTACCACTACCGTCGGACATCTCTTCTGCTTCGTGCGAGGTGCAACGAACGCGCCATTCTGCAAATCGCTACAGTTTGGTCCACGAAAACGCGAACTGCTGTCGAGTTCAAGGCTAGACAAGAACGTGGATCAAAGACGGGGCAGAAAAGGGGCCCCTGTATGTGCGGCACAGCTGCCTACCTCGTAGTAATAGTAGTAGATTTTTTAGATTTTCTGTCAAGCTAATATGCCCGTGTGCGGTTTTTTTCATGGCATAGCTAATTTTTAATCCACTCCGACATTTACCTTGTCTAAATTGGAAACCATGCAAACCAATTTAAAAGTGGTCGGTCTGGGTCTCGAACCCAGTCGTCCCGAATGCCAGGCAAAGGCTTTGCCACTAAGTCATCTTGCTTAGTCTACATAATTTGTATAGAGATAACATGCAAGATATCTACAGATGTCCAGAGACAACGTCCAAGATATCTACAGATGCCAAGAGATAACGTCCAAGATATCTACAAATGTTTACAGAAAACCCTCTACCGCTGTGGCCCGATACGTAAGCACACGACAGCTAAATAGCCATCTATATGGGGGACAGCTAGTTAGCGACCTATATGACTACACAGTCCTCACTGTGCAGCCAGCTTGAAATTCAACACAATTGAGCAGATCCAGCAATAACCGACGAGAGACCATTTATTTTTCACGTTCTCATTCCTCTATCTCTTTACATCTATTTTCCGCCTCTTTTTCTCTCTCCGTCGCACCAGGCCTCAGTAGCGTAGTAGGAGAGAATTAATCTCGCTAACCAACTCAGTCGCTGCACACGAGACCAAAAGGCTGGTCTGTTGGCCGCGGTAGGTGTTCCACCAGATCATTCGCCAGATTACTGGAAGATGATGAAGAGCCCAACAAATGCCAGCCATTCCTGTTGAAATATCTGCCGAAGGCTAAGCATTCGTACGCGACTTGTCTGCAGCACAGACGGTTGGTGTGTATCGTCACCACCGCGATGGTCCTCGCCGGAGGTGACAGCCAATAAATAGGTAGACGAACATGAAACAAAGAAGAAGATTGTGTTTCTCGCTGTGTCCTTGAATCGTTGATCGTGCGTTTCGCCAGAGAATTGCTGGGTGCGCCGCATGGCCCCCTGCTTTCATTGTCTGCAATATGTCACTCAGCTGTCTCTACTGTTATGAAAGCTGACTTGTATAGGAAGTCTTGTAAGACATTCTTATTGCGCCAATGCTGATGTTAGCTCTCCGGCTGTTGCTGCTTTTGCTGTCATTAATGTTATCTCTGCTGCAATATATATATATATATATATATATATATATATATATATATATATATATTAAATATTGCATTGTGGTATATGGTGGTACACGCCGCCGCGAAGTTTCTCGAGCAGTAGAGCAAAACCGACCCGCTCTTCTAACGTCTTCACGAGCGGCACTCGGAGCCGAAGCTGACGCGAAGCACCACTCGCGCAGAAGTGTTTTGCCTAACTTGCCAGCGCCCAAAACGGCCATCTTATTGCGTTGCACTGCCCGCTCGTTAGCATCGATTTCCTACTTCAAAAACAAAAAGTACAAACCGAGTCAGGAATGTGTGTTCTCTCTATTACCCTCTCTCTGTCTATCTCTTTCGAGCTCCAGACGCACATATCAGCATTCCTCCTGGCCGCCGGAACGTAGGCACCGCTACATACTGAAAAATGCTGTGATGTGCTTAGCGGTAACGCTTGGGCTGAGGGAAAGCGTTCGTAAGGGCGTGTGTACACCTCGCCACTGCAGGGCAAACAGCAGGTGCAATGCGACTAGCGAGTTGGTCGGGCTGCTCTCGGCGCAGGACGTCGCCTGGCAATGGCCGTCAATGGCAATGATTCCCAGCCACGATAGAGATCCCACACAGAGTGCGTGTTGATTTGCGTGTTCTTCTTTGGCGTGAGATTTCGCAACTCTCTGCAAGCGACGAGTGTTGTCAGCGGCCAGCCGTTGCCAGCCGTACCCTCACGAGTTGGCGCATCGCTGCTGCTGCTGCCATCAGCATGCGAGCCGACAGACGCATTTCGTACATCAGCATATTCGCCTACTACACCAAGTAAAGGCCACTCCACTTGACTTGTTCGCATGGCCACTCCACGGCGCGGTCCCGGTCCCGGTCTCGGTCTCGGTCCCGGTGCCGCAGATCCACGCGCAGGCACACGCCACTATTGCCGCTCTCTGGGTTGGCCAAGTTGGCCGCCGTTGGTTTAGGCCGCACCGCTCATTAGGCCTCGCCTTCGTCTCACCCACCGAGTCGAGTCCGCGACCTACGCCTGCGCGACCCAGGCCCACATTATTCGTGTGATTCGACGATGTGGCTGGGCACCGTCGTCCAGTTGCTGCATGGACCGCACGCAACGTGGTCCGCTTTGCGGAGTCGCGTCTATTAAATATCACTATTTGCCGCCGACAGGACGACAGCTATCTGACTGGTGGTGCCGTCGCAGTTGCAATCGTGGCTAGTCGGCTAACTGACGCCTAAATTGCCACGCAAAACCGCCGCTGCTAACAATTAGAGCAGTTAGTTAGACAATTACCACAGTTTTACCTACGCTGCTCTAATGACTAACAGGTCAAACACAACTGCTACCACGTGATTCTTACTCCGAACACTTTAATGCATTCGACGTTTCAATATAACCTGTAGGTAAGTCGCCGTCGCGGAACAGTGCCAGCTCAGGGTTCAAAGTGGCCTAATTTCTACACCTTATAGTATAGAGTGCTGTCTTTCTCATAATAGATCTTTCTCACTCTAGTTGTATCGGTGAGGTTATCTGCACTTTTTTCGGGATACTTTTCTGTCATCTGCTCCTAGCCCTGCTACACGGCACGTCAAAACCTAGGGTAAAGCCACGAGCGACAGAAGCAAAGCGACGAGAATGAGAACGTGATGCTTTGACCAACACAACGCGAGCAATAATATAAATAATGCTGTAATGACGAAAGCAGCAGTGACCACAGTCACACGTGTAGTGGCTATTTGCTTCTGAACCTATCCTTCCTATCTAGTAGCATAGCATTTCCGAAAAAAAAAAACTGCTGATCTCTAGCGACACAAAGAACGACGCATTAGTAGTTAACCACACGATTGAACAACAACAACAAATGAGATCAATAAACAGTACAACTAATGGATATTAATAGGACATTGACAATGACTATCCGATACCACCCCCACGTGTGTGTTCTCTTCCTGGGCGACTGATCAAACGTCTGAACAGATGCGCACGTCTAACAAGCCATATGCAGATAGATCCTCAAGGAAGAGGGTAGAACGAAGAACACAAAGAAAGTAAGAAAGAGAGAGAGCAGGACAGAGGAAGAGAGACAGGGAGAGAGGAAAATGCAATGAGTAGATACGCGAGCAGAGATACTGGAGCCATGCTCTGATAACGAAGGGTTTGACGACGCAGGCTTCGGTTCTGCCACCGCCGCTACCGCCATCTGTTCACCCGCCACCTCCACCATCTGCTTGCCCGCTGACTGAACTCAACAATGATACTGTTGTGCAGACGCAGGGCTATTAGCGGACACTTACCGTTACCGGTACCGGTACGTGCGTTAGTTGCAGTTAGGCATTTTGCCGCCAAATGATCGGAGATGCGCTGCGCGTGTTGGTTGGCGTATGTGTTGGATCTCGGCGACCCGATCGGAGCCGATATAGCTCGATAGCCGGCGGTGGCCGATTGTCGACGTGGACCGACGGATACTCACGTCGATTGAACGCACGGGGCCATAGCACGTAGTCTCTAGTAGGCGCCGCGCCGGTTCGGTCGGTTGGTTGGCTTCTTCAATTTATGTCGTCGGCCTTTACCTTCGACGTTCTCCGTTTGACGACGTGTTTGAGACGAGACTAACTAATTCGGGACGGCGACGAAGACGACGACAACGGTCCTCTTCTGCACCGGCTGTTTGTGCTATTTATGTGGCCGCTTGTCTCGGGGACGCGACCCAAAGACATCGTGGCGTGGCCCCTGGTTAACTTTGGTTACCCGCCTTTACGATCGACACGCCAGGCTTGACCAGGCTCGGTTTTCGCCGGCACTTGACCGGTGGCAGCGGCAGCAGCAGCAGAAAAAGGGAAACAGAGAGAGGAAATGCATTTTCCGATAATTATTATTGCTAATCGCTATTCGACTTCAGGGACATTCAATGCCTCTAGAATGATACATTTGTGCCCAGACTACGGTAACACGCGTACATGTGTCGTCTCTGTGAGTATGGCTTGTACGGTCAGAGAAGCTGTAACCGGTGAATCCGGACAATTATCGGAGCAAAAACAACAAAACAATAAATACGTGCATTGTATCCTTAATTCTGAGCTTGTTTTCGTTCAATGTGTTCACGTTGGCACCCAGACGTATTTGATTATTGTTCCATATATATATATATATATATATATATATATAGGTGAATCTGTACGGATATATCTAGCACAACTATTACTTAGCTATTATTATGGCAGCTCCGCTAGGCGGAGACCATAGATCCGTCTGTTCGGTGTTATCGGATGCAGATGCTGCCACCCTAAGAAGAAGCCCTAGAGAAAAAATGTCATCAACGAGAACGTTGCCAAAGAGAGCGAGTACGCGAAAAAGTGAGGTCCTTGTGGCAGCATGGTTGCATCGTTTATCATATAATCTCGCATCGCTCAAAGCAAATTCGATCAACAACAGGGATCGAACCGTCGACACACCGATAGATGACGACCATGAATAGCGCACTAGTCCTCTAGACCACGCCGCCATATATATATATATATATAGCAGATATTTTTCTTCCCCTGTTTTTATAAGAGTCTTCCAACACAATTAAAACATGAATAGAAAAAAATTCTACTAAACACCGTTATGTTATATGAAGGATGTTGACACACTCACAAGAGCGGGCGGGCCCGGGCGATAGCCTTTTCTGCAAAATGTCCTGAATAGTTACAATTGTTTGGATTTGTGTAGTTATGGAAATTTCAAACTCAATAAAGAATTACTGAATTAAATAAATGAATCGTCCAGAAAAGACGGCCCTATAAAAAATATATATATTTCCATCCATCTTGGTCCCCCAAATCTATTTGCTTTCTCTCATCTACCTCTCTTCCCTTGCTTCCGTCCACTCCTCACCAACGCAGTCTACAAGCTGTCTAGATAGATTTGGAAGGTTCAAATCATGTTACCCTGGCTGTCGGTAGCACTTTGGTATTTGTCGCTTGCTCTGCGAGTGGTCGCTTGACATCCGCATTTCATCTCTCTACACCCACGCTTCCAGTTTCGTTTTCTTCTGTCCGTTCTACCAATCTCTCTCTCTCTACCTCTCCCTCTTTCCCTTTTTCTCCGTGTGACTTTTTTCTTTGACACTAGCGGGCTTTGCAGTTTGCCGCCTCCTGCTGGTGCTGCTTCGTTTCTGCGCTCCTTTGGCCAGAAGTACACCTTCATCATGATTATCATCGTCATCGCAATCTCTATCATCAACACCGCGGTCACCATTATTACAGTCATCGTCGTAGAGTTCGTCATCACCAATATCATCTGTGGCGCCGTTGCCATGAGCGCTCGAGTAAAACAAAGCTGCTCGCGAACGGCGTCCTGGGCGCTCGTCGGACGGAAACGAAAGATTGAAGCTATACTGATGACGAGGGACGGGCGGGTTGCGGCCATCTAGGAGTAATCACCATCTACGAGTAGTTAGTTATCTTCTACGCCGTATCCACAGCTTGACCGCAACGCTCTTCACATAGAAGATGGATAACGGATGATGCACGCGCTCGTGCATGTTAGCTGCTGATGCTGGTCTGCTGGTTGGCGTGCATGCATTGCATGCGTGCCCATTCCCCCGCCCGGCTACCCAACAGGACAGCAAAGAGACACGAGACGAGAAAGAACGCAGAAGAGAAGAAGAAAGCAGATTAAGAGGCGTACAGATGAATAGGACGAGGAGGAGGAGAAGAGGTGGGCGCTCAGATAGATAGGTAGAAGATAGATAGATACTCTTTCGGTGGTGGGTCGGGCGTGTCAGTGAGCGAGCGAGCTACCCAATCGTAGCCGGTGTGGAGGGCAATAGCGGTAGTTGTGGTCGTTATCGTAGTAACTTGTAGTAGTAGTGTAGTAGTAGTAGTAAAGACAGATGTACTGGCTCTAGCAGCAGTAGCAAACTATGCACAGCCCTGTCTCTCGTTTCCATTTTTCTTGACCTCTCTCTCTCTCTCGCTCGTGCGCAACCGACGAACCGACCTGACCTGGCATCAGCAATCATTCATCTATACATCACTACTGCTCAGCCTACTAGACTCTACATTCAGGATTTCCAGTAGCAGCACCGCTGTGCAGCTGCTCAAAAGGATCTGGCCGACGAGGTTGACGACGGCGAACTGCCAGGCAAACATTCAAGCCGAACTGCTTCTTGGCGGATCGTTCCGCTGATCGGCACTTGACTTCCTTTTTTCTCTCCTTTGACGAGAGGCAGTCTCGGTCTTTCTCCCGTTCCTTTTTCTCGTTTTCCCGTTGTCCTCATCCCCGTCGTGTCACCTGGCACACGCGTATCGTTTTCTCATGCCTCGCAAGAGCATCTCTGCTTTCTCCTAGAAACATGTTGTTGGCTATACTTGCGCGTGGCAAGCGTAAGAGTGCACAATTTTGCTTTTGGCTTCTGGGCTGCACCACAGGTACAACCACCGTATGAGGACCTGCGCTAGCTGCCGTGAGAAAGACGGACACTCAGATGGAGAGAGAGAGAGAAAGAGGGGTAACCGTTGTTAGCGCCTCTGAATGAATTACGTTTCCGCCCAGATTCTCTCATACTCCTCGTACTCTACGTAGAGTCTAGTGCTTGCTTGTCAACGACCTGGATGGAGATAGGCAGATAGAGAACGCGACACAAAAAAAGAGGAACAGTAGAAGAGACAGAAGCGAGACCGGAAAACATTGCACCGGTTGTGGGCCTGAGCTGCGTTTTATCTAGACAGGCGCTTTGCACTCGGTGGCTCTTAGAACACGCATGTTGTTAGGGCAATTATTTGCAGCAGCATTACTGCATACGTTAAGGGTCACAGCCACTGGATTGTTTTGGTCGATTCGTTTGTTGGTGTCCGGCAGGTCCTCTTGCATTTGTTAAAGTGAATCTGAGGAAGAAACCTGAGGTAAAAAGGAGAAAAAGAAAAGCTTAAGTTGTGTCAGTCACAGCAAGCTATCTTCTAGAGCACGAGTCAGTTAGACAATGGAAAAGGCGAATACGGCTCTGACAGGGTCAGGATCATGATCTCTTGTCGACCGACTTGACCTTATGTTCAACAATTGAGTAGGTGATAGGCCAAGCCTCTAGACAAAGCGAAATCCGTTTTACTGCCGAGGCTAGCAATCCACAAGCCGAATCGTACTAGTTGTCTCTTCACTTCAGCCAACAGATCTTCGCAGTGTTGCCATTAAGACTAAGGACACCTTTCCCTCCGTCGAGGTAATTGCTTTGAGTGTCAATTTGAGCGACTGAGGCTTTCGTGATTCGATCGTCAATCACATGAACCGACGCCACAAATGATCAATAGGCACAGCACACAATATCCGTCACTACGCGCAATCTATAGCGGCAATCCGATTGCGTTACAATTTACAATAGTATGGCATATATATATATATATATATATATATATATATATATATATATATATATATATATAAGGCGAGCATTGCCGAGTGTGTAAACGTATTGTAAATTATTAATAAATCATCCCAATATTTTCTATATACTGCGTTTCAATAGGTAGATTTATAGAAGCATGTGTACTCGTAAGCTTCCTGTTGACCTTGTAGGTGTGCTTAAAACTAACGCTTTATCATGGTTGCAGTAAAGGCCTTCGCTTCTCATCTATCTTCTCTCTCGGAGAGAAAGGGCTCTGACTAACATGCTTCACATATAGTATGGCTCCACTTCTAATTTGTGCACTAAAGGGCGTTGGACGTGGTTCAAGCGTTGGTGGGACGCCTGACAGTGTCGCGACGTCGTCTTGTTGGTCAGTGAATTGCACTTTGTAGGAGTAGTCGTAGCTGATGTTATACACTTTTTTTTCTTTTATGGCATGGCTTACCAAGTGAGTAAGAGAGTCGTATAGGCTGACCTGATTCTGATCCGTCTATGTGGAGTAATCAGCCCATCAGTCGAGACGAGCGCAGGCTCGTGTGGGCCCGTGTGGAAGCGCTAGCCCATCCAGCCCCATTACAGGCAGGCGGATGGGTGGGTGCGTGCTCGGGCGCTAAAGCCATAGAGAACGTTTTGCTGTGTCCTCTCTGCTCTCAGGAGAATCTCGAATCGAGCGATGTCGGCGGAACTAGGCCGCTAGGCGGCCGGCGACAATACGTCGGCCAGGCCACCGTGCCGTCAACCCCGCCAAGACTTAAGCCAGCGAGGGGCCTTTGTTTTCCGTCGTTGGTCTGCGTGACCGCGTGCGACCTTCAAACGAGGACGGACGGACGACCTAGCTAACTAACGCTTATTGAGAGTGGCAGTCGGTCGAGAAAGGCCGAGACCGTGGTGGGGGACCGCAGGGAAAAGCGTTTTGTTTCCAATTTGTACATTAAACAACGAAAACGAACAAGAGGGCAGATAAAAAAGCCGAGGGTGAGAGGGGGGGGGGGGCGAAACGGAAGAAAAAGAGGAAGAAGAAAAGCTGCGGTTTTAGCCTTCATTACGGAGCGGTGGGGCAGTGAGAGAAAACGAGCAAAGAGGGGCGTGAATGCAAGGAAAGCATCGCAGTGGAAGCGCATCACAAATAGGCTGCATAGGGCATGAACCATGGAGTGAAAGTAAAAAGCGTCAGTCAGTCCAAGTCTGTTTCACGACGATTTCCTTTTGGCGAGCGCTATAGAGACAGTTTGTGGTTGGTGTATGCGAGTGAAAGAGAGAGAGAGCGGGAGTGAGAGAGAGAGAGAAAACGAAAGAATACGCACGCGTTCTTCAAGCAATGCTTCTATTGGATGGATACAGTGCAGCTTTCGAGTCAAATTGGCGGCTGTACGAAGCATCTTCTTCTTCCTCTTCAAGAGATAACGAGCACATAGCATACGTCTGTGGTGTCAGCCAAGAACGTGTGTCTTCCTTCTGGGACTGGAGACGGGACTCCTTTGACTTCAAGCAATACCGCGCGATGCTTTGAATAATGCCCGTCCTGTACTCCCTGCACCCACCTCCTAACAGCCCCTACATCATCTCGTTTTCTTCTACGGGTTTATCAAGTCAAAGCATGTAGCAGCTAATAGCGGGCCGGCGAGAAACGACGGCGACGCTGGAATGACGAGGACGAAAGCAAGATGTTGACAAACAAATCGTCGTGGCGGTAAGCCGAAAGTCGGAGAAAGGCGAACGGCGGGCCGGACGAAGTTTAATACGGCAACGCTGCGCACGGTAGATGTTAAGGCGGTGACGAAGAGAATAAATGCCGAAGGTAGAAAAAACGGGGTATAGCGCAAAGCGTATCGAGCGAAACCGTGAGAACAGCGCAGGCGAGAAGCAGCGACAGCAACACTGCTGAATACTTCACTGCACGCGTGTTCCGCAAAGAAACGTAACATGACGACGATGATGGCGGCGATGGTGGCCTGTGGACCGGGCGAAACACGAGCTGTAGGAGAAACGACGGCAGAGTTTGAGTTCGGTTTGTTCGGTCGTCGACGCGGCGCCAAAGCTTTCCAGCGCTTTCCTGTGCCAGCTTCTCCCCGTTCAGCTCCTCAGTATTATTTCGTTCGTTGCGCGTTCGTTCTCTTCATTGCTTCCGTTCGTCGTCTCGACGTCGTTACGACGCCTACGAACACCGGGCGTCAGATATAATTCCTTCGGTCAGCAGCAGCACGCACTTCGCTTTCGTATGGCCGCTGCCCGGCCAGCTAGAAAACAAGAGGCAATGAGGGTACAACCAACCAGCGAGATCTCTCGCGGGAGACGAGGGACGACATGCAATCGTATCGTTCCATCAGCCTGTAAAGCGGCAGGGGGCGGCTGCAGTAGCAGCTTGCTGCTTTTGTAGCCAGCTTGGGGGACCCCGAACCCTCGGCGGCCGCGAGTGGCCTGGGGAACAACGATGCGAGCGCAGGAACGCAAGATTCACGCCTCAATGGAGACAGAGGCGGGCGGGCGGAGGCGGCCGGCCGGCCTGCTGGCCGACTGGTACTACTAGTATTATTACTACGACAACAACGACGACTACGGGATAGCTAGCTATACAGCGATGAGCTGATCCGGATCGACCCTTGGAGAACCGCTTTGTCTGTTCTTCCCTCGATGCGCGCTCTTTGTGTTTCGCTCCTCCTCCTCCTCCTCGTTCACCATCCTTGAGACTTCTTCTTGGTGAATGTGATGGTGATGGTCGTGGTGCTGTCCCTATTAGTGCGCCTGCCCTTCTTCCCGCCCTTTTTCTCGTCGGACGGCGGGCCGGGCTCACAAAATTGCTTTAATAGAGAACGGAAATGACATTGTTTGACCTTCCTCTGCGCCTCGTCTTTCTTTCTGTTGTCCCTTCGCACTTCCACAGTGCCCAACCGAAGAGCCCTTGGCCCCTCACCTTTCATGGCTGGACCTTTCGACGAGCTAAGAGGCGTTGTGTGCCATGTTGTCGTCTCGGTGTCCCGTTATCCAACCAGCAGCCAGCAAAGCAAGCTCACGAGAGGCAATAGCCGCCAAGCCCAACAGGCAATAAACAGTAATAGTAGAAGTAGTTCTAGTCGTGTAGTAGCTGCTGCTACGGCTACTGAACTACTACAGCGACGACGACGACGACGAACATCACTTTTAGTTGACAAAGATTTCGCGACAAATGCCCACATCAGCAGCAGCAGCAGCAGCGGCGGCAACAACATCGAACAACCTTAATTTGTTTTGATAACTGACTGCAACAGATGAACGCTGGACAGTTCGACGACCTGAGTGCTCCGCATCTCCAAACAAATGATAATAATAATGATATATATCATTGTTTTATGTGGGCACTTGTTTTTGCGCGGTATATATATATATATATATATATAGATTTGTTATTTTTATAATATGTTCGTGTACCGTTATAGCAACATAATGTTGTCGTACTTGCCCCTGTGGCGTGTTAACCGTTGACCACCTACTATTCTATTGACTGGCACATACGAAGCTTCTTGTTTGCCCAAAGGTCGTTGGTTGAGGCAGTGACGGCGTAATAGCGGCTTCGACGTACAACGATGGAAAAACATTATGCGTTCTCAATGGCTGCGTTAGCGGCGGCATTGAGCACGTATATGTAGATGGAGTGTGCCCGGACGCTCCTGCTGCTCGTGTGTGCTACGCAACGTTTGACAAAAAACGCTTGTGGCCGTATGGCGGGCAGGCTGCGCAAGGGGTGATGTTTGCTATGGCGTCTGACCTTCAAAGCTAGCGGACGATTCACGGCTCTCGGAAACCGTAGCATCGATTGCACTAGCAGTGACAGTGGTAGGATCAGTATATGATAGTAATATTAGCCGTAGTAGTATTGGTAGTGGGGGCGGGTTGGGCGGCGGCGAGATATTACGTGCCCACGATAACGATGGGCCCGAAAATGCGACGATCGTAGCAGAGGCAGCAGAATCTACAGTGGGAGTGGGGTAGGATCTGTGGGACGTAGGTCGAAGGACCTACAAAAGGCAAAAGACCTAGAGCGGCAATACAAAGCTGACGAACGGATGGATCAGAAGGTCGAATCGGAAGTCAGAGAAGAACGGCGGGGGCGGCGATAGCGGCGGCTCAGACCCAAAAGCTCAGGGGACTCACTAGACGGAAAGAGACCAGCGTAGTCAAGATATCGCGGGAGCGATATCGTTGATATCGCATGTCAGGCTAACTGTGTCATCTTCTTTGCTGCCGTGGAACTATTGACATTTGACTTACTTGCCCGCCTCGCTCGTCACAGAGGAGTTTGCGAGAGGCCGCGGTTCTAAAAATGGTGCGCGGACCTGTCTGAGCATCCGTCCGTCCGTTCGATACCGTTGCGGTCTTGACTCTGGACTCTGCGACGTCAGCTGCTGCGGTTTTTGCTGTTGCTGGGGGGGGGGGGGGGGGTAGTGTCGTGTCATCACCCCTAGCTTTGTCGTCTTCGGCGTCCACCAACAGTGCGCAACTGGAAAGGCGTTTCGGTGCGCCTTCAGGTACGCGGTTTGGCTTGCTCCTCCTTTTCCCGGCTCGCTCCCCCTGTGTCCCTTTGCTTGCCATTCTACTCATTGTGTTGCCGGAGAACCTACCTCTAGCCTTTCAGCGGGTCAGCGTGCGGCCGTTGACAGATGAGCAGATAAACGTTGGGTACCTGCAAGCTTTGGCCGGCTACGCACGGCGCTGACGAGTGTAACCAACCGCCCACGAGACTAGTGAGATAATACGTGTCCCGTAATAACGATGGGCCAAAAATGCAATATTTTACGCAGTAACAACTGCGACCAACATCGGTTATAATAAGGCATTGGTTTGATAAAGCCATGCGTAAGACAGTATATTTTATTCAGTATCCTGCTTAAGACCAGCGTATGCTTATGCGGCACATCTAGGCGCACACTATGCGCGCCAGGCCGGTAAATAGCCAAAGCATAAGAGGACTCCTCCTACAGTAGTGGAAATTCGGGCGCGCGAATGCATTCAACAAACGTACACCTAACGAAAGCGATGCAGAGAGACATGTAGAAACGTTAACTAAGTTATTTCGAGTGAAGCCTGACTTGAATAGCATTCATAGATCCATACGGGCATTGCCGAGAGATTTCTGTCCTACTTAACAGTGTCGAATACTTTGGCGAACAGGAAAGGAGGCCTGAGAGCTTGGTCGAGTAGTTTGAGCCAAGCTAAGAAATTTGCACGCGCAACACAACATCCGGGTTTAGTGGGTTTGCGAGTCTCACACTAGTCACGCAGGCTGCTAGTGGCGCATGTGCATCATGCATTCCCGAAACCTCCCAGAAAAAAAAAAAAAAAAAAACATGATACATAACTAGGGGAAAGCGACCCTTCTTCACTCCAGGGACTTAGAAGAAACGCTGTGGACTATGACGGTGGCTTTCCGGCCTATATTCTATACAATAGATCGCGCCTTTTCTATGACAAGCTTTTTGTGCCTGTCGAGTAAGGACGGTCGACATGTAGTGGTTCGAATAGTTAAACCGCACGTAGCAAACGGAGATGGTACAGAACAAGCGAGCGTATTCTTGCGTGAGTCCAAAAATTCTGGCCCGGAAAGTGGGCAAATAAAATGAGGAGCACTTCTTCTATCATCTGTTTTAGCTAAAGTTGTCTTACCGTTTTCTTGTTTATTTCTTATTACTGTTACCCAAATCTGCAAATCTTAGGTCTTAATATTGCACCGAACCGAACTATCGACTCCTACTTATGTATAAAAACGTTTACGTTTTACGTACGTAGACGGATTTTCTGAATCTGTCACTATGGCAGATGAAGACATAAACTATTTAATATTTTGGCAGCAATATGTACACAACATTCGCTGCCATTAAGGATCCAAGAAATCGATCAGCAGTATCAGCGTCCAGGAACCAGGCGCCATAAGATAATGTTGAAATGTTTGTCTGTTCACAGAGCGATGTAACGATGCACAGATAAGAATACCCGAGACGTAGGAAGTAAACAAGGTTATTGTACCTATATGCACTGGCTCAGAAACATCGTTTAATTAAAAAAAAAAGGCTGTGATATGTCTACGTAAGTCGGTAGATTGCGCGATTTTTTGCATCCCGAAACGCGAATTTGAACCGCGCGTTATGAATAGGATACAAGCAACTCGAAAGGGGGAAATGCATTTCGCCAAAAAACAACAGCGGTGGACATACTTAGTTATGACAAGTATAGCCGACCCAATGTTTCAACCATGAACTATCCACACAGCACAAATACACTTTTTCTTACATAAAATCACCTTTAGCTTTAATTAAAAATCGTGTGTACGGTACAATTTATTGTGATATATGTCATGTTTTCAGTATGTGTACTCCTGAGCTTCCTTTATACTCATTTGGCGATTTTTATTACACGTCCGGTTAAATGTATATGGTATCATGTAAGTTGGAGTTTACTTATTCTAGCAGTCAACTAAAGAAATTTACACGCTTATAGACCATTAACTGTAAGCACTATCGTTCTGAAACACAACTGTTCCTGTCACGTATGTATCGCATAGATACGTATGTAAAAAAAAAAAATATATATATATATATATATATAGGGTCAATTCAACTATAACTTATGTGCAGCCAACATACTGGCATTATCTTAGGTATGGTACGGCACATTTTGCGAGTTCGCAATATTCAATGTTGCTGACCTTAAAGAAGATTGACTTAGCTAATAGTGCCTGTGGAAGGCGCACGGCTGTGTGCCGGCGCGTCCCACCTAGCTGAGAGAAGAATGATCAGGTTAGTAGTAGCCGTGCCCCGGCGTCATTACGGGATCGCCCCGGCGTCCCCGACGTCACTGTAGCAAAGTGACCGATCGAGGTCCGGCCACGTTTATCTAATACGTCCGCGCCTCCGAGCGCCTCCCCCCTCCCCCCCCCTAATAATAGACTAAGCGGCGCTGCTATTCGAAATTGCGATAAAAGCAAATTCTCTCATTTATCACGTTCATTATGTGTCGGAAGGCCGTTCAATAAAAGACTCCAGCCGCGCGAGTCGGCGCGCCACCGAACGAGCACGAAACCGTCGGCCGCCGGCGCTTATGACCCTATGGCTTGTAGCGTCTGCGCCACGTTGACATCAGCTGCCATATATATATATATATATATATATATATATTGCAACGTTATAATCGTGCTAGGTGTCTCCTGGGCGAATGATCACAGAATTAGAATAATTTCACGAATATTATCTTGGTTGGTACTAAAATACACGGCTGCTGGCTGCCGCACAGCCACCAAGCGTGTATCCATGTATTGTACAAAAGTTCGTCGTATTACAAACTTTTTGTACGTTTACTTAAACTCAGTCAATTTATACTAGGATTGTAATATAAATTGACTTATACAAAATGTAACTTGACTAATATTAAAAAAACAACTTTTTGTAAACGTTAAACTGCCGCAGCTCGTCTTGACAATGTTTTTAACATGCTTGCCCACCAAATGGAGTGCTACCACACACTGACACCCCTCACTTCGCTGCGCGCTACCAGATTAGGACTTAGTTTTACTGTACATTTTTCACTGTTATAATAGAAGCCTTTGCATAAAATGCCGCAATTTATTCACCTAGGCAGGCCGTACAAGACATGCGCTTACCTAGAGCGATTGAGGCAATTGATTATGTCATGCATTTTGATTATGAAATCTATACTTAGATCGCGACGCATAGGGAAACTACAGACGGCCTAATCTATCTCGAACTCAAGGCAACAAAAGAAAAAGGCCTTCATCACGCTGTTCACCTCTAATCCCAGACAAGGGCTGTAGATGTGCCCTTTAGTTACTTTTTTGGATAGATCAATAAATGATCACACACACATTTTATGTTTGTTTTGTTACAGATGCTCTACTCCGGCACTTCATTTTTTTTCCGTTCGTTTGACTTCTATAGCAGGCGTTCTTACCGCCCTCGTATTCTTCACTTTCGTCCTCATCGCCTTGCATGATTTTTTTCGCCGTTGCCACCTGTTTCCTTCTCATGTCAACAGAAGTCTTATTTCTGCAAGCCTCTACTCTTAACAATGTTGATCGATAATTAGAACAAGAGCATCTCTGGCTGCGCTTGCTCCAGCTGGCGCAATTAGCGAGCGTCTGTTTGGGGCAAACAGACAGCTCACACCCCTCATAGCATGGTGATTCTCGGCCCCTCGCAAGCAGCTTGTGCATAAAAACGTGACTACTACCACTACGCCAGCCAGTGTTGGTCGTGTACATGGTAGTAGAGGGAAAAGGGAAATACAGCCAGAAAACATGGGACAAATCGAATTATGTCGAACCACTCTCACGCTCGTCCGCTTCGTTAAGACACGTCAACGTTGAGGATGTCCGACAGAACACGTGGAGGAGCATGACGAACGGTGGCGCTGAAGCAGCGTCAGTAGCTGGGCTCACACCAACGGATTCGAACTAGATTCGAGTATAGTTTTACTGAGTTTCCGATACGCAATCCTCAATCCTCCTCACCCCCACAGAGTTCGGAATTGTGTGGCACTACTTCGAGACCGTGGGAGGGGAGCCTCGTGCTCCACCGACTCTCATGGATCTCGTTGTCTCCTCAGCTCACGAACCCGAGGGGATGCGTCGAGGGAATGCGCAACCTCTGTCTGGTATTGCGCTAACGTACCTACCTACCTTTTCTAAATTAGCGACACGCCGTTGGTGACATAGGATCGGCTTTCGTGTGTAGGAGGGTTTGCGCAGCTTTCAAAGGACAATCTGTTATAACAAGGCATCCAAATAACTGCATAGTTACGGCTTAGCAGTGTCTACCTCTTGATCGTAAACAACTGCCGTCGCTGGCAGGCGTATCGAAGGCTGGCCCGAAGATGAGATGTTGTTTCTTGTTACGGTCACGCCGCGATACCTGAGACATGTTGAGGTAGGGGCCGCTGCCCTCTCACACTCACATCACCCTGTCGACGTGGTTACTCGATATGATTGTTTCTGTTTTTATCACTGTTGTCGTTGTCGTCAACAGCACTATCATCACCAATATAATCTACCTTACAGCTGCTGCTAGGTTCTTCGAAAGGGCTGATACTTTGCATCATGTTGACATTTGTTCATCACGTTAACATAACTGGTGACCTTGCCAGCCCACATCGTTTGAAGCTGTTTTTCGTAATATCTAGTGTAGACTGCTTACATACATGTCGTATATAAAGGATAGTATAAAACATTACTTCGAATTACCATCTTCTCACGCAGGTTAGATTGAATTACACTTAGTCCGTAGCTCATGGACATACGGCCATGTCCTGGTACAAAACACCTAATCCATTGAAGGCTACAAAAATAATTGAGACATATCATGTTGCAAACCAAATCGTAGTATATATATATATATATAACGTCATTTAATAAGTAATAAGTAATTTTAGGCTTTTTCGATAGCCATATCGAAAGCGAACGCATGCTAGGTTTGGTAGAATTCGGTAAGAGAATAATTTTTCCTAGTGGAAGGAGGAGCGGAAACGTCTTGGCAAAATTTTACGGTTCTGGACGTGAAAACTTGCACGTAAAACATAACAACTATGACTGTCGAAAAAAGCTTAGTTACCTGACAACTACGTAACGCAGCACGAAAATGGTGGGCACTAAATTTGCTATTTTGTGAGAGTAGTCCTCTGGACGTACATTTTTGCTCGTAAAGGAAAAATGTTACAATTTTTATAAAAAAGCGTTAACGTAACATATCGACCTTTATGACTTTCCTTAATCTGGTTAATCGCTTTTTCCTACGCAAGCTAGTAAAGTGTAGTTTCCGTTGTGCAGAATTTTCCTCCGAACGCGCCGGCATAATCGGTTTCTTCATGCGTTGACTGGTTCTTCCGCAAACGTAGATTTCGCACAACTATGTAGAAGAAAAAGTGGTAGAATAACTACACTTATAAACTCCACTCCCTTTCCTAAACAAGACGTTTCAGCCCCCTCCTTCCATTGGGAAAAAATGTTTTCTTGTCGAGTTCTGCCAAACCTCGCAATAAGTACATAACGAAATGAATGACTCTGTATATATATATATATATATACATATGTATATATAAAATATAGTTAAATGTTTCGTCACCGTCATGATCCTTACATTGAAAAATTATTCCTTGTACTAATTATATATATATATATACGGTCAGTCAGTCAGAAAGCTAGTTGGTCATTGTCACCTACCTTCAAAAAATTGTCGTCGTACCGCGCGAAGATAGCGATGTTCCGATGTTCTGCGTCGCTTAACAAACTTGTTAGGTGTCCTGCCCGGCCCGGCAGGTCGGTCGGCTGACCACGGCGAGCCGCAGCAGCGACTTCATTCTTTTGCGCTGTATCGGAACCGCCCGGTGTCGCGCAAACGAACTAGGGCTGGCCGACGGGCAACCCCCCCCCCCCCGCACCGAAGCGTCGTCGTGAAGACCGACTAACGCCGTAGAAGATTCTAACGTAGTTCGTGTGTTATCGCGGGCCGTCGTTTGAGACGATCAGACCAAGGCGCTTCCCTCGTTCCCTACGGTCATTCCCTCATCTTCTGCCTTCCCTAACTCCTTTGGCGGAGGAGGACCCCGCCCGATTGTTGGCGCCCGTTTCTGCCTGGCGCTGCTGCTGCTGCTGCTGTTCTTAAAACCTAGTGCCGACTTTTCGTTCTTGATGAACGTGGTTCATTAATTTCGTCACGTGCGTGAGGAGAAGCCTGCACACGGGTGCGACAGCGGTGACGACAGGGTAACAGGGTAACAGCTCGGCCGGCGGGAACACGTGACGGACACTGTGCGGCACTCCAAGCGACCGATGGAAAAGGGAACATATCGGTCTCTTCTCAAGCGGTGTATTATAAATCATGTACTAATCTATCTATATGTACATACATACATAAAAATATTTCTTCCTCAAACGTACGAAGTAAAAGTACGTGGTAAAGCTGTTGGTAGCCTGTAGCTATTAACGCTTTCATGTAGGTCACTATCCAATGTTATTGTTGTGAATGCTGCCAAGAGGGCGTTTTGTTTCTTGTTCGCTCACCACCTGTCCTACGAGAAAGGTCCAATATTTTGTGCTTTGTTTTTTCTATCTTTTCAAGATCAGAAAAAAACAGAAGTGATAACGTGGATAGAAACATGTAGCTAATTACCATACACAAAACGCATTACAAACTTCATTTACAATTAGTACGTCTATTGGCATTACTGCAGAAATCGTTTATCAAATTTAGAGGCACCCTAACCTGTCACAGCTTGAAAGCACATGGCAACGGTAGGCGCGTAGTGTACTAACTAAAATACGAAGAATAATAGTTTTACAGTTATTGAGGCAGATCTTATTGATAGTATATGGCCGTCTGTAGGGCAAACGCGGCTTATTGAGAACGGCATAGACACCATAATACGAACGAATATTACAGGAGATGAACAGGAACGCGAAGCCCTAGGACGGACGCTGAATATTCGTAGGGTAGACGCACTGCTGATGCTCGCGCATTCTACGAAGATTTGGCTAAGTATTGGGTTGCCATATATAGCTGCAATACTCGTCAGAGCATTCTGTACGCCGCTTTAACTCAATTAGATTTTATTGCACCTTTAAATGGAACACTATTTACATTTTACAAACCGTTACCTAGGTTCATACAAGTGTCAGTTTGCTTGTGTGCCGACACTTGCGCTGTTAGAGTTTGGGTTACGCTGATGATCTAGTGGTCGCTCATCACGACCTGGGTTCCATCAAGCGCATCACTTCTCTGGCGGAGGTGTTCCTTGTCTCAAGAGGGCTGGAAATAAATGCCACGAAGACTAAGGCTATGAAATTCAGAAGACGGGGTCGAGTGGATGCTAAAGACATTCAACGTTGCGGCAGCCAATCCTTGGAATTCTTCATTTCTTTCCTGTATCTGGGGCTTCGGCTTCATTATACTAGGACGACCTTCACTGCTCACATCGTCAAGACAGTGCGCACAGCCCTAATATCTCTTTATGGAGAGGTAGGCGACTTCCGGCGACTGTCCGTCCCGACGGCAGTGGCACTGTTCTACTTCAAGATTGTTCCAACGATGATGTATGGTTTTTACAGAGTATGGGAACACCTCACGCGGGCAAACTTTGGTTTGCTTGAAAGGTGTTTTGCAATACACATGAAGCGACTTTACTTTGCCTGTCAATGCGGGCCGCTTTGCGTACCTAATGTTAGGCTGTGTATTGGTTGTTGAGATAATTCGATTGCGGTTGAAGACGCCGCGTACAGTACCATTCGAGAACTTGACCTCGGAATGGGAAAATAAAGTTGAACAAGTCCGGTGAAAGCTTGGAGACCTGGATATTTTCACTGCCTCTCACCTCTGGTCTGGTCTTGCATGTGACAATCGCCACGTCTATAACAGATACATAGTTTATGGCTACCATCACCTGGTCTATTCAAACACGAGCTTCCACGAGGAGTACATCGAGTGCATCGCATCATCATCACATTGCCATCTGACATCATAACATAGCCTATATTATATGCATACTTAATATGAGTGAAATAAATATGATAATGATTGAAATAGTATGATATATTTGACAAGTTTATAGCTTTACGATAATAACTGGAAGTAGATTAGATGTGTCTATGTAACAGTGCTTATAAACCTATGTACTACAACTAATGATCTCAAGATTGTTTGACCTTATTGCCACTTTAAATCAAACCGAATTTTACAAAAGCCTATCGTGCCGTGAAACGTTAGCCAAGGCAACCCGCTGTGCGCGCATTAATCAGATCAGGCAGCCTTTAAAAAATGCAGTTGTGGTGACTAATGTACATGGTGCGCGAATATATATATATATATATATATCGTGTGGGAGAGTATCTCTCATAAAATCCGTCACTCGAAGTGTCTGACCTGTTTTACCCGAGACGTCAAAATATGGTTTTTCAACCGGAACACATGACTGAAGAGGAACATTTACGTAGGGCGACGGTCAAATTTTTCAGTTGTACTTGTCATTTCGAGTTATATTGTTTATCAAGTTATAGCTCGGTGTGCTCCTTTGCCTTAAGTATTAGTATCGCCAATAATATGGTATAGTTATTAACTTCTGTTTTTATTATCTTCTTTTTTCTTTTTATTCCCAAAGTTGTACCACTTTTCATAACGAGAACTTAAGCATGTGAATGTATGCAGTTCCGTAAATAAACATGTCTGAATTGAAATATATATATATATATATATATATATATATATATATATATATATATATATATATATATATATATATATATATATATATATATATATATATGTATATTCAGGCTACTACAGCACGTCCACATCACGAAATGATTGGGAGAAAAATTGTGCAGATCGACATGCCATAGTTTCTGTTCCCGGTTAATCGCTAGAGTCCCCGTCGTGATGCGATAATACATTGAACTACTGTATAGTTTAAAAGCTGGTGTCTTTCGGTGGCGACTGCGGCCGTGGCATAGGAGCCGGTAGCTTTTATAGATTTTGCGAACTCAGGCCACATAACGTGTCATGATCAGGCCAGTTGTTGAGAGCGCATGGCTTGTCTGCGGGTTTCTCATGCCAGTCCGCCTTTTCATCTGAAGCAACAACTATTGTTGTTGCTTCACATGCTTCACAAGCAACAACTGCTACTACAACTACTTCTACTATTACAGAACATGCCAGTTCACCCATTTGTGTGTGTGTGTGTTCTCAACACGCTCAATAAAGTGTGACACCCGATATCCAAATCATCATCGGCGCCAGAAACCTAAACCTAGATCCATCAACGGTCGCCGTTTCTTTTCCATGAACCTTTAACCTGAGACGACCTGATCTGCCTGGTGGCTCTATGCGGTCGATTGCTCTGCGGACAAGCGAAACAAGCATGAACAGAAATAAGCAAAAGAAGGAGAAGAATAAGATGTTCTACCAGAAAAGCTCGGCAAAACGGTGGATTCCACTCGTGTGCTGTAAACATGCGGACAATGACCGAGCCGGCCATTGTCCGCATTGCCCACTCGCTCTTGGTTGTTTTGCTGACTCAAGCGCTGGCGGCCGGCTGAGCTGCGAAACTAATGAGTGAGGTGCACTACGATACGACTCGCCGATTACCGGCGAATCGATGCGGCGTTCCGTGTTACAGCCAAGACTCGATAGTTTGCTCTGCCAACCGAA
Source organism: Dermanyssus gallinae (assembly GCA_003439945.1). Classification (NCBI taxonomy): domain Eukaryota; kingdom Metazoa; phylum Arthropoda; class Arachnida; order Mesostigmata; family Dermanyssidae; genus Dermanyssus; species Dermanyssus gallinae. Next base: position 84,828 of record QVRM01002936.1, on the reverse strand, counting down.
TGCCAACCGGTCCTGATGGGTTGCAGCTCCCACGAAGAGTTTACAGGCCACAGCTCGTCGCGGTTTGGCACGTGACCACACCCGTCTCAAAGGTCCCAACCACTTCATATTAGACAATGCGGAAACTCAAGCTCTCTCAGCGACAACGCTTGGTGTGTAGCGCATTTAAAGTCGGCGGGCGGAGGGAGGTAAGAACATTGCGCGTCTTCACCTGGTCTTCTCTACCCCCTTCTTCCCTCCTCCTATACTCTACCCCAAGTGCCCTGGGGCGAAGGGAGGTCACTTTTCCGTCATCGTAATAATCGTTTGATTGTTTCGGGTGCTTGATAATGACGGCGTCAGCATCTACTTGGTTAGAATACTACTATTACTATTACTACTACTAGGTTATAATAGCCTCTTGTTGGCCGTTAGGCGATTTCTTTTTGGCGCCCGATGGCAGCCGTCCTAGACCGGCAGTCAGTTAGCTGAACTGGCGGAAACACGGAAGGGGGCGCGGTACGCTCGACGTTGTTCGAGTTAATCGCGTAGGTCATTCCTTCCTGTTGTTTTCGACAACACCAGGAAGTAGAGTAGGTGGAAAGGTGTACAGTAAGAGGGCAGAGGGAGACGAGACGCCAAATGACAAAGGAAAGCAGGCGGAGATCGGGGAGAGCGCCCCTTGTGTTGCTAACCCGGTTTGGCTAGAGATCGCTGCCTGGTGGCGTTTTGTTGACCTCAAGGTGGCTACCGGATGTGAGTCTCGTTATTCAGTTTTTGTTCTGTAGTTCTCTCTATCTCTCTCTCTTTCTCTTTTTCTTTCACCCTTGTTCCCTCTCTCTCACGTTCTCTTTCTATATCTCTAGCTTTATTTTTTTATACACAAATCCTCCCTCTACTTCGTCCAGGTTTTGCACGTTTTGCTTCATCGTTTGTCCCGTTTTTTTAACGATAGGTCGTCTTGGCTTGCCCACTCTTCTCATTTTCCTTCAACGGAAAGTTGGACGCGGTTAGCGGCAGCAGCAGCAGCACCGGCGACGATGACAACCACAACAACACCGACAGTACTAGCAACAAGTACAACAACACAGACAACGACAACAATGACAACAACACCGACAACGACAATAACGTCAACGCTGGCAAACCAATGCCACGGGCAACGACAACGTGAGCGGAATCGCTTGCCCTTTTCTGTGCTCGGCCGGTGACCACCACTTGAACTTCTTTCTTCTGGCAGTCAGTGAGTGAGTGGGTGGTGGCAAGTGCAGGCGCCGTACCGCTGCTACCCCGCTGCCTCAGCAGCAATATCAACAGTACCAGCTGTAGTATTATAGTAGCAGACGCGGCAACGACACCAGCGGGGGCCGCAGCACTTTGCCGACGGGATTCCTTCACCCCCTCCCCTCCGACTCCCCCTGCGCGAGTACGAGGAGGTTGGCGCCGACAAACACACAGCTTACCACAAACGATCTTGGTGACACCGGCCAACGCCAACCACTAACCACAGCCATCTCAAACAGCAACAGCAGCAGCAGCAGCAGAAGCGGCTGTGGGAAGCAGCTGTCTCAGATTTGGCCACCGAACCGCGGAACGAAGCCGTGCTTAGCCAAGCTCAGGCCACGAGAGCACGGGAGGAGAGAGAGAAAGCTCTAGAGAGGAGGGCAAAAGGGGAGAGAGCGGGGGGAGACAGAAATAACAACTTGAGGTCTCCGGGCTGATCGCGACGCGTCGTCGTCGTCGGTTGACCGGCCGGCCATGGACGAAGAAAGTGGACGAAGGGACCGAGCCAGAAGAACGCGAGGCGGGCGAGCGGGTCGAATCGGGTTCATCGTCGTTATCTCATCGCCCCTCCGATCATGCGACCGGCTGTACGAAGGGGTACGAATACTGCTGAGGCCTACCGGCCCATTTCGGACCATGGGCCGCCGGCACTCAGACCCTAATACAGGGTTCTGCCGAGAGGCTCAGCAGTCATAAGAGGCTTGAGTTGGCGAAACTGGTGCTCCTTGCTTCTACCGGCCGCTTGCTCGTTCGCTTGCGCACTCCATGTCCTCCTCGGCCGTAACTACTGGGGGAATACTGCCGACAGTTCGAGGGCAACGACCGGGTGGCCGGAACAGCAAATGGCCGTCGCTCGCTTCAAGTAGACCAGGCGGGATCAGACTGTCGATACGGCCGTCGCAGCCGCAACAGGGTTGTTGTACGACTCATAGGCGCCGTGGTCGTCGTTGTCGTCGTCGTCGTCGTATTCGAAGTAAATCGGTGGCGTTAGCGACCATAACGTTTGGTGGATAGGTGCATTTCCAAGCGCACTTGTAGAGTACTAGTGCACGCATGATAGATTTGCCTCGCTCAAGAAGTGAGGGAGATCATGAACGAGAAGAATATATATATATATGGAAAGAGAGATAGAGAGAGGGAGAAAACATTTAGGAGAGAGAGCACAAACATTATAATCAATAAAAAAAAAACAATTAATGGGGAGAAAACTGAGATAGAGAACCCGTGATCACACGTTTGCGCGGAGACAATTGTCCACTCCAAAGTGCTAACATAGTGAAGTTACATAAGTAACTAAAACATATTTTCAATTAATGGGGAGCATATATATAGAGATGATGCAAAATTGTCACCCACTTGTTATTATTAGTCTGGCTAGCCCTCACAAACTTAAGCACGTTTGTAATTTGTCAAAACGTCTCACTAAACTTATCTCAAACTAAGTGTTCAGAGTAAAAGAAAGCAATATGTTAGGTTTTTTGGAATGACAATTGCATTACATGTTTTAAAGTCATTGGTTCTAGTACGTATACAGAACCATGCAGAGCTATATCAAATATGTTTACTTTACTCGAATTGAGTATAATATACCGTTCTTAAGTATTTAATCACATTGCTTAATCATCTTCACGCTTCCGGTAAGAGAAGGGGTGCAACAAGTTTTGCTTCAGTGATCTGCATTCCACCGTAGGGTAGATACTAAGGTGTCCTTATCAAAGAAACTTGCTGTCATACTCAGGAGAGAGCCATCCACTCCTGTTCGTTGGAATGCTTCAACCAGCTGACGAGGAGCTTTGTCACCTGCGCATATTGCACAACTTAAAGAAACTAGCCGTTAGGTGATGTCAAGTGCTCCTGTACTTCTGCTTCCAGATACCACTTTTCCAGATACCACTGGTCCCAGCGCTAGACCAGCTTATTTTAGCTTTAGTAGACACGCTGGCAATCATGCTACTCGCCGGAACGGAAGCAAGGCATCCTCCGTTTTCGCGCAGCATTTCATTTCCATGTATTACTAGAAACACTAAAATTACGGTAGTTGCGTTTGCATACGTAAGCGTTGGTGCTGCCAGTGTCATCTAAAGTACCTTTAAAATACTATTGTGTCTTCCGTTAGACGTGGCCTAAAAGCATGAGGTCATCCGCGAACAACACACTGCTGGAACACAGCTAGAATGAGAATCGTCTTATATCCTCTAACTTTTTAAATATTATTTTAAAGGCCATTTTAAACTCAGCTCAACCTTGTAGTAGACCGACTTTTAATGTATTCATGTGTACTTTGGCATCCCTAAATGAGGCTCGCGGTTCTCTACGTAATCTGAGACATGGTGTAAAATTACTTTGTTCTCTATGTAAAAAGTTATCAAAAATACGTTGAGCTCTTGTAATGCAATGATTTTCCATAGTTTGGTTTTATATACTTGGTCAGAGTCAGACGACGACTCGCAAACATCACATACTATGCCACAGTCCTGTTCTCTCCTCCCATAATCCGATAGTACTAACATAACATATATTCGGTACATGTATTTCTCTTCTTTTCTTAGTTCTCACACATTATACTTAAAACTGTCTCGACTACATTCTCTTCTTGGTCTCGATTGCCAGTACATAATGGGCCAACTTGCCTCTGCAGATGGTCATGCATAGTATGCGATTTATCTGGCCTTTCTATTGTCTGGCCAAATTGTTATGCGGCAACTATAGAGGCACACACGCTTAAAAAAGGGATAGACGCAAGAAGTCCCAAAGCGGTGGTGCACGGACCACAATCCGAAAGTCACCCGCATTTGGAAAATAATTTCGACAAGCGCCGCTAAGAAGACAGAACCTCCTTCCTGAACCTATTCTCAATGGAAAAAACAGCCGCGGATGCCGGAAAAGCAAATTAGATTAACCTAGCCGCAATAGCTGCACGAAAGTGAACGCGTTCGTCCGTGTTGTCAAAACACGTTTTAGTTTTTGTCGTTTTCCTCCCTCCCTCCCTCCCTCCATCCGCAGTGCCAAAAGATATACGCACACTCGGACGGAAACTTAGTCCTACGGCTCGGCATAAGGGGTCGACAAAAAACGCCCCAGCGCGGGGTCTAATCGTGTCGCAAGTATATTTTCGTCTCTACCAGCTAGTGCTCCCGCACGCAGGTCGCCTGCATCAATCCTGTAACTGGGGACTGCCTAATCCTAAGGCGACGGTGACGACGATGGCAGCAATTTAATAAATCTACTCGCATGGTTGCTGAAAGAAAAAAGAAAAGGAAAGCTGTATAGCAACAAAGCACCACCGTTTTGCAGGAGGTCCACTTTAGTAGAGTAGATGGGTGTAAGAAAGCTTGTGTTTTGTGTGGACCGCTGCTGTAACCGCTGTCTCGACTCCATGATAACCGTATTTGTTCGATGGACCGGGCGTGCGGCAAGCGGACGGGCAGGCGGACATGTTGCAATATGCATCATTTTCCAGCCGACTAACAAGCCAAAGAGCAGAATAATAGATAGGGCTAGGCTAGACGTTGTATCTCTTTCTCTCCCTCCCTTTATCTCTCTCTCTCTCTCTGTCTCAACATGGGAGATGGGACAGCATCTTAGATACGGCCGGTGACTAGCGTCAGCAGGAGCAGCAGTCTGGCTCTGTGGCCCTGCCGGGTAGGAGATGTCGGACAAGAAGACGCCCAGAGGCGTAGAAGAAGCGATCGGAACGATGTCACCTTCGTAGTGTTGTGTGTCACGGACGGCCCGCTTCGGCCGACCCTAATGCGCATGATGGAGGTTGAGGTAGGGGAGGCGGGGGGATGAGGGATTTCGTGGTGGTGGTGGTGGTGTACGGGCTCGGTTAGCATGTGCAGTCTGATTATGGACAACAATGTCCACGGCAACGATGATAACAACAACGACAACAAAACAACTCCCCAACAAAAACAACAACAACAAAACAACTCCCCAACATCAACAACAAAACAACTCCCCAACAACAACAACGACGACGACGACGGTACCAATGCAAAGCCGCCCCACCGTCACAGTCGCCCTGCGTCTCCGTCACTGTCATTGTAGATGCCGATGGTTGGAAATCGCTGACGTTACGTAGCATGCTGGGCTGCTATCGATCATGATGACGACGAACATCGCTGTTGCATCTACACTCCACCACTACAACAACACCAGCAACAAATACTACTACTACTACTACTACTACTACTTATCCTACTACTACTTCTACAACTGACATGGTTGGGCGCATCTGTAGGATAACACGGCTGGGAACGAAAGGCTACGAGGTGCCAAAGACCCCTGCAAAGGTGGAGTACGTACAAGGGGGGGAAGAGAAAACACGCATAGCTGCTAGATCCGTTGCCCGCAGTCCATCTGCGAACCTTTTGCGCTTTCGTGGGAATGAATGCCTTGCTTGCCGTGAGCCGCGGACCCTCTACAGAAGAAGGGGCGGCGGCGACGACCGCGCTGTCCTCAGTCAGCAACGTAGCCACAGGCCAGGCTGCCAGCTTTTGCCGTTCCAACCAATGTTCAGTTGTTCTCTTGGCTATTTGGATATCGATAGACCAGCCTCGCCGCCCTCTCTTTCTAACCAAATATGTAGTGCATATGCACATACAGATCGATTACATGGCTTGAATATATATATATATATATATATATATATATATATATATATATATATATATATATATAATGCATACATACACGCGTGTAATAATGGTTTAGGCGTGAAAACAGCCTCACCTCATCAGAGCTTACAAAAGTCATGGCGACTTCGTCCAATAACAGCCAGAGACGAGGCAGTGTACTAATGCACACCAGCAGCTTGCGGCCCGATAACAACACGGTGAGTGAGCAGCTCTAGCGACGCGCGCCGAAGTGGTCAATGTTGGCAATCGAGTCGAGGAGTGGATTCGAGTTCGATAGGCGCCGTTAGTGTGCAGCGCTCTAACCTCGGTAGTACGCGCGTGGCCGCCCACTGACTCCCACTCTCCACTGACCCCGCGCTTCAACGACGACGACGATCGTCACGGTGACAACGAACGTATGTACACTACATTGCGCGGTTCGGTAGCATAGCCGGGTTAGCATACAGAATAGGAGCCATGCTTCGCTTCGGCCCGCCGCTCTCCACTCCGCGTTGTCCCACTTAGCGAGGAAAAGTCACCGAGAAAAGAAGAAATAGCCTTCTCCTCCTCCATCGCATAAAGCAAGAGTATCGCGCAAATATTGCACCATGACTGCCTACTATATATATATATATTCATTCAAGATTCAAGATTCAAAACGTGGTTTATTATAGGAACTGCATAATACAATGCTTTAGTTCTCATTAAAAAAATATATAGGTAATAATTAAAAAAATAGAATATAAATGGTTAACTCTCAGTCATAAACAGCCACAAAATAAGTCAATCATGGAGTATCATAAATCATAAACACAACACAAAATAACATGTGTGCCTCAACTATGTCGAAATGTGTTGGTGAGTAGCCATTTCTGGACCGTCTGTGTAAAACAATGCAGGGAAGTGATACGACGAATATTCTGTGGTATACTAGTCCATATAACGGGCAAACGAGACACAAGGGCTTGCTGACTAGACTTTTTTGTGACTAATGGCCCTATATATATTGTGGCACGTCTCGAGGTCCTACGGAACAAGGGAGCAAGGGGAAAGGAAACATCACAGGGAATAATCTTCCGAGTGATTTTAAAGCCCAGCGTGGCAACCTTCAGCAAGTAGAACAGGTCGACCGGTAGAAGGTTGTGGGCCACATAAAGATCACTGACGGAGTCTCTGCGTCGCCTGCCAAATATGGCTCTTAGAGCATCGTTTTGCATTATTCGAGCCCGACGGAGAACAACTTCAAACCCACTCCCCCAGATAAGAATGCCATAAAGGAAAACTGGCAGGAACAAAGTTTTGTAGACCAAGAGAAGGCCATCCACTGGAACTCCGATAAGCCGCATGCGAAAGAGGGCTGAAATGATGGCGTAGCATTTAGGTTTGATGTATTCTAAATGCGCCCGCCAGCTCATGCACTCGTGCAGCATTAGGCCGAGACATTTTGTGGTCTCTGAGAAGACCAATTCTCTCCCTGATAGAAAGAGTTTCTTGTCGAGGTGCATTTTTAGCTGAGGAGCTCGGAATGCAATAATGTTCGTCTTGCTGGCATTAACGACAAGGCCAAATTTATTGAAGATCGAAATTACTGTTTCCACTTGAGATAAGAGATGAGGCAACTCCGAACACATTTCGGAGGCATTGAGCCGAAAAAGCAACGTCGTATCATCAGCAAAAGCGATTGGCTTGCCTAAGTTTTCCCTCTGGATGGTTAATAGGATGAAATTAATAAGAATTAAGAACAATAAAGGTCCGAGAACAGAACCCTGGGGGGTACCGATGTCTACGGATCTCCAGGAGGATTCGACCGACCCAACTCTCACCGCCTGCATTCTTGAGGTTAGGTACGAGCGGAACCAACCAACTGCACTCACTGAACACCCCAACACCTGAAGCATTTGTAGGAGATATGAGTGATTGAGGCAATTGAAGGCCGCGGCAACGTCTAGAAAAACTCCGAGACATAATTTAGTCGATTCTACGGCATCCACAATAGACTGCCATAAGTGGGCGAGGGCCAACTCCGTAGATCGACCATGTCGGAAACCAAACTGATATGACGACAGAAATTTCATGGACTCTAAATGATGCTCAAACCTTCTCAGAGCCAGTTTTTCTAATATTTTAGACACAAAATCTACCAGACTTATGGGACGGTAGCTGGCGGGTAGTGTTTTGTCGCCCTTTCTTTTGTAAAGCGGAGTTACAAACGAGGCCTTTAGACGTGTGGGGAAGTTACCTGAGGAGAAGGAGAGATTCGCAATTTTTGTTAGGGGACTGGCAATAGAGAGCGCCGCTAATTTTAAAAGTTTTCCGGGTACCCCCATAGCTCCACAGCTCCAGCTCGCCTTTTGTTTGATTAGGAGTGAATAGACCTCCGAGTCTGTCACTGAACAGAATTTGAATGAGTTGCCCTTGCTGGTCCATAGATCTGTAAGAATGGGTGATAAGTCACCTTCAAGGCAGAGAGGCGCAACTGTAGCCGAGCCTATGGTTGCAAAGTGCCGATTGAGCTCATCTGCAATTTCTTGTGGATCAGTAACAGACCGATCAGGAAACACAGTCAAAGTGGAAGGCAGTTCTACTGAGCGGTTATGCCTACCACATGTTTTATTGATGAAATTCCAGAGATTTTTTGCGTCACTACGCAACGTCTCGAATTGTGTCCTATAAAAGGCAGTTCTAGCGGCACGTAAGCCATGTTGATACCGCCTACGGCTATCAAGATATAACAGTTTACTCTCGGGAGAATTAACCTTTTTATGCCTCCGATACATTTTATTAACGTGCCGGCGGAGCCGCCGCAGTCCAGAAGAAAATGAAAATGATCTGTTTGGCGCGCAGTCTCCGCGAGTTTTGGTACGCAACGGAAAGGAGGTTTCATAGAGGTTGAGCAAAATGTCCCGAAAAGCCTCGAGGGCCGAATCGACGTCCCTTGCATCAAACACGGTGAGCCAGGATGCTTCACGAACGCGGCTTAGAAAAAAGTCAATGCTAGCCTTGTCGTGCGCCCGAAAATTCACAGGAGCTTCAACATGAGACGATTTGCTCTCCTCACCGCCCTCACAAATGGAAACAAAGACAGGAAGATGATCTGAAAAAAGCAAGGTATCGAAAACCGCTGGTTGGACAATAGAAAAACTGGAGCAGTTACGAACTGCGATATGGTCGATACAAGTGCCGGATATTGGACGTGTAACACGATCGATAAGATGGGCCATATCCCTGCTAGAAAAGAAAGAGATATAATCTGAGGGCGGCGGGTCAGCCAGAAGATTTACATTAGCATCACCAAGAACTAAGCACGGAAGTGCGGAGCTTCTGGGCAAAATGTCGTCCAATATATTGAGCAGAGTTTCTTTGTGGATAACACTGCTCGAGTAGAAGCCGACTATATAGCCTTCGAAGTTCATATGTTTTTTTATATGAATACGTACCGCTTGCACGTTGCCATCGGCGCTACTCAGTGCAAAATAAGAAAGAACCTTGCAGGTAGAACGAACGAAAATTCCAACTCCGCCTCCGAGCTTGGTCACATTTCGATTTGACACGAGTAAGTCAAAGCCATTAATTGAATAGGCCGGGATATCAACATCCTTTAGCCATGTTTCGCTAACGACCGCAGCGTCGATATGGGACCCCTCGTCACTGAGAAAACTACTCAACTGATCTAATTGACCCGATTTTTTTAAACCCATAGTGCCCGCATTTAGGTGCATAACCACAAATTTACTATTGTTTAGATGGAGATCGTGCCACTCTTCGCAGCCACGAATATTTGTGCTTCTTGGAGAGTCACTGTAACTGTGCTTGAACATGATAATAGTGAAGGTAAAATATAAAACTCCAAAGTTATGTAGGTGAACTATACCAATTAAAACTGTTTAAAAACTGATAAAAGTGGAAGAATTGCGTCGAGCAGCTTCTTTAAACAGGATGCAGCCTTCGGACATACAGCTTTGAGAACTTGCAAAACGGGTTTCAGTGCAGAGAGAGCTGAGTTCCGAGTCGAAGCGGTCCTTGACGAGGAACTTGCTAGTTTACGCTTTGGGAACGTCTTCGGTTTTCGGGACTCCATTGAACTCTTCGTCGTAGATACAGTTGCTTTGTTAGGAATGGCAGAGACGCCCGGCAGATTAACACGTAGTTCAGGACCAACTGCAGTCTCGACGACTAACGAGCGAACTACCGCAGCATAAGAAGGCTTTTCCGAAGGAGCTGTGGCAAGTCCTGATTGAGAGGCCTTGTGAGTGTCCACGGAAGGATTTGCATCAGCCGAGTCAATAACCTTTAGCGTTTTGGCGTTTGGAATTTCCTGGCTAATTTGTTGCATGAGTCGGCATTCCATCAGGGCCTTACGTTTCTCGATTTCACAAGCCCGAAGAGGGCATGCCGCGGATGACGAAGAATGTGGGCCTTTACAATTGACGCATTTAGGTGCATTGCGACAACTTGCCATAAGATGGCCAATTTGCCCACACTGTTTGCACGCGAGATCATTGCGGCAATTAGCGGCAATGTGGCCTAGCCTTAAGCACTTAAAACATGTAGTAGGGGCCCCTGCATGCATGGTGACCTTATGCGATCTGAAGGCCAAAAACACCTCTGATGGCGGTATCTTGTTGAAGTGGAGAAGTACACGATCGGTAGGAACTGACGTCGAGGTCGAACCGGTCCTCTTCGTATAAGTTACCCTCTTGGCTGAAACTACACCGATATCTCTCAGTGCTTCCAGGATATCTTGCTCAGAAAAACCTTTATCAACTTCGGTGATTATAGCCCTAGACCCTGCTAAGTCGTGACATTTGGCAATCACAGGGACGTTCAGAAGAGAGGAAATCGCCGTGGCCTTTGTTGCTTCCTCAACTGAATTAAACCATACGTGGATAAAGCCACGCCTGGATTCAGGCTTTGCAAGTGGAAAACGTCTGAATAGTTCACCACAAAGAGATAGAAGATTCTCGCCGAATGGTTCGGCTACCGAAACCGCAACCTCATCTATAATTTTCTCAGACTTTCGTCCTAATACAACCTTAAAGAGGCCTTTGGGTTGTCTGTATGGTGAACGTCTAATGTCGCCGATTTGCTGCTTCAAACACTCCAGTCTCTTTGCAGTGTTTTTATTTACAACTAAATTCCAGCCCTCCTCGGACGCTTCATTTTCGTCGTTCTTGTCAGCACTAGTGTCTTCAACTTCACTCGCTTCGGTAATTGACTCAGAAACCTGTACAGCATGAGATGCGCTGGCCATATTTGGAGCAGCCAACTCATTAGGCGACTCGTGACTCTCCGATGAGGTATCGCCGTGAACAGCTGTGGTGTCGTTCGGAGCGTCCAGAGTTCGACGGGCAGCTGTAGCTAATTTCTCTTTCATCTTCTCCTTCAAATCATCTCTCGCCTTAAGTTTACTAGACAGAGCGGCTTTTCTCTTCTGCTCAATCACGCTTCTCCCACTCACCATTTTGGTATGGCGAATGTGGTAACGTGCAGGGCATGCGTCGTTAGAACGACGTGCAACCCTGTCCCTGTCAGCAGACGGACAGGAGCGAGGAGAATGAGCTGACAATCGGCAACGAGAGAGGCGGCTGAGACGAGACGTGCAATGAGAAAATCCAGACAGGTGTAGTAAACGACAACCGTGTCGCCGGATCGTGAAGAATGGCGAGCTTTTGTTCGAGAATGGCAAGTCTTCCAACAGCTGAAAACGCTGAGCACCAAAGTCACAAAGCACAACCTACTGCACTTGCAGCGATCACGAAGACCTGAGGCCCACTAAGAAACATCACAGCCGCGTGAGTGAGACCATCCAAGCGCAGAATCACAGCAAGTCAGGAGAGCTCGGTGCGAACGAGCCGCACTCGACGAGAGCAGACGGCAAACTGATATATTAGTGCTGTTACTACTAGTAATACTACCACCACTATTTCTGGATGAATGAGTATTGCACTTGCATATGTGTATATATATATATATATATATATATATATATATATATATCCGTAAGCAGATCCTGCTAGGCGTGCGATGTCTACATATCTCGTAAGGAATATCTATATAATGTATGCAGGCGTGCAAGGATGTCCTAGTATGTGTCCTATATATATATATATATATATATATATATATATATATATATACATATATATATACGTGCAGACACACCGATTGGCGGTACGTGCATTCTTACGTTCGACTTCAATTACGTATCTCCGGCGATACTCTATGGGTTGCGTATATATATATATATATGTATATTTCAGGTTTCGTTTTTCTATCTTCTTCCGTGAGGGTGAATTGTAATATCAGTCACGCGTTCCCTGAATCCTCGGAGTACTTCAAGGTGCCTGTGCATCACTTCTTTGGTAGGAAGTTATTACAAACACATTTGCAATGTTTGTACTCTGGACTAATCTCTGTACACCGTCGGGTGTAAAATACCTTGAATACAAACATGATTTCAAATTGTACATATATATATATATATATATATATATATATATTTGGTGTACGACTAAGGGCATTAGTGTAGTCGCAGAGTACTTTAACGCATGCATTGATAGGCCATCGGAAGCAAAACGGTGACTTTTGAGGACATCCTTGCAGACGTTCGATTCCGTATTGTCACAGATAAAGACATTCTCGCGATCATCGGGCCAATGAGCCAGCCAACGGTCGATGACTTTGCCATGAATATGAGACGAAGCAAAGTCGAGTAGAGCGATGATATTACTATTAAAGATGGAGTACAACTGGCATGGCACGCTTGTTTTCCTATGTTATGGACAGATTGCTACGCCAAAGCATAGCAGTACCGGCAGCTAGACAGTGACAAAGTTCGAGAGATAGTTAAGTCGGTCCATGTGACGGATCAGGAGCTACGACTCTCAAAGAGACTGAGAAACTTTGTTGTACCTAGAAGCCTCCCAAAATATATCTTAGTGTACGCCACGGGTGTTCCCCATTACAAAGCCTGTAGGTACATCTTTCAAGACTGGGCTAAGGCTAGACAAGAGACAAGTGGGTGTGAAGACATAGGTCAATACAATGAGAGCCACCTATAGGAGAACGCTAAAGAGCTACCGAGAAGAAGTGTGCACAAAACAAGGATCATATATTACTGAACGTTACAACAACAGTTCCACACTTATGGCTACGGCGTTCTCGTACGTCGCGGGTCAGCCGATGATTACGAGGGCCTATTTTAACTCCATTCTAGTCGCTGCAGACTTAATTTCGGATGACATTTCGTTATACAACAGTGTGTGGAAATAAAGGAGATCTAGTGTGGAGAGACAATATACAAGAACATCTTTTTGCCGTTGAGGTCTACGACGCGTTTCAGCAGCCCCCGATTGCGGGATCCGCGTGTCAGTTGACATACAGGGAGGAATCGAGTGGCTCCCAAAGGAAGAACCTATCACAGCTGCTTCTCTTGCAATTTCGAAATTTGCGAAATATTATCCGGACTACCATACCGGTACAACAAACTATAGTAACTTTAGTCTCACTCCTGATCAAGACATTTCCACTTTCATTTCATAAAAATAGTAATGTGAGTAAGAGTACGTATCTTTCTGTAATTTTTTTATATACACCTACGGTACGCTGGTCACTGAGAGTTGATCGAGTTCGCACCGTGTTTTCGCTGGTCGGAAATATTTACCGCAATGCAATCGAATGATGCTCACTCTCTCTCTCTCTCTCTGTCTGTCGTTCTTTTTGTATTTACTTATTTTGGCTGCATACGTCCTACGGCGTGGTGGGTTCCACCGAAACGTGCTGACACAGAAGCGTAACGTGTGGACCAATTCCACCTGCACACTTCTACTTCGTTGCCTTCTATCTCCTACCTACGTGTCTACCTACATACGTCTGCAGTTTTAGGTTGGCGCAGGATCTGCTGTCCGACGTAGTCGACGGCTACGTATCGACGCCATGCTTGTTGCATTCGTCATCGTCGTCACGCAGTTCGTCTGTGTGCACCCCCCGCAGAGCCATGTGTGTGACTACGTGTGATTCTCGGTGCGGCTCTACAGTGCAGACCCCCGAGGTCCACACGCGCCCACTGCGCAAACCCACGCGGTCATGCATACGACGAAGGTCTATAGAGACGCAGGTCTACGCCTGCCTGCCTGACTGCAGCCGCGCCTCTGCTCTATCGCCTACGTCTGGCAAGCGCCTTGTAGTCACCCCCGCTGCTGCTGGTACTCAGCTGGGTAGATCATAATGGTGATGACAGTGGCGGGGGTAGTGATATTGATGATGATGGTGGTGGTGATGATGATGGCGATGGCGATGATGATGGCGACGGCGACGGCGACGACGACGACGATGACAACCGCAACCAAATTCTATCTTTACTGCCTGCTGTCCGCCCACGATCTATCTATCGCTTGTGTGGGCGCTCGCGCAGTCGTAGTAAATCGACTTGTGCGGCCTTGTAGGAGCAAGCCCGCGGACGTTCCTGCTGTGCCCGGCGTGGCACGGCGTTCGTCTACTTTAGCGAGCGTTGCCACCGCCTGATAGGTTTCATGCATCGGTCGGTCGGACGGCCGGACGCCCGGCCGGTCGAGACCTTCGAGCTTTTCTCAACAGGACGATAACGCTTGTAACAACGAACGATAGACAGTCGCAGCAGCCGCAGCGGCAGCAGCAGAGGTAGGGCATAGGCATAGGCCGAAACAGCAGCCACAACAGAGGCACTAAGCCCGGGCTGCAGGATCGCAACTGGAGCCGCACCAGACAGCCATGAAAAGAATGGCGAGGCTACGGGGCGCGCGAACGAAACGTCCCCAACCAGGACGGTTCGGGGGTTAGCCACGCAAGCTAGCCCAGGAGGCGAGAGGCCTGCTTGCTTGGCCGGGAACCCACCTAGCAAGGTACGGGAGAAGCCCCGACGGCTGTGCGGCGACATGCGGCCGCCAGCTGCATTATGCTGCGGTACGGGGACGCGCGGAGCTACGTGAGGGCCTGTGAGCTGTAGGCACGCACAGCGATGGCAGCGGGGTGAGGGGGTTAGGTGAAAGCGGGAACAGGAGTGGCAGGGAGCGTTGTCATGCTCCACATGAACTCCGGGCCTTCCGACGGCAGCGTCGGGCAGTGGCAGGACATGCCTCGCCGCAGATTCCGTCAGAGCATACGTCGTCGCGTCGACAAGTCTGCCGCGACAAGCAACAGGCCGCCCCGGGCATCCCTGTTGCCGTTCCTCTGGCTGGAGAAATCGCCAGGCGATCACTAATCTAACTAAACCACTACTACAACAACAACGACAACAACAACAACAACGACAGCAACAACACCAACAAAAACAATAACAACAGCAACAGCAATGACAACTACTACAACTGTCCGCATGCAGCCGGAGCCCCAGAGATCCTATGGCGGCTTCGCCCTTCGTTGTGAGGCTGCTGCGTTCCACGACGGCGTTCCCAATCGCACAACAGGCCATATAGAACAGCAGTTGCGGGCAGGGAAACATTAAAAGCAAGGACATGCAATGGAATAAATTTTGCGTGAAATTAAGCCCAACCACAAACTCGCCCGTCTTCGTTCCATTGATGCGTACAGCGGGAAAACGTATAGGCAGCTGCCAGCTCCACATGCAGTGGCGGTGGCATGCATACCTCCTTCCGCTTGTGCGTAGTACCTGTCATGGATGAAAGAACACACGTATTTGGTCGACGAATTGGATACGTCTGATTGATTTGAACGACCATACTGACTCTTATGGCGCGACAATTATAACTGAGGCATGCTTGTAGAACAAATCACAAGCGATCTAATCGCTTTGCTAATTTAAATTGTAAAAATGTTTGGCTTCAACTCTGTTTGATAGCTAGCTACAACGAGCCTTAAAAATAAGCTACGTCTTACAGACTCACTTTAAACTTAAAAAAAAACAACCAAAACCACAATTATTGCATACTTATATGTATCACTATGCAGTCTGTTTTTGCACGCGTTTTTTCTGTTACTGTACATATATGTACTGAAACAATAATACTGCGTGTTAGTTATCTTAATATTCGTCTAACAGATTATTCGCTTGTACAAGAACTACGGTATATGTGACGGGTGGCAAATTGTTGATTAACATTAGGCACTTTTTCTACAAAGTAAGACGTGGAAGATGGAGACGCGATCGTTAGAAAAGAACATGCACC
Source organism: Dermanyssus gallinae (assembly GCA_003439945.1). Taxonomy (NCBI): domain Eukaryota; kingdom Metazoa; phylum Arthropoda; class Arachnida; order Mesostigmata; family Dermanyssidae; genus Dermanyssus; species Dermanyssus gallinae. The sequence goes on along the minus strand of QVRM01002936.1, from coordinate 68,783 downwards.
AATATTCACTGTAAGGCATACCAGCGAACTTGAATGCATATCGTGGCGAGCTTCGACGGGCTTACTATACGACCCGCTTGACCTTGGAGAGAGTTGTGCTGGTGCGGCCATTTGAGCGCCGACGAAAGAAGAAGTGAAGCAGCAGCTATCGACGGCGGCCTAGAATTGGGCCTTGCCGTCAGGGGTGGTCCAAGCCGAAAGCCTAAGGCGGGCAAGGGAAGCCGAGAGACGGCACTGACAACAGCAAGCGGCACAAAGCCACCAACACATACACCAAAACTCCTCACTCCTTGCGTGCCCTGTCCGTCCGATGGGCCGTTTGTTTGAGTCCTACTTGCCTAGAGTTGCCCCGCTGCCTTCTTGCTCTCGTTTTTCGTCTGCTTTGGCATCTTCTTCATCTTCCTATTGCAGCTTGCTTCGTGAAGTTGTGGCTTCTGGTCACGTCGCGCTGTTTGCCCCTCATTGCCATCTCGGACAAGTGTCACTCACAGGCCCTGTGCAAAAGGACCCCATTCCCCGCGGCAGCCTCCTATTCTCCTGCTGCTGCTGCTGCTTCTTCCCCTCCTCATTCTTGACCATCTAGGAGGTCGAGATGCGGCGCTGCCGCGTAAGGGCGTCGGCGGCGCCCTAAGTCCACGGATGCCGTTTAATGTACGTAGTGTACGTATATATATATATATATATATATATATATATATATCTGTGTGCATCGATGTCTATGAGGCGCTGCATGTGTGTGGACGTAAGTCCACGCGTGCACGCCTGCAAGGCGCAATCCCGGGTTGTGGTAGCTACTCGTAGAGAAACTAGCCAACGCTTCGTCAGCGTACGACAGACGAGGCAACGGACGACGAAAGGATGGAGCAGCGACAATGACGACGGCGGCCGCACATTGCCTGCGTCCGTCAAAGCGATAGTAGCAGTTGCCACGCTGGAGAAAGAAAAACAAGGGCCAGCCGCGGAGGGGAACGGGGCACGAAACAAGAACGGGCAGGCGTTATAACAGATATAGGGAGAGACCGGCCAAGAAGACGCTGGCGGGTCCTGGCTTCATTCTTCGCTGTTGACTGGATGTCGGTCGCGTCGTTGCGGTTGTGCCCTTCTTGTCGGTCTTCACAACTGTTCTCCATCTTCAGGGCGCTTTTGACCACTTCCGCCTCATCTTCCGCCGTCACTGCAACCACAAGCGCGGGATCAGGCTCAGGCTACGGGCCAACCGGTGGGCCTAGTAGGCCTAGCTTTCTACCCTCGGCCCCGACGGGTTAGTTGGGCTGGCTTGACTGGCGCGCTGTGTACTCTCCTATCGACCTCGATGCCTCGATGACCGAAGCCGAGCCGGACTATCTCTTTCTTTCTCTCTCTCTCTCTCTCTTGCTCTCTCTGCTTACCTCTTTTTTGCTGGCTGCCCTCTTTCCCTGTGCTGCAACTGTGTCATGTCTCGTCCGATCCATCCCTCATCGGAACGGTGTCTAAGAGCCAACGGGCCTAAAACTTTTCAATAAAAAGCTCAACTACGGTCGTGCTATTGCGTATGCGGCTGGGCAGTTGGTAACGTGGTGTTGACGCTGATCGTCGTCGTGGTGATGATGTGCGGTTACTCAGTACTGCTTACAACCTTAGAATCTCTCGCTGAAAAATGACAGTATACATGCCGCTATCTATAGTCTCAGTCAATCGGCGAGCTGTAACGATGATGAGGCGGCCTAAATTTGATCTTCTGTTGCAACTCACCGAGCAAGATGGCTTAGTGGCAAAGCTTTTGCCTTGCATTCGGGAGGACTGGGTTCGAGACCCAGACCGGCCACTTATAAATTGGTTTGCATGGTTTCCAATTTAGACAAGGTAAATGCCCGAGTGGATTCAAATTAGCCATGACATGAAAAACCCGTATACGGGCAATAGCCTTACGGAAAATCTTTAAAATAAAAAATATCATATTTTCACAGTATGCAGTCGGTGGCACATGGGTGTTGTTGCCCCGAGTCTAAGCTCGTTGCGATTCAGAATAGGCAAGTCATATAATATGTACAGAAACGGCACAACGAGAGCGGTACGCGCGTGTTATAGGGTTAGAAAGCTAGCATAAATGAGGTGTCCCAAATGTGCGGTATCTTAAATGAAAACGGCGCTACTGAGTGACTTACGCAATGTGTGTCTGTTATGCCGTGTACGCCTGATAGTATTGCAGTAAACTTTGTGAACGTAGTGGAGCGATGTTTCAGTGTTATCTGCCTATACGCACTTTCAGCGATATTATTACTACGGCGTATGGCTGGTAGTGCGCTAAGCTAAACAAATGTTGCCGTTAACAGCGTATTCTACTGGTGCTACTTCTCCGAGGCAACTCACACAATAGCATCGAGTTCGGCAGGTGCATAATAAGCAGACTTTAGGGCATCTACAAGACGAGGCTTTCTCTTTTACCGTGTTAACTTGGATGAAAGTGCCGTCGGTGTGCCCAAAGAAAAGTGGCCACCGGAATACAGTGAAATGTCGATTGCAGTACTTTTGTTTAACTTCGTCGCAACTTTAAGTTTACATTCGACCTATGTACAGACATAGACTACAAAGAGACATTATCTAGCTATTGGTTGCTGTTTGTACGAGGTACTTATACATATGTATATTTTACCGAGTGAAATGTAACAAGCACTTTCTAGTTGCTATTGAATAGCTAGCTTGTTATCTGCACATCCTCGTATTACTTTTAGAACAGTGTGTTTTGTCTATCCGAACGTCTGCCTAGCACATGACCCACAATGTCGGCCGAGACTGCCTCGTTCGTTCTCTTTGAACCTGTCAGTCGCCCTCTGACTCTGTTCAGAGGGGTCTCTCTGCGGAATCGAGTTTGGCTTGAGCAGCAGCAGCCGCAGTCTATGCGTGCTGGCCAGTGCCGAGAGGGGTACTTGCTGGGCATAGCTTGTTAACTGTATCGGATTTCCTGCGCGTGCACTTGCACACTGTGCCGCTCATCACTAAGCAGCAGATACTGGTGATCACCGCAGAGTTTGAGCCGGAACACTTTAACTATCGCATATATAGCTAACTGGTGGCTGCTAGATGGGCCAGCTTGTAAATCAAAGTGGACGCTGTTGATGCGTACGACATGCCTGCCTGAAACCAAAGCAGTATCGTATTCGTATCGGTGGTAAAACGGGCGTCGCTTTGTTCGAAACGCCAGAACGTCGTCTCCCGAGTTTTCGATCTGCTCGCGAGGAAGACGCGTGAACGATTAGTAGTTTAGCGTTGACTGCGGCATAGACTGGGCTGGCCTAGCACACAAAGGAAAAGAGGAAAAGCCACGAGGTGGGCACGAGGATCTGGCCAGGTCATGGCGGTACTGGTCGTTGGTGTACTGGGTGCTGGGGAAGTTGGGGGCGCGGTTTTGTGATGGTGTCGACGAGTGAAGCTAGGCGATAATGAACTTTGGGTTTCATTGAAAGTTGCCAGTTATACATATGTGTGTGTGTCGAACAGACATAGAGTTGGCCAGTCTCAGACGCTCAACATCATTACCACCGCCGTCATTGCGCCGGTGCGGTCTGACACCAAAAGCCACGTAGTTGGGAAGCGGGCCCCAGCTTCGAACGGAAGCCTCAATCAGAAGGAGGAACAGAGGAAAGCCGAGGTCGGAGTGAGGGACAGCAATGGTAGACGGTGTAGGCGGTGTAGAAGAAAGAGCAGACGTCCAGCGTCGCCACGTCAGACTTGTCGTCCAGCCACGACCAGACGGTGTTGGTGAATAAGCCGGCTCCGAAGACAGTTATTCCTGCTGTTACTCCTGCTGTTAATGCTGCTGCTGCTCTTACTGGTACGGTTAGTGCCGTCCTTGCTGCTGCCGCTCCTAGATTCGACTACTGTCGTCCTTAATCCAGCCCAGACCCCTATTGGGAAAAGCGTGTCGCGACAAGCCAAAGACCACACTATACAGCAGTACGGCTGTTTCTGGTTCAGCCAAAGCTTTTTCGCTGTTGATGGCGCGTGTGGCCGGCTACCGCCACTAGGCGTGCTCGTGGGTGACAAAAATAAAAGAAACAAGCAAAGAGGTCCATTTCCCTGGCGGCTAATCCATTACGTGCCACCGCCGGACACGCAGGTAACTTGACGAAAGACGGGATCAGCACATAATTTGAGGTATCTCTTGCTCTCTTTCAATCTTCTCTTGCAATCTTATTCTGTCTCGTTCTCTCACTGCTACCTCCCCATATGCTTTCTTTCTTGTAGAGTTCTCTCCCCCCCCCCCCCGCCAAATCACTTACTCTCGCTTTTTCTCGGTTTTTGTCGAGCTCTTCGTTGGCTTTTACGGTTGTCCAGGCATCCTACGGGCAACAAAGACACAGAAGATTGTCACAGACTCCATTAGAACAGCGACAGGCGGGCAGAGGGTTTTAATCTGTGGCGACCGGAAAGCGGAGATGCTCGACATAAGCTGCGACAGGGCATCGTATATCGCATATCGCGCTACTCTGCTCAACCATTATACATTTAGTAAACTGGTACATATACATGATCGATTCACAGAACCCACGTCGTACGTATGTCCTGTGAATATACAGCTTGTTTAAAGGGTAATATATAAATGTATATATATATATATATATATATATATATATATATATATATAATTGCAGTTGTAAAAGACTTTGTGTATATACTACATTTTGAAATGGTAGTCTAAGTTCAACTTACACATACATGAATACTTTAATCAATCCCAACTCACATGGAAAGTGAGCCGACACCGTCAACGATAGCCAGACAGATAACAAAATAAATCTTCTATCTGTCATCCAATTATATGGTCAGCAGTCAGGTCTGCAGTTATCGATGCCTGCTCCATGTTTGTAAGTGAGTACATTCAACTTAAACTTTGGCTCTTGACCGTCAGCTGAATCTCGATGTACGATGGCGCACGAGTGTCCTTTCGGTGTGCGGCGTGAGCGTGGTCGAGACAAGAACGAAAACGTTGAACGAGGGTGTGGTGGAGAGAAAGAGATGGTAGATGGACGTGCTGGCGAATGTTTGAAGACCGCGTTTATATATCCAGGGCCAGAGGAGGGGGCGCTGTGTGCTCTATTCGGCTGACGGGAGGTGTCCTCCGTGTGCTGAAGGATGGCCAGTGTGGGCAGTGTAAGACGAAGCCATCGAACGACACGTCTCGACGTCCTGCCTACATTGTGATGGAGAAAGACTATCTCGAAGGGACGCGTCCTATCTCAATTTCGCCACTGTAGTAGTACTTCGTAGTACCTGTAACAGTTGTGGCCATATGTGTCAGTAATAGCTGTCGTAGTAAAAGCAGTTGTTGTAGTAGTTCTAGTAGTAGTAGTAGTAAATAGCAGTAGTAGGAGTTGTAGCAGTAGCATTTCACGGCTGGGAACATATCCATTGTTGGCTGGCTGTCTTTTTTTGGCTGCTCGCGCTGTCGAGACTTCGTCCTTCAGCCGACGCACGTCTGTGTACAGCCGGACGTTCCCGCATGCCCCACATAGATGCCTCCACAGGCACACACAATCACACAAGGGCTGCCGCCCATCCTATCCCCCTATTCTTGCTGCTCTTCACACACGGCCTGCTTGCTCTACCTATTGAGGGAAAGGCTGGACAGGTACCCTGGATGGGGCAGGTACCCTGGCCGCTTGCTGGATTGGCTTCACCTTTACTTGCCGCGAGTCGTCAGTTAGGCCTAGATGGCTAGGGCTAGATCTAGGCGCAGGCCGGGGCCTGGTGCAGCGCTGACCTGGGGCGCTTTGCTAATGCATATGGCATTCGCCAAGAGCTGCATCGCTCTACTGTCGCTGACGGTGGAGCGAAGCTCTTGCCACCACTCGATGATGGTGTGATGTGGAGAATGGTGATGATTTTGATAATGGTGATGATGATGAAGTCTATGGCAGCCCACTAAGGTTTGTTTGTTTGAGAGTCCAGTTTGTCCAGAGCAGCTGGGCGTTGTTCACTTAATGCAGCTGACTGGTAGACGCGCAGACGTCTGCGGGAATGCATTCACACTGTATATATATATATATATATATATATATATATATATATATATATATATATATATATATATACATACATACATATAACTACACGTATGCGCGCAAGAACGTGCCTATAAACGAAACGATGTTTTGAGTTCAAGTCGCCTACTTATCCTTTCACGTCGTTCGCTAACTCTAGCGTCAACCGTGTGTGGATTTGCCGATTCACACGCCGTTCGCCACTCTGATCTCTGCCGACAGGCGAATTGCGTTGCCATGAAGGCGTTCACTCGTTTCTCTCTCTTCCCCTGTCTTTCTTTCTTTCTCAAGCGGGTGCACGCAGTTCACGCTACGCTGCTAGATCGCCAGGCCGGAATAGATGGCCGGGTCGGAGCTTATCGGTTATATGCATATTACCGGTTCATATACGCCTGGCCAAGCAACGCTGATGCTCAATGTGTCGCACGGTTTCAGGTTACGCGTCCAGTAAGCCACTAAGGCAATAGTGTGCACGTGTGCAACTATGGTATGCAACTCGGAAAACTGCCGCTTAGGTTTTATTTGTTTAGTTAATGACTGTAGCTAGCTACTTAGCAATTTTGAATACGTAACAACAAACCGAATGAGATACCACGTGCATGGAGGCAGTTCTGAGATAATGACATTCTATCACATTTAATCAAGTCAAACTTGAATAAAGCAGAATACAAAGGGGAGAGGGGTTAAGGGTATATAAATATATATATACATATATGTATACGGTCTGCGATAGGCTAAGGTAAACTTGACCCGCGCTCTCATCCTGCTTTTGCTCTTTCTTTGTCTCCTCCTTTCTCTCACATAATAACTTCTGTTGCTCGCTCGCTGTTTATTCTCTACCATCTGATTTTTGGCTACGACACTGTGCTACAAATAACTTAAACATATTAGTGTGTCAAATGCTGTCAGATGCAGTTTACTACGTCTCCTCTTGTTTGTAACCTCATCATCCACTAGTAACGTAGTGGTGAACGCCCGTCCGCACAAACCTCTCTCTATAGCCTACTCCCGACGAACATATATCACACGCTTTGCCCAAAATTTCTCCCTGAGTACGCCCCTCCCCCCGTCCTCTTCCCTCTCGTTACTTATTTCTCCGCCTATTTTCTCTTTATTATTTTACTTGCTTGTTCTCTCTCTCTCTCTCTCGCATGTTTCTCACCTCTTTCGTGCTGCACTGCAGGAGTCGTGCAGGAGCGCAAAGCGTTCGTTTAAACGCCGCTCGGTATTCATTCATCTTTTCTGGTCGACCTTTTCTCTGGCGTGCGGCGCGCGCCTCAACCGGCGGCGGTGGTGGTGGTACAACAGCCAGCTGTCGGCTCTACGTAAGGACCCACCACCACCACCACGACCACGGAAGCGTGGTGGTAGGCTACCGTTTGTACGTAGTGGGAGAACACATACACACAAAACAATGGCTGGCAGACAGACGGTGTCCAACCGGAGGGGCCCGCATTCGACCCGACTTCGTCATTTGTCCTCAAGCCTCAAACAAAATACGTAGAACGCACTCGTAGAGCGCTAAATGACGTTCTGATGAATGAGCTGCCGCCGGCTACGAGCAGCGCTCTTCCCGGGCTGCTACCGCTGCTGCTGGCACTGCGTTTGCCCCGTGCCCACCGTTTGAAACGCGGTAAAGTCCACATCGACGACTGCATTGAATGCAGTGGAAGAACCTGGCGCAAGAGAACTCGCAGCGTTTTTTTTGGATCGCATCTGTTCAGTTTTCACAACAGTAGCAACAATCGAGACAACACGATAAGCATGTAAGTACTTCTACAACAAGTAAAGTATCTGTTGTAGAAGTACTACAGCTGTTATATTTGTTATGTGTATGAGGAGGTAACAATGAAACAAATACACCATCAATAAAGGTCCTTTCACCACATAATGAGTCGAATGTCATGTTCAATTCAAGCGTGCAGGGACTATCGTCTATTCTTGCTCCTACATTGTAATCGGTAAAAATGCAATTTAAAAGTTAAATCTTTAAATTTGATTTCTTAATTAAAGTATTTAATTTTTTAATTTAAAAAATTGGCCGTTCGGCTTCTCCTTCAGGGCTTAATGATACTTATAACACGTGGGCATTGCCCGCCACACAATACGAACACTGGGTTCACTCACACCAGCTCTTTATTGAGAAGCTGCATATGAAGCAAAAGCAAACTGCTGGGTGCAGTACATAGTGGTGCACAGAAGCTGCTAAACGTGTGGTGGTCGCGGTATCCACCTAGGTATTTTGAGATCTGCTGCAGGTGAGAGCGCTGCTGTAGCTTAAACGCCAAATACCACACTCTAAAGTCTATCGAGACCAACAGACTTCGTAGCTAGTTTCTGGAGATTGCCAGCCTACATGCAATCGTTCAAGGTGGTATTCCCTCACATAGCCGAAAAATGCGTTTGTGGCAAAAGTCGGCCCGCATCCGTTTATAATTATTTTGCAAAACAATGCCAGCGAACGATACAATGACAGGGAAACAGAAAAGGGACTGCAACACGCACCTGTGAAGCTGTTGCTCTTCTAATTTTTACTGCCAACAGGGCCAAGTTTTAGCGTGCTATGTGATGCTGGCCTTGGCGGAGAGTTGCCATATGGTCGATCTGCATTCTCTTTTAAGTCGGTGTGTACTATCTTCTTGGCAGGATGGCCGGTGCAAGCTATTCTTCTGTTATTTTTTTTAACGCTGTAACAACCACATTTTGACGCTCGTAATGGGCTAAGTTGCCTGTGGCAAAATGCATCTATCGTCATCGCGTTTTCGCACTGGATTTATATAGACTTTCTCCAGCAGAGGTATGTAGCAGCAGGGTAATGACAACCACGTCCAACAAATACAACCAGCAAGGCCGGGGCTCGAATTGTGTTTGCTAACCATGGTTGCCATGGCAACGCTCCGTTTCAAACGGTGCGTTAGCCGCCTAAGCCACCGCCGCTACTGTCACGGCTACAAAACGTTGTCTCGTCAACAAGAGGCAAAAGTGTAGCTGCTCAATATTGTACGGGCAGGTCGGGCGGCGTTCACAAAATCCATACAAATTTTCTCTCAACAGATTCACTGGGACCTAAGAGTCAAAGAAGTAGTCTCAAGATGCCCCATAACGATCTACGGTGGCTCTTTTCAGCAATACCTGCACCGCAATGGTAAAGCTAACCCAACTTATAGCGTATGTGGAACTCTGGATAGGCTCAAGGTGTAAGGCACTGTTACGTTGTACCCTTTTCAACAATGAACGAAAGCTACTTTCTTGGAAACTAAAAAGCCCGAATTTATCTCGGAAGCAAAAATCATGATCCGACATGAATTTTAGGTAATATCTACCAATTTCTGGTGAAATTAACTTGTATATAAAAATCAGCGCCGCACAAAGCCGAGCAGTTTTAGTAACAAGTTAATGTGGTCAGGTAATTTAATATTACGAAAACGTTACTAGGGCCACCACTTACACGGAGAAAGGAGGATGACTGAGTTTCAGTGGGCTTGTGAATCCTAATGGTGAATCCTACACTATCGTGCGTTAACAACGACGTGACGGTGTGTACCATGCATTTCACCAGTATATATAAATATATATATATATAAATATATGGAATAGCGTCCTATAAATAGGCGGTGTGTGTTGACTGCGATTTGCTGCTGAGGTATATATGTATACGTGTGTATGTATATATATATATATATATATATATATATATATATACATATATGCGTGTATGTGGGCAGCTTTATCATCTATGTGTATGTTATAGTTCGATATCTGCTGCAACAGCCGCCGCCGGTTCGACCATAAAAAAGTTGTACATACGTGTGTTGTGTTTTTGTCTTGAGGGTAACACGGCCACTGACACAACGAACGGGTGGGCGCCGAGCCCATTAGAGGATGAGAGAGAACACAGAGCCAAGGAAGGAAAGGGAGAGGGTGATAGGAGAGAGCGAGGCATAGTGGGAATGTGGAGTATATGTGTCTCTGTGAATGAGATTGAGAGAGATGAGGAAGAGAGAACCCTTGACAGATAACCGGTCGACCGAACAGTGTGGGGGGGGGGGTAGGTGACAGGTGAAGGTGGGGTGCAGGACTGGGGTCAGCACGTCGGGCGCCTTGCCCTTCAGTCTTTCGAAGACGTCGATGACGAACAGGGAACAAGAGGACGGGAAACAAGCGAAAACTAGAGAGAGAGAGGATGGTGGCGGAACAAAAGACGTTCAGAGAAGGCCAGTTGCAGCTAGCTTAAGTGTTTTTAATTGAGTCGGCGGGGACAACGGTGTTGATGGTGATGATGATGATGCTGATCATGATAATCATGATGCTGGAGAAGGTGAACACAGTTGAGCGTGGGGTGACATCGGTGGAGAGAACACGATCGTTTCGCGTGAACACGTTTTTCTACCCTGTCCTAGAAGAAAGAAGCCCGCTTTGGTTTTTGTTTTGCAGCCAGCCACTTCTCTGCCTGCTGCTGCTGCTGCGACTACTACTAATAATACAACTGCCTGCTATTTCCCGTCACCATCGCGGTTGCTCATTCAATTTTCATAGCTTTCGACATTGAGCGTGATACATCATTCTCATCATCGTCTCGATTTTTATGACTTACTAGTATTGATAGCATAATAATTAGCTCTCTTGTTTGCTCAGCCGGGCCTAAGCTTACATATTCCAGCTTTGAGGCACGCCGTTGCGGCTCAGCTGCTTGCGGCTCGGTTCGTATTTCTCAATATATATATATATATATATATATATATATATATATATATATATATATATATATATATATATATATATATATATATATATATATATATATACTGTATATACTCACTATACTGTATTGTGTATATACAGCAAGATATATAATCTTGTCACGTTTCTGCATGGGTGTGCGCACATGTGAGGTGAGAAGGCCATCTGTCACGTACGACCAACAGAACCTTGCAATTACAAGCCTGTTGGCCCGCCTGTTGTTTACAATGCCTCCACGTAGAGGAGTTAACATCCTAGCAATCACTACTTGCATATTTCCTATATTAGAATTGCAGCAATATTACGTATACCTTTGATAGGAACGTATGGTTTACATAGGGAACAAGGCCTTGCCATCCACCCAGTAACTGGAGAGATAAACAAACAATTTATATTTTACTACACACGACGTGTTGCGCACGTGAGTATTAACAAACAAACGGCATATTTTCGTTTCACGGCATATTGGCTATGCTACTAGTGAGTGACGTGGGCAGTGCTACGCAATGAACCTCCGTGCTATTCGCATACTAAGTTGAAATGATACGTGCTGTCGAGGATATAAAGACGCTAAGTATATGAAAACCGCATTGAAACATGTATGTATATATAAATATATATATATATATATATATATATATCAACTAAATAGCACTTCATAAAACTAGCCTTTAAATCTACCTTAAAAACGTAGTGCGTCGGCAATTGCCACTGGGCACAACTCTCCACTGTTCACTTTGGCCGGGTAAAGCGAGGCGCGCTACTGCGGCGCATTGAACGACGCTGACCACTTCTATCTGTTCTTTGGCCATTGAGATGATCGATAGGTCAGAGCCCCTCATTGGGCAATTACTCGACAAAATACCCGAGCGGCTAGTCAGCTCTATCAGTGACCCATGAGAAGGGGCAGCAATTATCAATAGGCGTTCCATACGGGAACGCTGCAGCTGTACTCGGAAGGAACAATGCCGACCCAGCTCGATCGTGCAATATGATTGTGCCCGCATGAAGACGGGCCTCGATCAGTGCGCAGGTACTCAATAGAGCACGTTGTATAATCGTACACGCTGGGGGCAATGTTCGGCCTGAACTTCCGAATGTAATGAAACTATATGTTCCCAATGATGGTCGTCTATGAATCAAGCTATTGTATGCGTGCTTAACGTAATGCCTTATAGAAAGAAGATTATCGTCTATAGCGCCTATAACGGGTGATTGGGCATAAACTTACACTTTAATTTTCTTAGAATATTGCATTTTATCGTTCTGACTTCTTAATGCACATATTTAACCACCGCGAGTCTATAACCTACTCAAGTTCATTAAGCATGAACACAGTGGAAATTATTCATATTCAGGTTTACCATTAGAGCAATGTGAGTGCATATCTTTCCCTATGGATTTTTGTACGGCCTATTTATCTTTAAGATATATTCGAAATTAGCGAGGGCTGTGTACAGACAAAGGAAGTAATTATAAGGTGCCCGGTCTTTATGAGTTCACTGATGTCGCTCGTATGAGAACGAAGCGCATCGAAAGCGTGCGGCTATTACGTTGAACTGCTGCTTTGACGAAAACGTCCATTATAACCCTCCCACATAATTCATCTTGTTGCAGAATGCGCACATAATATATATATATATATATATATATATATATATATAACCTAATATTGCCAGTATAAGCACACCAAGTGGCTCAAACTAAATGGTTAATGTCTCGATGACTTTGAACACACAGACAAACCTCAGAAAATGTCGAGCTTAACAGAAAGAATTTATCTCTTCGCATAAAAACGTCTTATTAAATAGCATTTCTCGCGTTTTGTGCGACAAATTTTTCACTATGTTGCCTTATTTCGCCGTTTAGTATCCAGAGAGTTCTGGATTATATATATATACACATATATATATATATATATATATATATATATATATATATATATATATATATATATATATATATATATACATATATATATACTAAAGAAGCGACTCTCCTAAACGTGAAGAGAAGAAAGGATTATTTAGAGCATTTGTCGGCATTGTTCATTTATCGCGAACTGAGAGCCGGCCCTTAAGATTATTACGAGCAGTACGGAAGACGCGCTTAAGCAGCAAAGATACGTTTCACGACGCTATAATCGGCTTTCCTGCGCACGTTCATTAACCTTGGTAATGAAAGGGCGTACTACAGAAAAAAAAACTGGAGCGTTCACTGCGGGTCTAATAGGAATATATGCGAACCTTTGCCAGCAAAGCAGTACTATAGGTGACACTTAGACACCGTATAGCAAAGCAATATCACACATTTTGGCACAATGTACGTTTGATTAATTATGGTGTAAAACTGATACATCAAAAATAGAATATTTTACATGATTTCGAAATATACTGCGGCGCATGCTTCGGGAACTTGAAGCTCCTAGTAAACAAGATTAGAAAGGTACAAAACTTCGACCTGACTTGATCATTAAGAGGCAGGCGATACAAGACCGCATTGGTCCACGTTTAGTTCTGCAGTAAAGTAAAGAGTCTCCCGAGCAACGCCGTCGATAATTCACCGTGAGACATAGCAAACATTTATTATTTATCTTCATGTCTGACGTCAGCAGTCCTCGACGTAAGTGAAAAACATTCATAAGGATTCAATAGTTGATTATACAGATTGAGGCCAACACTTGTCTTCAGAAAAAAAAAAAAAAAAAATATATATATATATATATATATATATATATATATATACAGGGTATTACAGGAATATTTGATCAACGATATATGGAATTGTAGAGCTCGTTAAGGCAAATTTTTTTTTCCAATGGAACATGGTCTCTAAGAGGCCCTGTTTTGGAATGAGAGTTAAATTACTACAATTTGTGACATTGGTGTTTTTGCCCGACATAGGAGCATAGAATGTGCTGTTGCGAGACAACCAGGTTTCCTAGACAGAAGCTAAACACACCGCCGTGTTCGTGAAAATTCTGCTTCTTTCGAAGAATTCATAAAGCCGGTCAGAAGATGCTACATGGTCGCTTAGAAGAGAATTCGCCAAAATGAAGTTATTTTATTAACCTTCACGCCCAATACCTCAAAATCATTACCTTACGACCACTTACAGCGCTCTAAACTAATAACATAATCAGACAAATGCGCATTTCATGACAATCATTTTGGTACCAAACTTATGGCAATGCGAGCTGTGGTTGCGGAGTAATTACGATTTTTTGGTGGGATGTCCAGATTAAGTGCATGTAAAATGACTGTGTGGCGACGTTCACTACCGCCGACGTGTCGCGCGACAGCCGCAGCGCGTCATTTTACATGCACTTAATCTGGACATCCCACCAAAAAATCGTAATTACTCCGCAACCACAGCTCGCATTGCCATAAGTTTGGTACTGAAATGATCGTCATGAAATGCGCATTTGCCTGAATATGTTAGTTTAGAGCGCTGTAAGTGGTCGTAAGGTAATGGTTTTGAGGTATTGGGCGTGATGGTTAATAAAATAACTTCATTTTGACGAATTCTCTTCTAAGCGACCATGTAGCATCTTCTGACTGGCCTTATGAATTCTTCGAGAAGAAGCAGAATTTTCTCACGAACACGGCGGTGTGTTTAGTTTCGCTGGTTGTCTCGCAACAGCACATTCTATGCTCCTATGTCGGGCAAAAACACCAATGTCACAAATTGTAGTAATTTAACTCTCATTCCGAAACAGGGCCTCTTAGAGACCATGTTCCCTTGGAAAAAATATTTGCCTTAACGAGCTCTACAATTCCATATATCGTTGATCAAATATTCCTGTAATACCCTGTATATTTGTTTTTTGTTTATATATATATATATATATATATATATATATATATATATATATATAACAGCTTTAATCGCAAACACATTAAGAAATGCAAGAATGACGAAAGTGGTAACACCAGCAGTATTTGTTGCCCAAACATTGTTATATGCATACATATGTCTCAGGCTGACCATAACAGAACTTTAGGATGACGTCGTCGCATACCTACCTAGACGATGCTGCGTGGGGGTCCTCAGACGACAAAGTAATTCCCCTCTTATGGCTGGTTTTATGGCTTTCCCACACAGTGGCTGCCGCATTAAAGTCACTATTAACTAATATACGTTTTGCATAAGTTGACATGACTCCAATCTATATTGCCTAAGAGGTTCTGAAACCTTCTCTGGCTATCTATTGTTCAATGTGTTGCTACAATATCAAACTATTCCGTGAAATAGTAGCAGCCAGGTCAGTTTGCTAGCCAAAAAAGCTGACAGTTTGGTGCCATCAATTAGAGACTGCTAACCTGGGTGAAATAAGTCTTGTATAAAATTTAACCACGCAAAGATTCTCGTCCGAGGGTGCAGTCACTTCCCAGAGTCAACCAAAGCGAAACGTCCACTCAAGTAAGCTTAAGTTGTAGTAAGATATTGGAGGGATATCTTATTTTAAACTTTTTGAGAAGTAGCCAGACGATCAATCAAGGCAATTCGATCATATTTGATCAATATAAAAAATGATCGAATATGCCTAAAAATAGAAAATGGCCTATCTGGTCTGCACCTAAACCAACACCGAATGCACTGACGAGTCGATTCCAGCTGCATCTTTGTAAAGGGACTATGTAAACGTTTTGGCTAGCCCTATCTCGGGAGGAAATTGTATAAGGGTGACAGTCTCTCAATCGGCCGTTGGATTTCCGTGCTCTTCACATGTCACCCCACACTATCCTATAAAGCCCTAACCCCTTTGGCAGACCAGTTAACCTCAAATTTAATTTAGCCTTTAATAAAAATAAGCTAAATCAGTTAAATGGCTCTAAGACTTTCGACGATCTGAACATGTTAAACCCTCAAATAACTGTGTAATTTGTAATTCCTGAGTTTTCCTGGCCGTAGAAAAACAAACAGTCATGGTTTAATAGAGGTAATCAACTGGTGGCGAAGTCCAGCTTATCTTTCCAGGAATCCAATGCCTTTTTAGACCTTTCGGATATATAGAAAAACCTTACTTTCTCGATGTATTCTGTCTATTACGCAACAACCAGAGAAAGTGTCAAGTAAATGACCAACGGCACGATTCCTTTGGGAACTGTGACATATACCTCATATTTTTTTTATTATTATTATTAGTTGTTCCGTAAGGATAATGCCCGTGTACGGCTTTTTTCATGTTATGGTTGATTCTTAATCCACTCCGGCATTTATCCTGTCTAAATTGGAACCCATACAAACCAATTTAATAGTGGCCGGTCTGGGTCTCAAACCCGGCCCTCCCGAGTGCAAGGCAAAGGCTTTACCACTAAGCCACCTTTGCCGGTGTATATATCTGGATAGATAGACTCAGCAATATACTGTTGACTCTTCAAAGTCAATAAATTTACGAATATTAATTAGTATGACTTGGACATCCGTCCTAATAACCTTGTTATCTCGACGCCAATTTAACCATTTTTAGCCTACACAATATAGTGTGTTGTTCAAGACATGCATTTTATGCTACATTGTAAAAAGAAAAAAATAATGAATATTTTCTGCTTTTCAATGACGCAATTTCAGTTTCGGTATAGATATGACAAAATTAAATAAAATTCGGAGCAAAATTTGACTTGCAATACAAGCTTAACCAGGCCATTTGTGAATGATTTAGCTACTCAAACCAGAATCCAGAGAATCAATAATTGCGTGCTACATTTTCGAGCATTTTCACATCAGTCGTAGGCTTAGCAACCAAAATTGATACAGAGGCTTTTCCTCCCTTGTTTGTGCTTTATGGAAGCTGTACTTCCGTTGACGTAACACAAAACATGTGTAACTGTTAAAATCCCTTTTGTATGTTTTCTTTAAAAAAGCCAGGGGGTCTACTGCTTAAATGCTTCTTTGCTTGTTAGGCAATTGGTCGAGCGCAGTGGCGTAGTGCATTCGCGTACGCCTTGCGGCCAGAGGAGGTACATGCACGGGTTTGAGCCCCACCGTTGCACGTTTGTATTTATGGGGTCCGTCTTACGAGGCAATGCGAAAGCAGTCCCGTGGACCTTAAATGTTGGCTAAGGGCCAGCCCGAAAGAGTCTGTTGCTACGCCTGATTGTGCCTAAGGTCTCTGATATATCCCATGTCTGTAACCCACCGGCTAATTGAACAGATCAATCCAATTATTGTAGAGACTGCTAAACCATCCTACGAAGTCGCAGTTTGTACCTAACGCTATAAAACTGTCACAAGTTCACCAGATCTCTTGTTTAAGCGCCTACTTTTGACTCACCGTAGATTTACAGCAGCGTAGTGCAGCGTAAAGGTCTTGCGTCATATTCTGCATTTCACGTGGAACGCAGAGCCTCGATTCTGTACACAACGTCCGAAAAACTAAAGGTATTTTCGTATTACTATTTTGGAACAATATGTTCAAGGCGTATAGCCTAGGCGTAAAACGCATATTCATACCAAAGCATTATGCAAGCTTTATGCGGGCCGCTTCGAGACGAGTAGCCATCAACTCGGCACCTGCTTACCTGAGCTTCCTTTGGTAGGCCATAGACTACGTTGTTCGTTAGTACGCGACGCTCTATTACACTGCACGTACCGCCTTTAGGGCTGATCACCTGGATGCGTTTAGCAGAGACCTTATCCCATGATACCCACCCTATCCGTGTTCTGTGTGTTAAACGATTTTACAACAATTTGCCCCCAATCGCTGAAATTGCTATAATTCCTTTTAGTTGAACATTGCTGTAGTATCGATCAAGCGTTGCAAGATAGCCCACGGCACTAAGCTGAGTGTACGTCTCAGCTGAGCGTGCATATACATATGGTGTTCAAAACGTATCGCGACTTTTGTGTTTTTTTCACAAATTATTCATTTATTCATGAATATCTATTTTGTCCCCTTCAAAGTAACCCCCATGAGATATTATACACTTGTGCCAACGGTTTTTCCAATCTTCGAAGCACTTCAAAAAACCATTTTTTTAAATCTTGTTCAGCTCCTCCTTCGATGCCGTCTTTATCTCGTCAAGCGTAGTGTAACGTCGTCCTTTCATGGGCCTCTTCAGTTTAGGGAACAAGAAAAAGTCACAGGGGGCCAGATCTGGGGAATACGGTGGCTGCGGCATCATTAGTGTGTTGTTTTTGGCCAAAAACTCGCGCACAAGCAACGATGTGTGAGCAGGGGCGTTATCGTGGTGCAAAAGCCAATTTTTGTTCTTCCACAAATCCGGGCGTTTCTGGCGGATTGCTTCGCGCAAATTGCGCATAACTTGCAGGTAATATTCCTTATTGACCGTTCTACCCTGTGGCAAGAACTCATGATGCACCACGCCCCCTCGAAGAAAACTGTCAGCAAAACTTTCACATTCGACCGAACTTGGCGCGCTTTTTTCGGTCTTGGTTCGTGCGGCAGCTTCCATTGAGATGATTGAGCTTTGGTTTCCACGTCATAACCATAAATCCACGATTCGTCACCAGTTATGACCCTCTGGAGCAAATTTGGGTCGTCGCGGACAGAGTCCAACATCTCATTAGCAATGTTCATGCGATGCTGTTTTTGGTCGCAATTGAGCAATTTTGGTACGAATTTCGCGGCGACCCGTCTCATGCCCAAATCATTGATAAAAATCGAATGGCACGAGCCAATCGATATGTTTAGGTCCTCAGCAACTTCTCTAACGGTGATTCGACGATTGGCCAATACCATTTTCTCCACTTCATTAATTTTTTCGTCTGTTGTTGAAGTGCTCGGGCGTCCGGCACGCTCTTCGTCGTTCACATCTTCTCGGCCTTCTGAGAACATTTTGTACCACCGATAAACGTTGCTTCGGTCCAAGGTAGCTTCTCCGTATGCCACAGTCAACATTCGAAATGCATCCGCGCACTTAATTTCGTTTTTCACACAAAATTTGATACAGGTTCTTTGATCCATTTTTTTGAATAGGTAAAAATCGAAGACGATCCAAAACACGTGCAAGCAAAGCAGCTGTCAACAATTAAGTGAACATTCAAAATGGCCGAGCTTGTCGGCATAAGTGAGAGACATGAGTACCAACATAACGCCACAAAAAATCGAAATTCGAATATACGTAACCCGCGAAAATTCAAAAGTCGCGATACGTTTTGAACACACCGTATATAACAATGTTCACCCTCTCTCTCTCTTCCTCCTTGTGTAAAAATTGCATAATTTCATCATCATATTTATTTCACTCATATTAAGTATGCATATAACATATGCATACTTAATATGTATATATATATATATACAGTAGCTAGCTGCTCGCGGCATGTTATTCGAGAGAGGCAGTGCCGTGATCTCCTTGCAAGGGCCAGGCAGGCAGACGCATGAACCTTTGTACACACCTGAGAGCACAGTCGACAGATGTACTCCGTGTACTCCTCGTGGAAGCTCGTATTCGAACAGACCAGATGATAATGGCCATGCACTATGTATCTGGTATAGACGTGGCGACTGTCACGGAATTGCATCATCTAAATCGACCCAACTGAAATCCAGCATTGTAGAAGCGTAGGTAAAATACGTTGTAACCGCCCGGCTCTGTGTCGAGATTATTGTTGTATTGATAACGCAACATTAATTCGAGCTGCAAGCATCTCCCTATTGTCGACGTCGCAATTAGATGCCAATTACTTACTTCTTTCAATACAACACGGTAAGAAATTGAAGCTATCAAGCTACCAGCAGTATCCTAGACTGCTTAAACTCATATGTCTTCCGTGCACTAGATAAACTCGAATATAGTAACAATGATAACGGTGAACTGAGTGACGATGAGCTCGAAACATTGTGAAGAAAAAATAGTAACTAGTCAATTCTAAGTTTTCCCGTCAAATCAAAGCTAAGCAAATACAAGTTGTTGTGCAGCAAATCGAAAACGCGGCTAACAATACACTATCTCACTAACACTCGCGGCAAGCGTTCCCTCGTAAACATCTATATACTGTGTTTTTCAATACTTTTATTAGGATATTGTGTTAAAAAATCTAGGTCTAAAAGAATCTGTGCACTCATGTAACGACTATAATTGTATTTATCGCTGGAGTCAACTTCAGATCAGAAAAACTTTAGTCAGAGGTAAACTCCAGATGGGAAAAACTTTAGTCAGAGGTCAACTTCTGATGGGAAAAACCCTAGTCTAGGCCCTGCTCTAGATTCGAAACACATTCTCGTCTGAGGTCAAATTTATATTAAAAAAGCTCTAGTCTAAGGCCAGCTCTAGACTGGAAACACTATAGTCTGGAGCATGGTTTCTGAGATGTCTTGTTTCGGAGTGAGAGTTAAATGACTAAAATATATGACACTGGTGTTGTTGCCCGCTATGAGAGCACCAGATTTGCGTTATGAAACAACCAGTCTCGTGTACAGAAACTAAGCACACCGCCGTGTCGGTGAAAAAATTCTGTTTATTCCAAAGGAATACAATGCCGGTTAGCCGGAGAGAACTTGCAAAAAAATATATATAAATATATATATATATATATATATATAGCGATCAGCTTTTTACGGGACTCGAGTGGAATCTTGTAGACAAGAGCCTTTAGATTACCCCAAAGAAACAAATTGAGATTTGTTAAATTAGGCGATCGCGGTGGCCAAGCGATTGGCCCGCCTCGGTCAATCTACTGATTTTTAAGGGTCACGTTGAAGTAATCGCCTACCGCAGGGGTGGAGTGCGGTGGCGCTCGTACTGCTGGAGGCACATACTCTCGCGAATATTTTCTATAACGCGTTCCAACCGTTCTGGTAATGGTTCAATCAAGAATGTATAGCATGCTTCTCCATTCAACTTTTTAAGGCGTGTAATATGTATGGCTATGAAGTAGTTGTTCACCATGCCAGCCCACACGTTCACGGAGAAACGACGTTGGTGAGTCACATATGGTTCTCGCTGGCCCAACAATAAATTTTGTGTCTGTTAAACACACCGTCGGGTGTAAAACAAGCCTTATCTATGAAAAAGCAGAAGCAGAAGGGCATTGGCTTCTACTTGCCACAGAAACCAGCTACAGTTAACCCTTCACTCGTAGTCTGAATCTACCAGAGCTTGAACTTGCTTCCGTCGGTACGGATGTAGTTGCTCGGCTTTTAGCTCACAGCGGACGGTACTGGGACTCGCACCAACGTTTCAGGCCACTTCCCTCGTGCTTGCTAGAGAACGATCGGCTACTGTCTGAACGATGCGCTCTTCCATAGCTGGTGTTCTCGCCACCGAACCTACCGAATGGTTCGCGGAGGGAGGCACTATCGAGCAACTACTGAAAGATAATTAAAGGTTGCGTGTGCTTCTAGAGCACTAAGGAGTGATTGATCAGATGGAGTAGGTCATTAATGCATGCACTCAATCTTGGCGTGCCCTCTGTTTTTATTTTTTGTGGTATGGGAGGTTTGGAAAATGCATAATGCACGGTCGGTGTTGGCAATCAACGACTTCTAGTGTGGGACTCTTACCCACTAAACCCCCAGTTCTCTCCCACCACCCCTCCCCTAAGGTTCGGAATTGTGTTGGACAATACTTCGAGACAATGAGAGAGGAGATGGCATGCCCTCTGGAAAATCTTAATTACTCCGCAACCACGAATCGGATTAGCATAGAGTTGGTACCAAAATTATCACCATAAACTGCGCATTTGCCGGATTATGTGAGTAGGATTATGATTTTAAGATATTATACATTCTGCGGGGTAACGCCGCCTCTGTGCGTGGAACTCTGCTAAACTGGACACGCCCAAACCTGGAGGATATGTGACGTTTTCACTTGATTTGACCGGTGTACACGTTCATAAGGAGACAATTGTTGCCTCTTGCATATAAGCAAATAAAACTGTAACTGTTTTTTTTCTGTAAAGCTTTAAACAAAGTATTATACATTAAAGCCAATAAAATAATACTCTATTTTTTGCGAATTCTCTTTTAAACGACTATTGTCACAGACAGACAAACCGAGCGCCACACAACCAAAGCAGGCGACGGATATGTAGAGCACACCACACGATTAAGCAAGCGAACAGGAAGCACGTAGTGTGCATTGTAGCTGACGACATTGTAGTAACGTGGACTGCCGCCAGGCGCGTGTCTATCGGCTACGATATATATACGGCTGCGGCCGTCTTAGCTCTCTCTTTTCTCTGCTGTGCACTGCGCGCACGAGTCGATTCGCCGCCGGCGGCGTCCGAGAGTAGGCACCACGCTACGCATCAGGGCCGCCGACAAAGGGTGAGTCAGAGCCGGGCACTACGCTGTGCCGCGCTGAAAAGTGTAATATTATTTGAAATAATATTAAGAATAAAGAAGACGCCAGAGTGCTATGTTATTCTCAACATACGTTTGTTCTCGTTCCGCAGATTAATTTGTAACAACTATACCGCTGCGTCAGGCCGAAGTCGTATATTCTTTAGAATAGCAGAATTTGCTCACGAACACGATGATGTGTAATTAGTCTCTGTATAAGAAGACTGGTTGTCTCGTAATCGCACACCTAGTACTCTTATGTCGGGCAATAACACCCGTGTCTCAGATTTTACTTCAGAAAAAAGAGCACTTCAGAAAATTTCCCCGAACGGCGGCAGCGTTTCCACATTGTATGTCAGACATTGCTTGACGTTGCTTGACATTGTATGTTCACACGTTGTTTGACAAAATACCACTACCTGCTAACACCGGATGACAGGTTTAACGAAGTGCCGACTTTGCGGACCAGCTACCTGGTACGAACGCCAGGAGCATCTCAGGTTTTAAGCGGGAGAGGGCAAAATTCGGGGAAATAGCCGACTAATGAGTATTTTCTCAGCTTGCTGGTCTCCGCAAGGTAGGCTGCATAACCAGCTTCGGTCACCAACCATATAAGGGGCTAAGGAGTCGGTAAGGGTTGCATCCCAAACCAACAGTTTGCCTCGCTCGAAGGGTGTAAGTGTTATCCCGTCTGGACGTGCACGTGTTGCTGTGCTCCGAGCAGAAGCTTGAAGGTTTAAGGATGCTCGGACAACCACATGATTCAAGAGCTCTGCTGAAGGTCTCATTAATAGTGGCATGTCTCGGGCGTGCCCTATGCTGATGATACACGATAGGCCGTGATGTCCCAGTTTATCGACGGGATGACCACATTGACACCAATGAGGGCTAACTAGGTCTGCCCCTAGTCGTGGGCCTACTGCTATGCGAATCGTCTAATCATCAAGAAGGGTACCTATGGGGGCACCGAAAGACCCGTGTAACCAGGCGCCTGAATCCACCAGGCCCGGCCAGGGTCAGTAAATTTGGTACCCCGAGGCCCCCTTTATAAACGGGTATTGATGCCTGTTGCCGTCCGCTTTTGTGTAACAGGTACTCGAGGGTAGACAGTGTCAACTCGATGAGCGTTTGCAACTCATCGGTTCAATTAGATAGATCGGTCCATTGAAGAAAATAGATGAGTCTTAAGAACGAGAAAGAAGACCTGAGTGTTTAGATGGGCTCCCAGAAGAGGAAGACGAGCGACGGCATTTTCCGGCAGGAAGTCTCGGAGTGACTGTATATCGGGGGTCTCATGGGTAAGGCTAAAGAGGCATATCTCGCATTTGGCCGGCTTTAACTCCAACCCAGATGTTACACCGTAGTTAAGGATCCGTCAAATGTCCTCGGCTAATGTGTGAGCGTTTCGCCTAATAGACCATCATCAAGGTACAAGAGATTCAGCTTCTGAAGGAATCTATCAGATCCTTAAGGGCAAATAGTTTTGTGCCAATTATTAACGGTCGGTAAAAAGGAGCAATGGTGCCCTAAAGAAGGTGTCTACAACCTTTGCTAGCGCGGACAAAGCAAGCTGGCGGGAACCCCTTCGAGGGACGGGGAAAAATGGTCCATTAACAAGCGGGGTTTCATAAAGTCTATTCCTGCGGCGGAGCTCTTGGAGAAGCTCTTAATAATGAATATTTTCCTTTGACGCGATGAAGAGCATAAGAGTTTTAGTTAGTGTCAGTCATTCTAAGTCCTCGGGAGCTAATAAGTGTTGCTCTCGCAAGGACTCTATACGGTCAATGCCGAGCATTATGGTATCTGTGGACACAGTAAGTCTGACAGGCCCGTAGCAAGAGAGAGATGGCGACGATTTCTGCGGACGATGACTGAGAGAGATGAAGTATCGTTGCGGGCACGGCGGATGCGAAAGACCAAGGAAGCAAAAGAGAAAAGACCATACCATGCTTCACTCGATATGTGTATACATATGTGTATGTGTTAGTGTGTGCTTGTTCATTAGGTTGGCTCTTGCAATTCTTGCTAAGCTCCCGAAACAAAAAATAGCATTCTATTAATCACGACAAGGATTGCGCATGAACGACCCTGGCAATCTGCTCTAGTTTTGCCGAAAAACAGGAATGGACGGCTGCTGATTCTGCCGTTGATGCCGATGATGAGTTCGTAAACGTGAGTTCATTACGTTAACTCCTTTAAATGGGATGTTACAGAAAATACCAATAAAAGCCAAGCCGAGATGTTTTAGCCTTTTTGCTGAAGCGCGGAGACGAGAGCGTTGGGGTCCCAAACCATCTCCATCTCTAGCCTGTGCCTGCCTCATGCGACATTGCAATGGGCGACCAACGAGACAAAGGTGTTCGTATCCTAATCGCCCACTCGACCAGTCACGCCTACGAGGGGATTACATCTCAATTTCTGTTCCCGAAGCTCGGAACCCTCGGCCCCAGCTACGCCTCTTATCGCCAGCCCACAGAGCGCATTTCCGCCGACTGCGTATGTGTGTAGCTCGTCTATGTCAAGCTGGCTAACCGTAACAGATCTGTCTGTTCGTCGTGATGCTGTCTTTTATTTGCTGCCCTTCCCTCTTACTTCTGTGCAGAAGTTACTTCGGTGTGTACGCGTTTTCCTTTCAGGGTAAGTCAGGCGGTGGCGACCCCGCCCCCGGCATACTATTGTCGCCGTTGCCGCAGTCGCTTACTTATCAGTCGCTTCTCGCGCTCAGTCCATTGATGAACATTTATTTGCAAACGTTCAATAGCTTTTCCAACGCCGGCCAACAAACAATTACATTGGTCGCAAACACACAGGAATATACACACAGTACCACAGCAGAGGCCTCCAAGCGCCCACCACGGAGCTTCACACAGTTCAACTACAAAGCTCGTTGCGCAACCATCGCAGAAATTCCCACAGATCCACTATGAAACGCGCTCCATGTTCCCACTATATACTCTTTACAAGGCTTACCATAGAGGTTCCCCCTACGCATCCACCACGAAGGCTTACAAAAATCATTACAGAGGCTTGATGCATCCCCTCCCTTCATTGACCTTTACAGACGCTTACGGCTGTATGCATAGCCTAGCTACCTACTACTGATACGTACGGCCGCATTGGGCAGGGCATCTAAATAGTGGTAATTGTACCAGTAACAACAGTAGTTGTTGCAGGTCCAGGAAGCCCAAAGGAGAAAAATAATGTCCAGTTTACAAAGCAATTGGTTAGTTTGCGAGTCCTCTTTTAGCGTAATAGCTCAACTTGCCTTGAAAGCTAAGGTAAAGGAGCCGACTGGGACGAAAAGGCGAGTATAAAACCGGCGAGTCGGTCGGTTGGACGTTCAGGTGCACATGAGTCTTGTTGGGAAGCATTCAACGACAGGGTTATCAGCTAACATATTCTGCCTGCTGGCTGAATACCTAATTTCACATGAACACTTTAATATCTGGCGTAACATGTCAGTAGGGACAGTCTCTTTAGTACAGAATATTTAAAGTAAAATATTTTTAATCCACAGTTCTTACTTATTTTGTCATCAAATTGCCACCAGCTGGGAAATGTACAGACCTAACTGCTTATATACATAAGTTCCTCTAGGCCATTCCCTCTGAGGAGCATGGAGGGTGTCGGGCTGCCCCAGTGACGTTGTTGATCGTTTGTCTCCGTTCGATTTCTCGATGATCTGGCCCACAATAATAATAATAATAATAATAATAATAATAATAATAATAATATATTATTATTATTATTATTATTATTATTATTATTATTATTATTATTATTTTTTTTTTATTATTATTATCTTTATTACATGTTAAACGATGTTACAGTTGAGAGGTCTGAACGTATTATTGCAAAGTTTTTTAAATAATTAGTTCACTCCATGGCGCCTAAAATAGATGCCGCGTTTCCTCTGCAAACGGCCAAGGACAATGCTTACCTCAAGAATTGACCCTCTCTTCGGTCGTTCGTAACTTCCTGAATTCGCTTACTCAAATCTTTGAGAAATGCTTCGGTTCCCTTGCTGATTGGTCCTAGTGTCTCCAAGGCACAAAAATATATCTTGTTTCCAGTCCAGCATATTTAAACCGTTTTCTGGCGTCTGCGTGCTTTGCTATCCACCCCGGCTCAACAGAGCTGTGGTGTAAATAGGAAGCCGCGGTTGTGCACGAAACCGTTGCATTATTATTATTATTATTATTTAATAGTAGAAGATGCTACAATACAGTCTCAAACGTATTACATTTGGACACACTGTAGCCGTGCACCTTTACCTGCACAGCTACTGCGGGCGACACTACGCGTCTGCACTCCATCAAAATAATATAGATTAATGACCACCAGAAATGTATTCACATAATAATACGTTTCTTTATTAAGTGCTTACAGAAACCAGCTCGTAAAACTGGCTAGAATTGTACCTAGATGAACAAGGAAGGGGTGTGCTGATATATATATATATATATATATATATATATATATATATATATATATAAAGGTGGATATGATATTGACTGTGATTTGAAATGAACTTGAATCCAATTAATAGTGGAGCACGGTACTATCGTAGGCCACAACAATCGCAGACAAGATGCACAAGTTTGCAAAACTTAGGCACAAGCAAACGTTGTATTGCTGCCGTCCTATTCAGACTCTCGCTTGGTACCATGTACACTGAACGAGCTCGAGCTTGCTTTCATTGGCTCTCGCCTTTATTAAAAAAAATATTTAAAAAAAGCTACTCTAAAAACGCTACCATTAACTCAGGCCAAAATCAATATGTCCTCATGTAAATAATGATTCTTACTGGTACATAATTCCATACGTCGATTTCTTCCTAGTCTAACGCGAGCTTATAAAGCAAATGTAAGATGACTCTTTATAGAAATAAATACCATCCATTAACTCAACCGAAGAGCCAATCACACCTATTAGTAATGCTACGTTTTACAAAGCTCGTGTATAATTGAGGCATATCCGCATAGACGGTTGAGTTATGTTTTACACATAGTTACAGAATAAACTAGAAAAGACTTTAGTTACTAAGGGCTTTTCATTGATACTTCTTAGCGACTACCAACGACAGTTTAGTAATTACCCCTTATCACTTCTTTAGTACCTGCATCTACGTACCCATGAGATGGTAGAGATCTAATATGTTTGTCGCTCTGCTGGTTGCAGGTCCGATCAACCTACGAAGAGGTGAGTGTGAGTAGTCGTATATATATGCATATATATATATATATATATATATATATATAGAGCGAGAGAGAGAGGGAGAGAGAGAGCGCTTGTAGACGCAATTCGATCTTCGCTCTATGGAAATCCAACATCAGGTACGGGGGAAACCGGGTTACGATAATCATGAAATGAGTGAAAAATAGATATTACAATCCAAATTTTTATAAGCTTATTCCGTACGACTCTTTATCTTTAGACAGCATGCGTCAGAAATTATTCGGACGGAGCGGAACGCTATAGTCAATCGCCTTATTAAATACCTCGTTCTCTCGCAGCCACATATTTTGTCAAGCGATGTCCTGCCAGCTACGTCGGTGTAGTAAGATCAAGCCTGACTAAACGATCGTTATCAAGGTCGCTTATCAATTATATGAACATTTAGAACTGTACGTTATATCATATCTTTACAATATTGCCATGAATCTGTATTGGCAAAAGTTACAGCCGGAATAAAATGACTTTGTTTATGGCTCAATGTAAGAATCAATTTTAGCCGACTAGTGTAGACACTTTATGGACAAGTCAACAGCTGTAACGTCAATAAGAAAGAGAAGTGTGTGTGTGGCCACATTGTGTATATACTACATGCGCATGCACTATTAGATGATTGTTACTATGCTTTTGTTTTTACTTACGTTTGTACTTACGCAATGACTTGGCGTGGTTCTTCTACAGCTGAACTAGCAAGATGAGAGAAGACCCAATGACGTGAAGGAAGCAGTAGTGGTGTCTGATCTATATGTTTATAATTTTGCCCAATTTGGGTGTAAATAAACCATAATAATACCTACAATCTAGCGAGAGATTGAGCTAGCGCAAAAGAGTACAGATTGGCTTTAAATTTAAATCTCCTGTAGTCTTCGTAAATTTAAGTTGAGCCAACTAAGTGGACCGTGTTGAAAGCGAACTGGGACGACCAGCTCAGGGTTATAAGGCTGCAGCGGCAGTGATCGCCGTTCTGGATTAGATCCTCACTACATTACGCAAGCCTATGTCTCCAACCTCACAACGCTACCTAACGAGCATGCTGATACTCTAACTTAAACAAAGCTATAAGTCCCATGGTATAGCGCTCCCCATTGGCCGCTAAAGTGTACGTACTTACTGTTCATTTTAGACAACGATTAAGATGTAAGTGCTAGTGGGGCCCACCGGCGCCTTAAAAAGTTAGAAGTTGTGTTTTGTTATTAGTTTGATACTTTTAGGGGTCGAGCCACAACTTGTGTCAGTAAATCGCGGCACAACTAGAACACGCGTTATATAGCGTGATCGATCGCTTCTCGAAAAAGCACTTAAACTCTCCATGTTGTGACAAACAATAGTGGTAGTAAACTCCGTGTACCAATAGGCTACATTTCTAACCCTTTATCATTATTTAGTTAAATGCATATTTTCTAAAAAAAACAGTGATTTTGTTATACGAGTATATATGACTATATAGTCAAACAAATTCATTTATTAGATTAGAGATAATTATTTTTTTACATCACAATCCCGTTTAGTTATAAATATTTATTCACATTTGTATACATTGATCAAACAACGCACTAGAGACACGTGTATGATATACATTGTTGTGGATTCCCCCTAAATACTTTACCGACACTGCCGTTTCCTGTGTCTACGGGGCAAGCACCGAACGAAGCACTATATTCGATGTTCGCCTGCTGCAAACGCGGCGTTTTTACTGCACGTGACACGCAAAAAAAACGCTAGAAAACCATTCACATGAGCTAATTACCGGTAAATGCAACTATTTATGTCAGCCGGTCGGTAGCGGGCGGAGAACGCGAACAAAACCCAAATGGGGACACCAAGACAACTACATGAATACGTACAATACACACATACGTTCATACAACGGCTCTACAACGGCTCAAAGGCCGGTCACATAGTGCAAGCTAGAAGAAAATCACCGCGCTGTTATCGTGCCCGGCATTGCTGTATTTATGCTGTTTTCGATCATATTTTTACTATTATTGTTGTTGTTGTTGCTGTCGCTGTTGTGCGCACTGTTTCATCAAGCCAGTGTTCATCATGGTAACTAAACGCGAACATTCCTTAAAAACCCGCCCCTTCGCCCTAGCGCCCCTTGCTAATAACTTGCGACCCGCCCCTTAGAGCGGTGGTCACGCGAGCAGCAAGTCTAACGTCTAATGTCCCACGTCGGATAGCACAGCTATGAAGCCCGAATGATGACACTGCCGCCAAACGATACGCGGGTTCCGTCTGCCGAATGTCGATTAGCATTTTTATTATTTGTTGTAACCTGCGCGGGGGAGGGCACGGAGGGCAGCGGGGTGGGGGACCAATTCTCTTCATCTTTATCCATCGTTATCGTTGTCACCGTCGTCGTCGTCGTCGTTGTCATTGTCGTCCACTTGTTAGGCAGTGTGCGGCGAGCTCTGTCTCGACATGACCACCATCACCATCAGCAATACGACAATGACGACGATGGCCGGTGTCCTTCCTCCTTCTTGTATTATTCTTCTTCTCCAACTCGTCCTGTATCTCGTCCTGCTGTTCCTGCTCCAGGATGATCATCATCATCATGTTCGCGATGAAGTCCTCGGGCCCGACCGGGCGGCGTCGGCGCTGGCAGCGGCAGCGGCGGCGACCACGACGACGACTTGACGGTGAAGCAAATGATGAAGTTAGCCAATGACAAAGCGGCGATACGATGCATACATACTAGTAGTAGTCGGCGGCGGCATCTATCCAGGGCCGCTTGGGGCTATTCGCTGCGATTGGCTCAGAAAACCAGACCGCGAGCGGGGGGTTCCGCCGGATACCAGAGCGAGCGACCAACGAACGGACGGATGGACGGACGGACGGAAGATCAGAGCTCGAGGTTTTACGGCCCTCCGCCCAGCAGAAGCGCGGTTTCGGCAGTGGCGGCTGCGACGGAGAAGACGAAAACGATCGCCGGCTGGCTAGGGCAATGGCCAGGACAGCGCTAAGTTGCGAGCGTATACGGTAGAGCGCCACCAACCCTCCCCCCCACCCGCATACTCTATCAACGACACGACAGACAACAACAACACAGCCAGCGCAGAGCGCCGTCGCCCGAGATCATCGTCGCCCAACCAACGACCGCCAAAGAGCAGAGACACCCCCACAGCAGCCGGCGGAACGAACGCTCATAGCGAATGACATATGGTTATATATATATATATATATATATAACTATATATATGTATATATATATATATATATATATATATATATATATATATATATATATATATATATATATATATATATATATATATAGATATATATATATATTACAGTTCATACACAGATAACGACTCGAAGTAGCGGCCACCGTCTCAACCGACTTCGATTGTAAGCACGGTGGGCGCGCAGCAAGGCGGTGAAGGGGAGGCGGCTCAAATGGGCTAACCGTCACAGGTTGTCCCAGCGATAAGCTTCTCGCCAGCCGCACGTACATACGTACGCGCTCATGTCATTACCGCCGCGGCGTGTCACTTGTTCCGCAGTTCGCCGAAGTTGGATTGTCTAGTATGCGTCTGTGCATATATACATATATACATCTCTATATATATATAGATATATATATATTTAGATAGATGTGTGGGCCTGTGTGGTAGGCCCTCTCATGATGGGCTTCTGGCACTGGTCAGCAAGGGACAGCCGTCAAGCTTCCAGCACCACCTTGTGTTCCGGTCGTCGGAAATCATCCTCATCATCATCATCATCACGTTTGAAACGAGCCACCCGGGCCTGCTTTAGTCCCATTCCACGTTTTTACGGTCGCTGCAAGCGGCAGTCGTCGCTACGGGAAAATCGGACAACGTTGCCGTTGGTGACGATAATAACGAACAGTGCGGAAGGTCAGCAAATGTTCAATTGCATAGCGATCGATTTATTCCAGTTCTGTGTGCTGACACTTGTCTCTCTATTTTCTCTGCACCCAACCCCTGAGCTTGATGTGTTCCTCTCTTTTTTTTTTGTCGATCTCTCGATTTGTCTACCTCTGTGGACCCACCTGTGTGCTTTGTTTTTTATGCAGGGCTAAATTAGCTAGAATAAAGACATACCTTTGACGTGCAGGAATAGAATACGGAAAGTGTCACGCAAACGCATTTTTAGGCCACTTGTGCATAGCGTGCGGACGCGCGTTCTCTTTCTCTCCGCCTCTCTCTCTCTTGGCAGTCTTCTTTATCTACAAAGGGCGACTTTTATAACTAAATGAAGATAGCGGTACTCATGGCGGGTATTAGGTTTCATACTATCTATACAGTAAGCTCGGAAGACTTTATATATACATATATATATATATATATATATACATATATATTAAACGCTTCAGTCTTTATTACTGATTGCTCTCCGACAGCAAAACAGTGCTACCAGCGTAACGAAAGTCGCTGCCAAGGAGATCTTCAATGACAAGCCTTCTGCAAAATGAATATATACTTACATAGAGTTAAGTTTTGATACGGTACTAACTAAACAATAAGTATAGGCCAAATCGAAGATCGCGTGAACCACCCTCGAATACTGTGAGGGGAAGTGGAGTAGTCAAACTGACGTCGTACTTCGACGGATCCGTTGAAAATCCGCCTTGATTTATCGGTGCCGCGTACTACCACCGGTGGTGCTGCTTTGCTCATGAATCAACGAACATCCGCGTTGTTGGCAAAAGGACGCCGGCGATTCTCAACTGAGCGTATATATCGACTCTCTGTGCTTCTGTGCTGCTCCCGCTTCTTAACTTCAGCTTCTGTCTCATTTTTTTCCTTCCGTTCTCCTCTTTGGTCTGTCCTTGTGTTCAAGGAGGAAGACTGTCGTTCTTCCGCCCCCTTCTTTCGCTCTTTTGCACCCTTCCTGATGACGACAACACGGTCGCCAAGTCGAAAACTCGGGCGCGTGTTCTACTCTACAGTACTCTACAGCGGCAGCAGCGACAGCAGTGTACTCGTAAATGTCTATATGTATAGGCAGCAGGTCTGGTAGGCGGTTAATACACTTGGCGGAAACTTCGCATAGGGCCGATGGCCGCACGCTTTGCGGCTGGGCGAGTGCCCAAGGAACATTGGGGTCAGGAAGATGTCCTTTCTCCGTCGTCATTAGGCGGTGGAGTTAGTTCTCTGAAGAGCCGTCGGTGCGGTTGTGGCTGCTATGAGGCCTTCAATTCTGTTTTGATGGGCCTCTCTTTTCAATTACGAAGATTGCTGCCGTTGCAGTCATCTCAAATTAATACATGCGCTAGAGAAGTCGAAGTCTAAGTGGCGCGAGAGCAACGAAAGGCAAAGTAACGCATAAACTTGAGACGTCATCATAGTACACCAAGCGGGAACGCTGCTAAGCAGCGCTCCTTGTAAGCCATTAATATCAAGTAGATATTTTGCAGTTGGTTTGCTACGGATATACGTATATATATATATATATATATATATATATAGATAGAGAGAGAGAGAGAGATAGAGTCCAAACTAAAAATGCCGTACTCTGCGCAATAAAGAGATGGTTCATGTTTAACTGGCTGTCGACATTTAATATATAGCTTATCGAACAGCTTGCTCACAATCGAAAAAGCCTGCACACGGCATTTATGTGTATCCATGCGATGATAGGTGAGACGATATAATGGCTAGATTACATAGAAGGCAGACGGCAGTCGCCTAACTAATGACATCCTCCCATACTGTTGTGTGCTCATGCGTATCTTGTCATATATATATATATATATAGTACCGTATACGCCGCAGAAACGGTATTTGTCCCGCATGGCCTCTGCAGGCTCGGGAGTTCGACACTACGTAAGCAGTGCTATTAAAGAGCATTGTACACGGGCCTTTTCCTGCCCCAACGGATCGTGTTAGACTGCGATCGGTGGACTAGCGTCGCTGTGAGGTCATATGCTTGAGCTTGCGCTTAAGTTATGCTATACCGTAAAAGCAAACACAAACAAGCACTTGAGTTGGAATAGAATAGGTGGCATAAGGCAGCTGACGTTGGAGGATGTACCAATGGTATCATGAGTCTTATGTGTGCTTGCAGCACTTAGCTCTGCTTTTGTTTACAGGTGAGTACATGACAGTAACGATGCCAGAAGGCGTCCTGGCACTGTTACTTGTATCGCTTGTGTAGCGCTGTAGTGCAATTAGTGTGGTAGACTATAGAACAATAAGACTGTAGTCATCATATGCACGCGAAACCTAGGTGGCTGTAATGGACGCACACTACCACATCGAAGACTTTCGGTAATGACCCATTACCTTATAGTTAATGATTTATTTTTACCTGGACTTGATATTAGCTTATTGCCTCTCGACCGAACTCGACACCTTTACCCCTGTGCCTTCCCGTTGTTGAGCAGCTATGCTGAATTGTCGTAAAATGCAGGGGCCGTAAGGCTCGTAAAAAAAGTGTGTTTTCAGTCGAAAGCGGTGGGAATGTCTTGTGCATGAATTAAAATGCACTATAAATGCACAATATATTTAAAATATTACACCTATTTTAAATAGGTGTAATATTTTACATTTCTGGACATCACTTCACAAATTATGCCAATGCGAGAGAACGAATGTGTTGATGGAGAAACCGAGTATTCCAGCGTATTTGGAAAGGACTCTACTATTCTGACTTTGGCTAGCGGGAAGGTGAACACACATTTTTGGGGACGACGCTTAAGAGATAACTGTGCTAACAAGTCTATCGGCGGTTCGAATCATGTCTGCAAAATATTTAAGATTTGCCCATAAACAACGAAGGGAAGTGCCCATTTATAACCAAGGTTTTGACTTGCTTTATCAAATATACACCCTGCAGTTGTGTGTGCTTAAATTAATACAACTATATATATATAGGCATACTCTAATTTTAGACTGTACTCTCTCTCCCACCTTCAATGCACCGAGAACTGGACATGTTAAGATACCTAGGATCCCCAACAACCTTGTGGCAACATGGCCGTTGATCCTCAGCGGTATGATGTATCCTCTTTTCTCAATACGCATTGCTCAAAGATGATTAAATCATAAATAAAAAATATATATCGAACATCATCAATAAAAAATATGTATCGAACCAGCAACATCGCGGTAGATGATAACCATAACTAGCGCACTAGCCCCATAGACCACGCCGCCTCATGCATATGCATACTGATATGTACGTTTGTACCTTACAACAAAAAATGACAACCAAAATGATTGTGTAACTGCATAAGTCAATTGGGATATGTGCCTACCAGTCAAGTGTCACGGCAGTTGCAAGCAGCTGCGCTCCCCAGTTTAATGCTATATGCTAGATATTCCGTTGGCAAAGACGTTTCGTCGATTCAGCGAGACAAAGGTAGACGAAGAGCTTGCATCCACTAGACGGAAAACGTTTGATAAATGTGAGAGCGTAAGCAAGCACTCAATAAACTCAACTCCGCCCTAACGCCGTGTGCCAATACGAGGAGGCTAACTAATTCGATTAGATCAATGCCTAATCCGAGTTGCAGGCAAAAAAGACGGAAGTTGCAGGAAAATTCGACAACGTTGCCCCCGTAGACCAACTGAACGAGGTTTTGCGGTAGTTTGGCGTTTGAGAACGGACGAACGTACTTGTCGTGGTCATCCGAATTGATCCACTCCTGCTGCAGTTGCTGCCGCTGCTCTACACCTTCTCTGGCCACCTGAGCCAGCAGCCTCCCTGAACCCCAATTTCCTCCCTTTTCCTCTTCCCCCCCCCCCCCCGCAGGGATCAGACGTCGACCTAGTGCGCGCCAAGTTGAAGATCTTGTCCGTCACATAATTAATGCGACCCGGCAGCCAGACGGGTGGACGCTGCTAAGTCGGTAGATCAGTGAATAGTAAAGGAAAGCAGGGAGCAGGGTGGATGAGGCTAGTGACGGACACACCGAACCAGATCGGCGAGTGGGGGTAATGGTGCTAGAGAGAGAGAGCGCGCGAGAGAGATGGAGAGAGAGAGCGAAGGGACAAAAGGAAGGAAAAGCGAAAAGCAGGGGGAGATGAGGGAAAGCGGGAACATAGGAATCTAAGGAGGAAAAGTCCAACCTTCCCATGAGACTGGAAAAGGGTTAGGCGAAAGCAAGAAGCGGGTCGGGAAGCCAACGAAGTAATTAATAGCGGCCGCGCGTCTTTGTTCAGAAGAAACACCGACAGTATAGTGGTGGCGGCGGCGGCGGCGTTCGCTAGCTAAAGGGTTGCCTCAACGTTGCAGTGGTGCGCGCGCGGGGGCTACTCGGAATGCTCGCGGAGGCTGCTATATGCTGTTGTCTAGCAGTGTATTAGGGAGCGTCTATCAGCAGCAGCAGAAGGGGGTTGCTGCGGTTCTGCCCGTCACGAACGTGTCACGCCCCCGGCACCCCCTCTTCAAAGTGGTAAGATGGCGGGCGGAGATTGTTCGCATCGCGTTGCCGAGCCCAGCACTCAAAAGGGAAGAATTGCGACTCGTGAGGCAGTTTGTGATCTGGTGGTTCGACGGCTTTAGGCGCAACCATTTTCTGAAGACGACGAAGTGACGACCTTCCTGCTCTAGAAACATTGGCTTGTTTGACTCTTGTGGTATAATGATGTGTTTGTATGTATTAGTGTGTGTATGTGTGTCTACGTTTGTGTGCTTTGTTTTCTATGTATTTATGGGTGAGTCCGTCTAGTATGTCTGTGACTATATAGGCGGCTTTGTCTATGTCTATGTATGCGTCTTGTGTTGTTTGCGTTCGTATGCCTAGTATAGTATATGCTGTGCGACTTTGTCGTTGGTGTCTGGTGGGGCCGTGACGTTTGCCTCTGAATGCCGTCGTCTTTCAAAAGCTGATTTAAGGCGCCAACTACTGTTTGTAACTAACTCTGGTCAACGTAATCAGGTTCCGAACCTTCATCTTCTCCGCTTTCTCTCTCTACGTCTCCTGTTGCTTCGTTCTTTTCACTCATTATGCTGGCGCAGTTTCGACGAGACATGCTTTTCCCGTGTGCTTCGGTTATGCGTATTTTCTAATCTGTTTGTTTCTATTGGGATTGTTTGCTAGTTTAAACTTAACATAGTTTCAGATTTGATGCTTGAAACAATCATGCGGAACAACGGGTACATAAAGTAGGAAATTGGGGTTCAGGGAGGACTGTCTATATCCTAAAATGGCTTTATATAATTTCGAGTATAAAAGGCCTCTAAACTTAAATTATGACCACACTAGACACATATGTAGAATTATAGTAATTTGCCGCTTGACCTAGGTATCGACCGAGGCTTTTAGCGAGGCTAAAGGCGATAGACAACACAGCGGCGCTTTCCCAGGTCTCCTAAGGCCACTCGAAGCTCTTCCCCTTGGGTCAGTCAGTGCTAGGTGGTTAACTAGTAGTTTTGGCTGCACCCTCAATACAGCACCACGTGACATAGATTGTACGTACATTGGCGCCTTATACGGCCGACGAACACACAAACTTTTGAACATATAGAGAAAACTGGCGAGGGCAGTTATTGCGGTTCATTTTTAAATTAGTAGTGGAGCAGTGGTTAGTTAGCAAACAGTCATACGTTATGTACTCTGTACTTTTAGTATACTGTCTCCTGATCTATAGAAGCTTCAAAAATCTACTTTAGGCGGCAACTAGTGAAGACTCATTTTTAGACAGTGTCAATCGAGGTCGAGACCACCAGAGTACAAGGCTTATTGAAGCGTATTTTGGCTCGGCCCGGGGCTGCACCAGTGCTCAGGGCTGTAGGTAGGCATCGCTGAGAAATCGTATGGGAGCTTTTCGTTGATCGGCATCTGCCGCGCTCGATTATGTGTGTGTTGTTGTTAGACAATGGTGTTACGTAGGTCTGCACACAGCCAAGGCAATAAGGCTATCTCCCATCGCTATCGACACCTGTAGTAGCGGCACGAGCGGCGGAAGGCCATAAATAACAGAAGGCAAAGAAAAAAGCAATTGGATACTTTGTAGCTACCATTTCATCAGTCAGCGACGGACGAAGAAGATGACTCATGAAAGTTGTGCGAGACAGATGATAGGATTTAAGTGTCGTTATAACTCGGGATAAAAGATACAAATTAAAAGACAGGTTGAAAATTAAACCTATATATATATACATGGATATTTAACCACGGGCGATAGCCTTTTCTGCAAAAGTGCCCTGCGCGGTTAAAATTGTTTGAATTTGTGTAATTATGGAAATTTATAATCAATCACAATATTGCCCCATGTCTAGGCCAGGCCATCGCCTCTTATGGCAAAAAACCGCGTGTGTTTTTACTTGCTTTTGGTTAAAGGAATTTCTTTCTCTATAGATCGCCCTGCAACCATCTGGATAGGTAGTTCTCCGACAGTGCAATGTCCGGCCAGTATGGTGAATGCGGCAAATTGCCCAACCAAGGCCTACTGTATGGCAGAGACTAAGTAAAATAACATGGGGAGGAGTCGTAGTGTATATCACCGAACACAAAGCAAAATCTTGCACAAGCGGGCTAGTCTCTTTGGCGTTTTCTAGAGAGCTAACCTTGAGGGCATCAGGGTCTTTCGCGTTGCACATTGTCGTACAAGACCAACTTTTCGTCATAGGTAACAAATCTATCGAGAGACGGACACTCGCTCAAAGCATACGGTATTTATTGACTCAACTTTGGTACGAAACTGCGGACGCAGATTTCAAATAGTTTCCGCGGCAGTAAGGCGTTTTGAACTTAAAATTGCCGCCCGAAACTCGCACGTTTTACTATATAGCAAACCCAATTATTGGGATCACTTTATTAAGCTCTATAAGACCCTACGTTTTTTGCGCTCACACAAGTGCACGTTTTGTTTTGTGGGAGGTTTAAGGAATGCATAAAGCACTTTCATTGTTGTCAATTGTCGGCAACTAGACCTACAAAACCCGTATTTCTCTGCTTCCCCCCCCCCCTGCGCCAATAGAACAGAGTCTTCCACGAGAAAACGCGTTAATAAAGTCTGCAATTTTTAAGTCATCTGGATTATATAATGTGGGTGGGACGCTATCTGTGTGGTAATAAACGTATATAAACATGCAGTAATAAAATTTGTAGCCCAATTTTTATTGAATTTGCCAACAATTCAGAAACCATTACTGATAGCCGGACGCTGCTTCCGAGTAGAAATAGTAGATACTCTGGTACACTACTACATACACACATATAACCAAATAAATAGTGGAAAAGGGCTGGGATGCAATGAAGCCCTCGAAGCCCGTGAGATCTGCGATTCTTCGGCTACACACCAGGCAAACTTGGTATTGATTATTCTAAGTCTTGCAATATCTTTTGGTAAAATCAATATTTGGCTCATGCGGTTATTTATTGTCACATTGAAAAAGCGATATATATATATATATATATATATATATATACACCGAGCAAGATGGCTTAGTGGCCTTTGCCTTGTCTTCGGAAGGACTGGGTTCGAGACCCAGACCGGCCACTCTTAAATTAATTTGCATGGTTTCCAATTTAAACAAGGTAAATGCCGAAGTGGATTAAAAATTAGCCATGACATGAAAAAAACGTACACGGGCATTAGCCTTACGGAAAATCTTTAAAAAAGATATATATATATATATATATATATATATATATATATATATATATATATATAAATATATATATATATATATATAGAAAGCTCTTTTAATCATGTATTAAAGGGTAAGGAACGACTGGTCGCAGGTGGGGCCTATGCAGTCGTCCTGCGGTGAATATCCCTAGCCACACGCCAGGCAAACATATTCTTCATGTGCTGGTGATATTCACAAGTATGGATGTTGCTTTGATTAATTCTTTAATATGTGCGGAGAAGGTGAGGTCTGCCGAGATTAAAACTCCAAGATCCCGCGTCACGTTGGTCGTTGGCAGTGTTGCACCCGTTGAGTAAATCTAAAGGCGTCTCCTGACTTATCTATATGTTGCTTTTTCATGTGATAATAAACAAACTAAACAAATAAGCCAAATATTGCGTTTACCCAAAAAAAAATAAGCCAAATAATGCAGGACTTAAAATAATCAACGCATGTTTGCCTGGCGTGTAGCCGGAGAATCCCAAATATCACGGGTCAAACACGCATATATATATATATATATATATATATTGACGTGTACAGTGTCTTCCAGAATTCGCCAAATAGCCAAAATGTAAGAATTGTAAAATATAAGAAGAACGTAGATTGCTTGAATTCAAGCAAAATGCAAAATTTCAAACAATCAACCACGCAGATATGATGTTGGTTTGTCGATAGAATGACTTGCGCAATCGCAATTTAGTAAGTATATGTCAAGATGAAAACTTCGATGCAAACATTTCTGGTAATACCTACTCTAAAATAAGACTTTTCCGTCTCTTGTTGCATTGGAACTTTTTTTTGTTGAGTTGTACTAGGCCTCAAAGTTTATTGTGTGTGCAAAAGTGTTGGGCACATTCTGAAAAACCATATATATATATATATATATATATATCCTCCCAGCCAGTTCCCACGTAAATGACCATCAGATTGGGGTGGAGTTCTCCGTGGGGAGGGTATAGAGATCGTTGCGTCAACTTATTATAGAGCGGCACCCCAACTACGTTTATTGGCACGATGACCACAATCTCGTCTGATCTCGCCGTCCGGCCTTATTGATCGCATGGCCGAAATTTAATCGTGGACGCACGCGATGAGCGAACGGCGCTGGTCTAAAACGTTTTTTTTGTACCTGGCTCGATTGAGTGGCTCTTTTTGGCGCGCGTATCACACGTGTTTGCTTTACGCAAGACTAGGTACATGCGTCAGCGTGACATCTAAGCAGATCGACCACAAATCTAATCAATGATGCTATCATCAATCATGCTATCGTCAATGCAGATAGTGTGCATGTAATTGTCAAACATGAATGCGAAGGTTATATGTGATCGTGCTGTTTTTCTATGCTATTTGATTGATTAATCTATTATTCGCTTCATATGTAAATATACATAACACATATTAGCCATTCATGTAAGGGTCGTGTAGAGTGGCAAATAAGCGGATATATTGAGATATATATACGATTTCCAACAGTTGATGTGGCAGCATAATAATGGCCGTTGGCATCGATCATATTACCAGACAATCCCTTAGTTCCACACCGATAAAAACTGGCTTCATTCTTAAGGAACGCGAAGACCGCCTATATGTTCATGCTTCCAGAGCAATCAAACAATCGTATGAGTTCGTAAAACCCTTAAATGACAGCCGGTAAACGAAACATCGCGCCTCTTCCTCTTTTTCTTAGCCTAACCCCAAAAAGAAATCTAAACCTAGAAAAAATCGCCTGGTAGAGAGAAATCGGCAAGTTCTGCAATGGTCGTTCGATGCACTTCACGATGTGTCCGGTCGTGATTTGGTCAACACGCGCGTTTCGGCGCGCAGCGCATGCAAACAGAGTTTCTGTCTGCTAAATCATGCATGCAAACAGGTTGGCCTAGCAGCGTCCTGGAAAAGTTGAAGCATGTCGTTGCCAACCTAAAAAAGCACCTGGCAACGTGGCCCAGTGGGATGCGACTAAGAGAAGAAATAAACGAACGCGGAAGAGGTGAAGAAGGACGGGTGCAAAGAACGGAGTGCACCTACAATGTTCGAACTGCGGCTGGATTGGACGTGTGTATCCAACACACACACACACGCTCAGGCGGCCGTGTCATAGGCCGCCATGCAGTAGCACTGCACGGCCGGCTGCAGAGCAGTGAGGTGAGCACACTTCAAGCACGCTGCTGGCTTGACGTAAGCTGCAGCGATGTTGATCGAACGTGCACTGGTTAGCGCTGATCGGAGTTGACGGGGCAAAGATGAATCGCTCCCAAGGGGGGACAGCAGTCGTGCAGCAGTGTCGTGTTGTGCCAGCACTGCCCGAGCACGGATGATGCCCACGGCCACCCCTCAACGAAGTGGGTGGCCGTCGGCTCGAGGCCTCTGGCGGCCTTAGGCATCCGCAAGCATCGTCGTCGTCGTCAACGCCACAACTCATCTGAATTCGTGCTTCTTGTCGTCTAAACTCGACGACAAGGGCGACGATGACAACGACGACGATGATGACGACGACGACGACGATGATGACGATTACGCCGTTGCGTAGCCGGCTCTGCTTGCCCCGTCCATCTTCGCTGCCTCTTGGCTGTGAGCTGCCACTTGTAGCAACTGTAAACTAGTTGCGCCCGGAGGTCCGTTCGTCTGTCTAGGGGAAAAGGCATGCAGGGAGCCCGGCGGGTCCGACGGGCCCGGCGTGCCGGCAAGGCAAGGCAAGCGGTGAGCAGTGGCCTCGCCTCAAAAGCCTAAGCGGGCCACGATGTCTGGTCGGTTTGAACGAAGCGAGACATGGCGGCCCACACCTTCTGGCTGGCTGGCTATCTGTCTGACTGTCGCTTGCGTGAAGTTGGCTGGCGATAAATGGGCGACTGCCTCCGGTCACGGCCAGATGAAGACAGAGGCTATTGGGTAAGGGAGAATATATATATATATATATATATATACACACATACATATATGTATATATATATATATATATATATATATATATATATACACATACATACATATATATATATATATATATATATATATATAAATATATATCTATATGAAACGTGTTCATACGAAAAGATACAAAACGACTTTGGGTGTAATTAAAGTCTTTATTCGAAACATAACGTAACGACAATGGACCTGAACACAAATGTTCCACTGTTTTACGAGCCAAAGGATTCCCAGTTTGCAGAATATTTCTGCGGCTGTGGCAAACGCCAGTCCAATTCATCGTCTGAATTGAGACGCCTTCTTTCGAGATGATTTTTGGCGGACTAAACTGATACGTCGCAGGGCGACATGTCCCAAAGGTGAAGTGGAGGGTCAAGCTGCTCCCATATGAGCTTGGCCAGAACATTTTGTATGACTCCCGAAAGGTCACTGACTCTGGAGTCACTGCCTCCTTGAGTAGCCCAGGATGTTTGCTCTTGATTAAGTTGCATAGACTACGGAGTCTCTCACAGTACACACCATTGTCATTGCTTTTTGTACTCGAGAAATTCGATGAGTATCGGACCTAGGACGTCGAAAAAGACGGTGAATATCACTTTGCCTGCTGAGGACACAGCTTAGAATTTTCAAGGGGGAGGTGACGACGCAAACTTTCATTGCATGCTGTTCCGCTTTATTTCCCGGCCTTCACGAAAACGGGCACTCCACGTTCACACTGACTTGCCAGGCATACAGTCCCCCCTGGGCAAGATCACCATCCCACAATGGATATCGGCCGGTTGAACACCTCCCGCAGTCAGAAATCTGAACACACTCCGTTGCTTCTCAATAGTCGAATTTTGGAATGAGCACGCCATTGCAACGCCCTCATACACATTGCCGCGTCGATTTAACGGCCACACAACTGCCTGCTTCTTTTATCTGTCATGCCCACAATGACGCCGGACACTTCATTTGCGCCTATTTAAAGTCAAATAAAGGTATTCCAATACATGTGAACACCCTTTATATAGATATATATATATATATATATATATATATATATATATATATGAAACATTAGACACTCAAGGACGTCAAAGGCAGCAGCGGGCGATAAGGGCGTCCTTCAAAGAACCTTACGCGATCTTATATAAAAAATATCTCCGGCTCAAGGCGGGGGGAGGGGGCACCAGCCGCTCGACAGAAAGCAGCAGGCAACAGGTTATCGAAAGAAAGTGCGGCAAATAGTGCGGATCAATTGGGCAATGGGGGACTCGCGGTATTCGAGCGCGGTAACGGATTATCACCGTTTGAAATGGACCGCTCACGGACCATTACACCAGCAGCCGTGCGAAGAAACGTGCTTATTGTGCGCACATTGCATCGGGCAATGGTCGACTGCATTTATCTCTCTATCCCACTTAGGACTTGCCTTCTGGATAGCAAGGATGACAGCGCGCCTTTAATTAACGCCTTCGGCACGTGCGTGTGGGCCGCAAACGATTTCGCTGATTGTGTCTCCCTTCGAGCTTAAGGACGGGCAAGCAGATTTTGACAACGGACGATACCATTGTATCTAGGGAGCGTCGCGCCCTAACTCTTATGCGTACTGGCAGTCGTTGGCAAGCTCGTTGGGTCTTCGCTGCTTGATCCACTTGATAGTGACCACTCACCGTGAACGTAATCAAAGCAACATACAACCTTTCGCTAGTGAAGTATTAAAACAAATCAACACTAATGATCTATTTGTCTAGTTACAACGACATAATCTTGCATCCTCATACTTAAGCAAAACACGCACGAGAAGCAAGAGTAGGCACACATGTGTAGGTTTGCTTTCCGGGTAAAGTAGTTTTTTATCTGCTAAAACGAGCGTTAAAAGAATCTAATAAGATCAGAGAATAGTGACTGGACATAATGGTGCCCGCACGTTGTAACTCGTTACGCGGCACATGGTTTGTACCGTGTGGGATGCAGAGTAGCGGGTTATCATGACCATATAAAATGAACTATCCATCTGTGACAGATGTGGGGGGGGGGCTATTCTTAAGTGTATAAAAAGTAGAATGTATTTATTTACTACCTCTATAGTCTCTCTCGGGCCATGACATACGCCCAGTTTGAGTTGATTTTAGTTAGTTTACTGATTTGCTGAGCCGCGCATTCAAACTCACCAGTCGTGCTTAATACCGCCCGAGCTGACAGACCCGGTAGTGATAAGGCGCACTAGTGGATCTGATCCCAGTTGTTGTCATCGTTCTTATCATCAATGAGGTTTTGTTATTGTGAATGTTGCTGTCGTTGTCCCTGTCGTGCACCAAAAAATTACCTATTATTTAGCAAAACACCGAAAAAATTCTACTGCCAAATGAACTGTAATAAAATGTGGTGTAATACCCGTTGATTAGAAAAATGAACAAAAACATCTTATTTCTATACGTAATTTAATAGTATGTGTAACTAAATCTATGCAAACTTTGCTTTTAGCCATCATACAACTTATTTCAATATTTGAAGTTACTATTTGTTCGTTGTTATATCGCAACACGCTGAGATATGTATATAATATGATAATGCATACGATATTGCAAGGTAAAAAACGGACACAAAACTTTGCAGTGATTATCATCAACACCCTCGAGGCTATTAGTAAAAGAGCTTGATTATATAATGGCATTTTTTGTGCTGTCCGTATCGAGGTCACTGTGGAGATATTCCTGGCAGGCATGGTGGGTCATAGCTGTTCATATACAGTCATCCCCATTTTCCGGAAATGAGAGACATTTTTAGCAAATATTCGTAACGTTTTCGGGGCGGCTATTCGCGGCAAATTGAAACATCCAAATACAAATTCATCGACAAATAATACACGCTGGGATTGCGGTCATGTACAATGTACGAATCTGTTGCGCGAATTCAGAAGCTGCCGCTACGATTGTCGTTGTCACCATTGTTCGCTACATTGTTGTCGTTGTTGTTTGTTGTGCTATTGTTGTTTTTGTTGTTTCATTTGTTCGTGTTGTTTTTGTAGACCTTGTTGTTTATGTTGCTGCTGTTGTTGCATGCGATTCAAGAGTCAGGGCCCGGTGAAGAAAGATGGAGACTTGGTGGGTCGACGTAGCAATCGTTTCGTATTGAGGCCGAGAAGATTACAGCACAGTTAGCTTGACTGGCGCTCCCCTTGATAGCGACTGAGCGTAGAACTTAGCCGACAGACTGCTAATGAAACACCCTATTGCTGAAAATCGAATTAGTACATTAGTATAGGGCCGGGA
This sequence comes from Dermanyssus gallinae, assembly GCA_003439945.1. NCBI lineage: Eukaryota > Metazoa > Arthropoda > Arachnida > Mesostigmata > Dermanyssidae > Dermanyssus > Dermanyssus gallinae. Next base: position 23,799 of record QVRM01002936.1, on the reverse strand, counting down.
GGAAGCAGTGCAAGTACTAAGCATCACAGCGAATTTGATGCGGCAGACTACTTCGTCTGAGTCGTGACCTCAGTTAAGTTGGTTGCTAGCCACATCTGGTAGAGGACGGCTGGCCCACGTGGCCCAAGAAAGCAGATCAGATCAAAAGTGCCCCCTTTTACTACAGATTTCAGTTACCTTTAGACAACTAGCGAACCTTCACCTATTGCCACGGAACCAGTGCATCTAAACTTTTTCGGGCTGGCTTTAAGCCAACAATTAACGTCCACGGGTTTGCTTTCGCATTGCTTCGTAAGGCGGTCCCCATAAATACAAGTGTGCAATGGTGGCGATCGAACCCACAGGAACCAGTGCACCTAATTAGTGCCAGCGTGACGGCATGTATACAAAGGGACTACCAGGGTCCTCGCTTACTCTGTCGATTTAATTATTGAGCCTTACATTAATTATCAAAATACAAAACCGCATCGAGTCACATCGACAGCAAGCCGCAGCCTGTGACAACCTTGTTAATTGCTAGAATGTCTTGCAAAGTGGCTTCTTAAATGCAGCTTTTCGTATACTGTATTTTGCAACGCTTATTAACAATACAAAAATCCGATTACTGTAATGCTTCTGCGGAATGTTTTTGCGTATATCTAGCGTATTGCCACATATTCACTCGCAACTAGCAATTACTTACACTTGTTGCACATATAAGCTGATTAAAACAGTTTACAACTTAAATAATTGTCTACTTTTGAAATGCGCGGAAGTATTCTCTGCTACGGCGCCTAAAATGTATTAACTAACTTTGCATAAAAACTTGTCCTTTATTTTAGCCGGTCCCCCTCACTTGAAATTCCTACGTAATCCACAACTGCAAAAACATATAGAGGCTACTGGAAAAAAACAAGCAAGGTTTGACATCGTTTACCTTGGCCCCGTCTAAGTAATTTATATTAGCAATTTGTTCCTACTTCTCCGTGGCATCAAATCGACGAGAATACACGAGTCCGTGGCCGAGGAATTCCATAATATAACTTGTTATAAAACACTGAGCACACTTTGGTCTCATTATCTAGAGACGTCTTTGTTTTAACAGCAATTTATGAACTGCGTGCCTTAGTAAAGATTTCTCAGTCAATGGCAATGTTAGCGGACACAGCCTGACGAGCTGACGAAGTGGATATTGAACGGGCTGTGATGTTGGCTTGACTCCAACTAAAAAGCGTACTATTTATTCATGTAATCGTATCACGAAGATAATCTCTCAAGTTGTTGCAAAAATAATGCGATTAGAAAATACGTATATTTTATTGCTGCCATATTAATGCTGTTTACACGTGTGAGAAATAATTCTGCTTACCAACGTCCAATACACACATGCACATGTATATATATATACATATATACACACATGCACATGTGTATATATATATACATATACATATACATACATACATATGTACATATATGGTCAATAGTTGTTTGAATTTCTATTATTTTATTCTCATATGTACATATATGGTCAATCTTTTCGAGCAAAAAACTGGACCTGCAGATGAGGGGTAACCGTAGTAGCTTTGGTTTGTAGCTTATCTGTGTGTAGTAGCCATGTTAAAACCATAGCAGTCGCAACAGCAGCAGCTCATCATGCAAATCATTGCAGCTGTCGAAGCTCAGCCAGATCAAGATTGCCAGATTGCGCAATGTTCACGTCAGTTGCCTCATCGAGCGGAGCTAGATGACCGCCCCCGCCGCGAGTTAACAGGTGAGCGAGCGGATAGCGGCTCACTTACGGGCCCTTCGTGGAAGAGGGCAAGGTTCCTACAACCAAGGCAAGACCAAGGAAGAAGGCCTTCTGGTGGCTCACCCCGGCCCTTACTTTAGATTTCTTTTCTTCGCGCCCCTCTTCTTTGGGGCGTCTCCTGGAGTCTTCGTGCCGCAGTCACGGTTTCCAACAACCCCCGAGAGTGGTTGGGGGGTACTGAATCGGCTTCAATAGTAAACGCCATCCCGTCCGCAACCGAAGGCGCCAGAGGGCGACAGACGAACGCGCGCTCGCGCGATTGAGAAATCGCGGCCAAATTGTGTAAGCTGGCAGGAAATCTGGCCCGCTTTACCACGGGACGCCGACGAGAGAAACCGCCAACGACGCCGCTGCCACGCCAGCCGCGTCAACCGTCACACCATCGCGGTGATGTGGTGGGCGAACCGAACCGCGACAAATTTAATTTCGCATTGCTCCCTCGAGGATGCTGCACCCGCTTCCGCACTGGCGTCTTCCCAACAACCACGACAGCCGACAACGACTTGGACGGGGTTAAACCACAATAATAGTAATAATAATGACACCAGCAACGGCGACCGCAAAGTAGCGGTGCCGATGAAAGCGTGGACAGGCCGGCCAGACCACGACAAGAAGAAGATGAAGAAGAAGAAAGAGAAAAGAAGACGAAGTGAAAAAAAACGACGCCGAGAAAGATCCAAGAGGCGAAAACACGAAAAACAGATGCGAAGATAGGTGGTCGACCGGGGGTGGAGGGAGGCATTTATTTTAGGCGATTTATTGGCACACGTTAACCTGATAGGTTTTGCTCCGTAATGTCGTTGTTTGGGGGGAGGGGGTGCAGTGGTTTAGTAGTCGCTGCCGTTCTGCGTCCGCCGGCAGGATTGGCCATGGCGACAGCGCTATGAGATGGGCTGTCGGCATCGGCTTCCTCCGGCCGCGTCTATCCTCCGTAGATCCAATAATGTCTGGTATATATTAGGTAGATAGCTGGATTTGTCTTGTCGATTCTTGGTTAATACTTGCCATTACATTGAGGTCCGGCGAACGCGATCCCTTAAGACGGAGGTATCTAATCCCGTAGTTAGTTGCAAAGCTAATTCGGTGGCTGTTTTGAGGCATTTGGGCTCGTATACGCTCGTATAGCGATGGGGGCGGAGGCGACGACGCCGACGCTAACAAATTGTACCAAGCTTAGAGTTACCAACGTAGCGTCTTTAAGCGTGTGTGCGTATTTCATTTGTCTACCTACACGTATATGTATTTCCTAGCGCAACTATATAATAACCTAGCTTTCAAATGACAAACGTATGTGCGTTGTCTCTGGCTGACGGCCTTAAAGTCTACGTTTTGCTACTCTATGTGTACACTGTGTATATTTTCTGGCATTGTAAGGTTCACCGACCAACACCAACGATGCAACAAGTTGGTCACAACCGCTGGTTTGCTAAAATCTTTTTTACTAGCTCCTACGGTTACTTATGACTCGTCTTAATATTGCTGTTGTTGTTGCTGCTGCTGCTGCTATGATACTACAGTACGAGATTTAGCTCAAATTTAGACATCACCAGCGTTCTCTGATGCAAGGAGCTCTAGCATGAGGCGCAAAGACCGGCAGAACCTATATATATATATATATATATACATATATATATAACACTTGAGTATGAACGAAGGGCTGGAAGACATTTTGTGCTAAGGGAAGGAAGGCTTCCTATGTCTAAAACACATATTGCCTGCATATAAGCATACATATGTGTATTGAAAATGCGGGTTGTATCTACAGGGCATAGTGTAAACATTTTATCTTCTTATATTTACTCTATCAATTTTCAGATAGAGCCAGAGACACACAGTCTCAGTATAGGGGATGACTTTAGCCAAAAAATCCTTTTCACACGTTTCTAGAAGCTTCAGTAGAATTTATGTTTGAAAGTACATCCTGATGGCCCATTTGAAATTGGATGAACTGCAAGTCCATTGCTAATTTAACTGTTTCACTTCATTCAGCTGATTTTAACGGTTCTCATTGTTAGCCAGCATTACTAATACGAAGGCCAGTGTGACGGATTAGTGAACCATATTTCCACAACGTACTAAAGAGTTACCTATTCGGTGTAAAGTTAAACGATCAAAGTTCGGATGTGTCATTACTGAATAATATTTGGCAGCAAAACCCTTGCAGGGTGCTCGTATTTCGGCATGAAGGCTGAAGCCCAGTGTGGCGTTCGGGTGAACTAGATCTAGCTAGCTGCTTTGACTTAATGTCTTTCCGTTCGAAAACCAGAGCAGAAAACCACAACGTCGGTTTGTGACATCTGCTCCTGGACTATCTCCTACTCAATTTCTTCGTTCTAATTTTATCACATCTGCCCAAGGTCATAAAACAAACGACGGAAAAACAATTTCAACAAAACGCACTTTCGTGTATGTTTGTATCAACGCATGTCACAAAGTAGCATTTTGTATCGACCTTACAAAAACCTTACACGCGTGACAAAAATGGGACACTCACATACCAACAGCCGCGGTTCTAATCAAGGACTCGGTAACGTATTGTTTTGGGAAAGAATACCATCGCACACAGCGGCGGGGGGCAAGCGTTGTTAGCGGTTACGGCCTACGTTCGTATCGACCGAGCCATGCTGCATTTCAAGTGAGGCGCGTCCACGTGACAAGCATTCGCGGGACGTGCGAGCGAGCGACGACCTACGGAAAGCATTGCCTGGACGGGGATTTTCGCTTTAAGTGCACATTTTTCCACCCTTAGAGACAACACGACAACGTACGCTTTCCGGCCTCTGCTCGATTGCATCTTATTTAGGTGAGGTCTCCTGGGTGTCAACCCGCCTAACACGCTATGCTGCCTTCTATAACCTCCATCTCCTCCTGCCATCCTCTCTCGAACGACCCTAGCAGCCCCCAGAGCCTCCACTGTCTATGATAGTCTGATGTTTGACGGCAGGTCACCAGCTATCGATGCAACGTTCCGGCCTAGACGTGACACATCTTCTGCCACGTTTTCTTACGTTGCCCGCCACTATGTTCCTGTTCGCGTGTTTAAACTCGGCCCACTCTTCGTCTTTCCTTTTTTCTATCTCACACGGTTTCTTCGTTCTCTGATTCCTTTCTCGTTCCGTTGATGTTCTAACGGGGCCCGGGAAGGGTCTTCACTTTTCCGGGGAACCTTTGATACCGTTCGTCAGAGATACACCCTGTAGATGTTTTGAGCAAAAAGTCTTCTCCAAGGAACTGGATGTCTACGGTTAGCGCACGCGTTGTGGCGGCCTATCCGAAGAGGACGCTGGACACGCACACCCACGTATAGCGAAAAAGAACATTTGCAGAAAGGCTTTAGGGCCAGTTTAAGGCCGCATGATGATAGTAAACAGGTTTACTAAAGTCGGCGGCATGAGTTTCTGACTAGAGTGTCATACGAATGAGGGTAAAATGTCTTATGGCAGTCACAAGTAGCTACGATTATCCCACTCATGGTGTGGCAGACTCCTAGCTGCAAAAGTTGTCTACAGCTGCTGATATGTATAATGAAAACAGAAAAAAAGGCGGTTAAAACATGCATCCATAAATAAAATGCATAAAATGTCATGGCTTTATCGGGTCGGCCAACTAGAGTCTATTAAATCGCTTCCCTCTTATTTGGCCTCGTGTTTGATTTTATCGACAAATTAGTCTATCCAATCTATTAGTCGGAAGAAGTGGTATAAACGGTACCTTTCCTTCTGCTAGCGGGTGAATTAGAGGCCGCAGAGGAGACAACGCAAGCAGTAAGCTGCCATTTTCGACCTAAAAAAATCACCTTGGAGAGGTATCCAGGATACATCGGTTAAACAATATAAGCACGTTTGGTACTTTATTAGAAACTATGCATTTCTAGAAACACAACATTATAAGAATCGAACAATGCCCTGGCTGTATGCTGCTTATCTGCTAATAAAGATATTCAATAGTTTAGGACATAGATAGAGAAAGCATATGGAGACACCTGTTAAAAAAATGGAAACCTGCAATTAACGCACAAGCGTCTCCGATAGAGTTTCATACAATAAACCAATTTCACGCAAAGAGTTTAAATTTGTCAGAAGAAAAGTTGAATGTTGCATAGCATGCTTCTACTAATCTACTAATTACACCATGAATAAAGTCCAAAATACTCTTACATGTTTCGTTCTTTAAACCGCTTACTACAAAAGTGAGGCAACAACAGCAGACGTTGTAGAGACGCTTGCAAGTAAAGCAAGGTCATAGTGGCGTGTTATGGATACTATTTTCATGTACTGTTTGTACAGTTAAGTACTTATATTAGTATCCGTGGTATATACTTTTACGATAGACTATTGACAGTTGAGCAGACGTAGACCTATAATAATAGTAACAAAAATGTTAATTACATTTATTTGCTATTATTATGTTGATATTATATTGCATATAAATACAGAAAGATACTTATATATATATATACAGGATCTTCTTAAAATATTGGAAATACAATATAGGAGATTGTATAGCTCGTCGAAAAAGGTAATTTTTCCAAATAACATGGTCTTGTAGAACTCTCGTTTTGGAGTAAGAGTGAAATTCCTAAAATCTATGACACTGATGTTATTGCCCGACGTATTCGCACAAACTTTGCGACTGCGAGGCAACAAGTTCTCCTATACAGAAACTAAGCACACTGTCGTGTTCGAAAGTTCTGCTTCCTCTGAACATCCGACGCCGGTTAGAAAATACGACATGGTCGTTAAGAAGAGAATTCGAAAGAATTTAATTCTTTCTACAATAGTTTCGACGTTCAATACGTCAAAACCACCACCACTATATAGCCTTCATAACGCACAAAACTAACACAACGTGAATGCACTTGACGGTCATTTCGGCACCAAATCTATGGCGATTTGTTCCGTGGTTGCGGAGTACTTAATGTATTCCGGCGGGCATGTAGAGATTAAGTCCATGCATAAATGACTCACTCAATCAGATAACTCACTCCGTAACTATGGGTCAAATGGCCGTAGGTTTGGCACCAAAATGATCATCGTAGAATGCGCAATGCACGCGTATGCGCTGTGAATGGTCTTAGGGTTACGATTTTGAATCGATTTGATATAATAATAACCAGCTGTGTTACAGGCGCTTACGCAGCTGTTTTTACTCTAATGCGATATCGATTGTCACACTGATTGAAACGAAAACGCTGGCAAAGTACAAAAGGACCACACTTTGTGCTCTCGCTACCGCTGGGCCCCATCTGCCAGGACCTACACATCACATCACAAAACTGGCAAAAACTAGCGGCGTCCGAAGATCACGCTGGTCTTGTTACGTTTCGCGCACTATCTCAGCAGATAGCAGCTTAAATAGTGCGAGATTTGTTATATCATGTAGATTTGCTTGCAGTCATATCGTCACATAGCCTCTCGAAAACGAGATGTGTGAATATGCGGAAAACCGCGACTCAGCTAGGTCGACATCGCAAAACATCCCTCATCGCGCTGCTCAAGCAAATTCCGCCATCTACGGAGGCGTGGAGAACGCGATCAGATGAAGCCATGGGCTCGTCAGGACATCGTGTCTGCACTGCCTGCACTGGATGTGCACACGATGTCTAGTCATCGTCGTCAGCTAGATGATGTCGTCGATGAGGCCGACGAAGATGATGATATACGGTTCCAGCCTCTGAACTAGAAGACAGCGTTAACAGTGCTGTTATTATTACCTCACGGCCTGCTGGTCGGTGTGGCAGACCGGTGTTGTTCTGGCAACATTGCTTGCCGCTTTTAGTGGCAATGGTGCTGCTGCTGCCTCTGCTGTTCCTGCCGCTGCCGGCAGGCTGTGTAGGTGGTTAAGTTACAGGGGCGTGTGAGAGATCGACCATGAAAAGACGCCAAGCAAACTGACGGGCTTTGACGGGGGATTAACTCCGAAGCGCACCGGGCGTTCATCTCTAAACGCCGCCGCTTGTCGTCCTCATATTCCACCCATTTGCTGTAATTGTGCTTCTCACAGCTCCTCTCGCAGGAGGAGGAGTGGGGAAGGCCCCGACCGAAACTAGCTGGTAAACAAGGGTGCTACCCCCCCCCCCCCCCCCCCCTGGCTGGGGACGCGATGATAGTGATCAAATTCGGCCACTATCGTAGTTTGTACCTCCACCGTTGTTTGCCGTAGCGCTGCGGCAATTGCGAGGTTGGGATGGGGGATGAGAAACGGTGGGTTTATCGCTAGCGAATGTGAGGAAGAGAAGTGGGAGCTGTGATCGATAAACATCAAAGGTAGGGGGATAGACGAAAAGGATAAATGCATGGACAGACAGCGATACAGAGAGAGAGAGAGGGTGAAAGAGAGATAAAATACAATAGCACGAAAAGTCAAATGAACTAAAAGGAAGACAAAAATCCGTGTTCTATCGTCGTAGCACTGCCGGTGCTACCGCTGTCTTCAGACGTTGGTCATGGGTGGGCCACAGAAATTCCTCCGTCAGCCGCGCCCACAATAAACAACATTTGCTACGGCTGCTATAGTTGTTGATGGTGCTGATGATCTACTGGACGTCGCTTTGAAGCCCATGCTATCCCAATTAGACGCCACGGTGCATGTTTGTTCAATAGGTTTCGAGCCTCACGAAATACGGCATATGGAGCACCCGGCGCGCGGACAGGTATCCGCGTCTATCTGTAACCGTATGTACGTGTCGTATGCCTATGCTCTTGAGTATAACGTGGCCTTGATCCTTGATCGCGTCTTGGCAGTGATACGAGAAGATATACTCGAATAAGAAGAAGTAAGCAAAATTAAACGATTACAGGCTGGCGTTGCCACAAACCGCTAAACAGCCATATATGGATAGCGGCATTGCTAGAAGGATAACAAGTAATATCTTATACGTATTGTAACAACGTGTATATGCAAACGCGTAACATTTTCATATTCATACGATAAAGTAAACGCGTATTAAAAGTCAGGTGCCGCATGTGGCCCTTAGGATCGATGTAGTTCTATCATGCTGTTTGCTATTACAAACCGTGTGTCAGAGCATAGCATTGAATATATATTCGTATTATTTTAGTATTTTTAGCTTCGGTCAACTGCTGTTTCATATTTGAGAGCTCTAAGCGTATACCACTGTGTTTCGCAATCATGATCTATTTCCGCATATTAAGTCGCGTATGCTAAAGTCGCGATACAATATGCGCGCGTATGCTCTCGGCTTATTTTGAACGGCAGGGACTGTTAAAAGTAATGGCTATATATATATATATATATATATATATATATATGATAAGAACACTATGGAAGTGATGGCGCTACGGCGCGTCAAAGATCAAAATCGACGTCAACACAGCTTTGCCTGTTTCGTGCTGTTTGCACTTATTTGTAAGCTATTCGCTATTATTCGATTATGAATCGCGGCCACATCATTCAATGGCAATGCTTGGTGCCACTCTGGTGAGCCAAACTCTTCCTGCATCACTCGCTCTGCACCTGGACGTCTCTGGTTCCCTTAGGCGTACGAGCTCACCACGTCAGCCGCAAGCCTCGAAACGAGGTGGCGTCAAAAAGAGCGCATGCTGGATGCGAATGAAATTTTCATTGCGCAAGTCTGCTATAAAGGTCTGAGCTAATAGAGTTACTGCTGATGACGACGATTATGGCTGATAAACTGGCATTGCAGTAACCCTAATCCGGCGTAACAACAGAACGGTTTAGCTCGAAGAACACAGCGGGTCTCGTTTCAAACCACTTAAACATCGTCAATCGCCTTCATCTGCCTAGTGAATGTGTTGGACGGTCGTTCTGTCGTTCGTCGTTTGATTAATGATAAAGTCTAATCATCATTGAGGATGACCAGCTCTCTGGCAGCTGGCGGACGCTCGGTCTGGAAACCTCACAACGTAAGAGATAACTTGCTGGTGTATCGATCCTAGGGGGTAGCGGGAATTTAGGAGTGGGGGGTTGGGGGTGCGGAGCAGGCATTCTCGTGAGCTTCAACACTTCTTCCCAGTAAATGCCAGCGGCATACGGCGTTTGCCTGTTTACCTGCTTATCTGTGCGTCTGGTCGGCATTCTACAGTGCACACTAATAACTCTCAAGATCGAGCTAGGGCAGTAGTTGTCAGTGAGAAGCTGTTAGGTAGATGATGGTGTTAAAAAGACAACATCGAACACTGTGGCGGGCAGAGAAAGGCAGAACGAACATATTGAGCGAGAGACGGAGAATGTGGAAATAACGAGAGAGAGAAAGCGGGATAGGGAGAGGGGAAGAGAGTGCGATGGATGGGGAGCAGCTCGAAGAGGGGCATCGCCCGTACAGCGGGTCTGGGCGCAAATCGCACATCTGGCCAGTAATGGCGAGAGGTGGAATTATTAACCGATATTAATATTTTATCATCTCATGCATTAACTCGTGAGATTTTTGCACTTCTGCCTGCTTTCCATTTGAAGGGCATGACAGCGTTCTGGGAAAAATGTTGGAGGGGGGAGTGGAACTGACACGTACGGGCACACCATTCAAGGGTGTACAATCAGTGCGAACAATACATAGGTGTGTAGAGAGCACATATAGCAGGCAATATATTTTCCAATAATTAAATAGTAGGGATTATACTATATATATATATATATATATATATATATATATATATATATATATATATATATATATTATACATATGTACATAATATATATATATATATATATATAGTATAATTAATAGTAGGGATTATACTATATATATATATATATATATATATCGTTCTGTTGCACACCTATTGTTCGCAATGTACATGCATCCGCACATATTCTCCGCCGCCATGATATTATATATATATAGAATATTGTGATGATTTATTAATCATTTACAATACGTTTGTATATATATATATATACTATATATATATATATATATATATATATACAAACATGCGTTGTTTTTCCTTAAATGTGTATCATATGTGCGCTATTTCGTTTATCTAACTATGGGAGTGGGTTAATATGTAATGTATCTGAGTTGGTAAGTAATACTTGATAAGTGGTCCACGTGCGTGATTATATGTACAATGTGGTTTGTAGAAGAAAAATGTATGAAATACAATTTTTGTAGATAAACACTGGTGTACCTCAGGCCTGTAAGATGAATAACCTGCGTGTCCAGAAATGATTCTATAACGTGTTGCATTGTACGTGGGGTAGTAACTAGTATTTACTACACATGCTACAATAAACGGCAACCACATGTCGGAGCCCGTTATATTAGGCTTGCTTTTGCATTGTCAGGGGATTGTACGCCATAGATCAAACTTAGCTTTGAGTATCCTTCTTCTTCGTGTGCTGGGACGCTCTTGCAATGGCACAGCTTGCTGACAATATACGATAGAAAATATTGTGATGATTTATTAATCATTTACAATACGTTTTCACACTCGGCAGTGCTCGCCTTAATAAAAATGGTGATAAAAAGGTGTCACGTGAGGTTAAGAATCAGCTGTCCGTGTACTTGGTTGATGGTAGCCCCCGCTCTTATGGACCCGGTGCGAGCGGTATATCCTCAAGGTTCCCTGCAACGTTAAAACGGTAAGATCCATAAAATTCCTCTTCGTGACGCCGAGCTCCAAGAGCGTCCTTGCAGATTCAAAGTCCCATACACCACTCATAGAGATAGTGATGGATTCGAATCTGCGAGGTTTTTGCGGGTCGGGAAGCGCCGCTCTTAGGAACTTGACGTCATATTTGGTGATCTTATCCTGCCGCGCTTTTGCCAGGTCCCGGTTCGGGCCGCAAACCTCGGCATCCAAAACCCAGACCTCGGTAGGTGTTGTTATTACGAGGTCGGGCTTTAGACCCGGTGCGCGCGGTCGACGGAATACTCGCTCACAAACCACCTCATGACCCCTCTCGCGGAGAAGACGCGCCACGCGATCACAGACGTCGTCATGTCTCTTTCTAGTTTGTTTGTGTGTTGTATCGCACATCTGAGCGACATGAGCCAACGTCTCAGGCGCATGACACTCGTGCCCCTGGCCAATCTTGCTTGCGTTGGTAGTGCGTTGATCCTGAGCTTTAGTAGGTTTAAATACTCCTTACCAGATAGGTAGGGCATACCCTTAATCCAGTAATGTACAAAGGGCGTTTTGTGTGCTTTTTTAAAATGTGCCCCATCGAACGTGTTGTGTAGTTGTTGAGACCAATAATCGGTCTCTTGTGTAGCGGTCTCAATGGAGGTTCCCAAGCGCTCGCAAAGAAGTTTTGTTTTCGCAAGGTCATTTTTGAAGTGCTCGGTGGTTAGCATCCATTGGACCCCAAGGTGCGTGGAGTGTTGTAGTGCTGTCAGGCGGGAGAGGCGGAGTCTGTGGATGAATGTTTGGAGGCAGGGGAGGCCCAGACCGCCGTGTGCTGTGTGCGTATACAGGTAGGTGTTCGGCACCAAGTTTTTGAGCTTAAGCCATTTCGACTTAACAACCTTTCTGATCTCTTTATCTAGGTCGCTAAGGAGTGCGTATATATATATATATATATATATATATATATATATATGAGCGGCAATGTGTATGTTGGGGTCTTAAACGGCACTAGCAGAGGGACATACGTCACCACTATCGATACTCATCGACTTGTTTACCTGATTCTAAAACAATATTTTTTTGCGTGGAATTGAGCGCGTATTTTTTATGGCAAAAACGTCAATTGCGCGTTGTATTTTTATGGGCGAATCAAATTTCTCTCCGTCGGTCTCTCTCTGGTTAAAATCTGTTCCACCTGATGGGGCTATTTTTCTTGATGTTAAAAAATTGTGCAACTATGCCTGTACGAATGATTTGCTGCTACATGCAACGGTATGAGAAACTGGCAAACACGACCATATCGATGGCGCAATAGCCATAGCCAACAACCTGACTGCGTAAAATTAGTTTGTACAATTTCAAGCGAGGATGAAATGTGTTAATATGTTTTCGATCAGTCTTGATCGACCATTAGGAATAAAGCTCTATCCCGGAGGAGTGTGCTTGAATAGTGCGGAATATTTCAGTACGACAGTCCGTACGGCAAATCCCGTAAAGAATGTCCAAAACAGCAGTAAATGAGGACCACGTGACTCGTATGAAAGTGGGAAAAAATGTCAAAAATTCAAACATAACATATGCAATCGCTAGAGAAGACTTTGGACATGACGTGTCCCTCCATAAGGTGCTGCAACATCTCTTTGTACCGTGTTACTTACCCCGTGTTATATCATATACAGTTAATTTGTTAAAATCACCTTTGCTAGGTACATAGTCATATTTCATATATAAGACGAAAACGAGGTGAATGCACATCTGGCTCGAGTATTTTTAATCAAATGCAGCGACGCCAGTCTTCTGTGTACTCGTGACTCGTCACAGGCAACGAAACTGGTTAATTTTCCCAGATCTCCCAGTGTTGAGGCGGCGGAGCATCTCCACCGACAAAAGTAATACGTCAATGTCTTGGCAAGATCCGCTAGCAAAACGATGATCGCCATCTCCCTTTCTAGAGGTGAAATTGTGACAATTACACTACAAATTTTAATTCACTTTCAATGATGTTTTCACCTCAGTGTTTACTCTTAGCAATATTATACCTACAAATAAACTTATTATCAGCAATGTTAGACGCACGCATGCATGCTGGCGCCATAACTACGGCCTTAGAGACGGGTCGGAGCGTGGCGCTGGATTTATCTTTGGAGTAGAACAGATACGTAACGAAACCAACTCTTTCCCGTTCTCTCGGCCTCTCTCTTCCGCTCTCTGCGTGTGTCTTCCTATTTAGGCCAAACGATCTGTTTTTCGACAAACAAAGGGTTACTTTTTAAACTTTTTTGAGGCGCAAATCATATCCAGGGCTTCGAACGAGTCGTCCTGCAAGAGAGACCTGCAAGAGCGACAGAAAGCCAAAGCATCCAAAGTCAGTTCGTGGACTCTCTCTCCTTTTTAAGCGCTTGCCCTTCACCCCTGAAAGCTGTGGGGTGGGCCCCCCGTGGGTCCGTTAGTGCGTATGCGCCCGCCACCTTGTCGGCCACCTCTATGCTGAACGGCAGTGCTGAGACCGGACGCCGTCCAGCCGCCGACGGACGTGCCTGTACAAATGATTTCGACTAAGTCGCAGTAGTCAGCTATGCGAAGTCGTGGTCACCGTTTTCGTTCAATCATCAACGTCTTCTCCATTATCACCACCACTACCACCACACCATCATCATCATTATCCCTAAGACCATCCACACACCATCAACAGCATTACCACCATCATTGTCACGTTTGTAGTCGCCGTCGTCGTCGTCGTCGTCGCCAGAAGCGGAAGCCGTTGCAAGCGGCAACATCGTTTAGGCTTTTATGATGAGGGAGGCTATAGGCACCCCCTGTCACGTCGTGCCCCTTAACCCCCGTCCCCATCTTCCTCATGACTACCCCTCCTCACGTTTGTGCGGCACACTGTGCTCCCGCCCACTCGACGGCTCAATGGATGGACGACATCGAATGCGGAGCTGGCCAAGGTGGTGGCGCGTTCGTTCGTTCGTTCGTTCAAACGTGGCACAGACACATTTAACCCGCCACATGTGGCGACATGACTATTTGCTGCTGCTGCTGCCGCTGCTGATGCCGCAACTGCAGGTGCTGCAGCTCATGGTGACGCTTCTGCCCTAGCGGCGACGGAGGCTGCTGCTGGGTGACCAAGAATACACAGCCAATGGACGGCAGAGCCAAAAAGATGGGTCAGGTAAAAGGGCAGTTTTTGCCGAAGACGAAGGGCCAACACCCACCATAACAACACTACACCTCAACACAAAAAGACGGGAGGTGGAACAACCGCAGGCATTGGCAATTATTGCCCGAGCCAGGACAGAAGAATGGACGGACATACAGACGGCTTTGGATATTATGGCAAAAGACTTATGCCTCGGCTCGAATATAAAGGCAAATTACTTCTGCTTTGGCTTGGATATTATGGCAAATTACTTCTGTTTCGGCTCGGATATTATGGCAAATGACTTCTGCTCCGACTCGGATATTATGGTAAATTACTTCTGCTATCGTTTCCTTTCAGTTTGCTTCCCTTCTTGATATACGCCGCGCATAAACGACGCCTCAGCGTCGCCATTTCGATTATTTCTAGACTAGGACCACACTAAACCACGTCTGTACGTTTGCTGCTGCTGCTGCTGCTGCTTCTGCTACGGTTGCTACTGCCGCTGCTATTGCGGTTCCCCTCCAGCTACCTACTTGCGCTGGGACTCTGATTGGTGTTGAAGCCGCTGCTGCCAAAGTACCCCCGTGAAGGCGCCGCCGCCCGCGCCGCCGGTACTGCGTAGTGTCTTCGAAAACGACACTCGCTCACGCCGGCCGGCCGATTGTAATTTTATTGTAGCGTGCACTGACGACGACGACGACGACGGGGGCATCGACGTGAGGGGTTCCTGTCGAAGGGGTAGAAAAGAGGCGGGCCACAGGGAATAATGGGCCGGGCTGGAACGAGACAAGACACCTAACGAATGGAACGTCCTCGGCGGCGGCGGCAGCGGCAGCAGCGGCGCCTATCACAACGAATAACGCCCGGCGGTGTTCTCATTCCACGCCAAAGCTGGCTGACTGTCAGTCGCGCCCGTCGCGAAGGCGATCGTCCTTACTTACACATCGCTCTTTCTCTCACCTGCGCCACAAGCCCTAAGTGGGCTGACTTCATGGGATTGCGGGGTGGGTTGATGTGCATGTGTGCGTGTGAGAGCGTGGGCATCTACCTTTTTCTCTATCTTCAGTCGAGCCGCGCCGTGTCGTCGGGTCGCGTCGCACCGAGCCGTTCACCACCTATCCTACTGCGCTAGCGAGATAGCCACTACTTACCTACACAGTGGCGGTGGTGGTGGTGGTGGTGATGGTGTCGCCATGGATTGTGTCGCCAATCTCCTCACGTACACATTTGGCTTTTTATCCCATCCCACATACATCGACGTGAGCCCACGCGCACAGACATACCCACTTGATCGTAGACACATACACAGACAGACGCGCAGGCATTCACCCTGATGCGGGCTTCGGCCATTCGCTTTTCAGCTTGCAGTTTTTTCGTCTGCGGTTTGCCTCTGAGTTTTGCGGCTGCTACTGCTGCTGCTGCGCGAAGCTAAACCAGTGGTTTGTAGCTACTTCGTATAGCTAAAGAACTATGCTGAATGTGGTATATATATATATATATATTTATACATGCTTTGAGCTACCAAACATTGCAATTCACCGCGCGAGAAGTTGTTTGTTTTGCAGTTCTTCACTACGATTGTATTGTGCGCGTATATATATATATATATATATATATATATATATATGTCACCCTTTTATATCAGGGCCGTTTAGAGCAGCATTTATTCAATACCTACTAAGTGTTTGCTTTCCAATGGAACAATCTTTTCTTTGTAATATCGACATCTTTGTAATATGGACCCTCCTAACATTTGGTTCCGAAGCCAGATCCTCCGACAGGTGGCCCTGGCTTCTGGAATTTCTGGCCTGGATCTCCGCTGTTCCCATAGTTTTGCTTTCGTCGTCGAGACTACTGGCCTTACCTGACAACTTGTAACTCAAGACACGGAACATTGAGCTATAGTAAATTGCTATTTGCCTAAGGCTCGCTCTTCAAAAAAAATAGTGTGGTATCTCCAGCTAGATTATCCTGCAGTCAAGTGCTATGCTGTAATGTCTACGCTGTGATAAGTAAAATTTATAAGGGACACCACAGAGGACTGACGCAAAATTCAGTGTATACTGGATGATGCACTTAGAGTCAATTTCTCTAAGAGGCGAAGTAATTCTGTCCGTGACTTCTTAGGTCAATTTAACCTACTCACTATGGCAAATTATACATGCTAGGGCTTTAACCTTTAGCATATAACATTTCGCGCGGTACCTACGTAGATCTCGTTTCCACTAGTTTCTACGCCCAGTCGAACGTCAGCTAGGCGTGCCACAACTTCCGCAGTGCCTTCAGTTTTGCCTTGATGTCTAGTCAACATACAATTGTATGGCGCCTTCCTGAAGCGTGTACCTGCGTTTCTAAACACATTAGATGCGTCACAACGAAGCATCTCTTTTCTCGCCAAATAGAGCAATGGCTTACAGTATAAATCAGGCCTGTGGTCACTTAGATTGGATAGTTACATTTACATTCACGTGCTTTTACCTATTGTTGTTGTGCACTATGAAGATGCTGCGCGAGTGTACTACTTCGTGTGCGTGTATATCTGTGTGCATATTGTCTCACTTATTATTGGGCGTTCTAACAAACGTACCAATTGCTACCAATAGAGTTCCTTGTGATGATGAATTTTCATTATGAGTTTCTTTTGTGTAAAGTGCTTATACGAAAATTTCATTGGATTTGGTCAAGTGTACTATTCCGCTGCGTTGTTTGATTCACCTTGTTTCAATCGATTTTTATTTACCGAGAACATACGCGTTGTGAAATGCAGTTCCGTTGAATAAACCACGTTTAAAATTGAATATATATATATATATATATACAAAGTGTTGATCGTCCTTGTTTGTAGCGTCAATTAGTAGGTGCCATTAACCACTAAAAATAGAGTATTAGATTTGCATGGGTCCTTTCAGCTACCCGTCATGAAAATATGACTTTCATTATTTTTTTAATTCACTTTGAGGCAACCTAATTTTTAACGAAATACAAAAAAGAAGATCTAAGTATTCAGAGAAGACTTTGTTGATAAAGAAACAAACGCCTTTATTCTTGGTTTCTAACATTTTGCATGACTGAACGAATACAATACGTATTATTTTGATATCTTTCTAACGTCAACATAGTTTATGAAGTTTTGGTACACACATACTCCTTTGTACAGCTCTGGCAAAAATAATATTTCAAATGAGCTAAGAAAGAGACTCATTTAGCCTAACACATTTTGAAACTCCAAATAGGTAACGAATGTTAAATGCCTAATTTATTTATCAGACAGTGATGTCTAATATATGCTTGCTTTTTACAAAATAGTTTAGTAGACTATATTTTTGGTACCTCCTCTCTAAGGACGCTTCCCGTTCTCAATGTTCTTCTCTGTTGTTCCAACATCATGCCAACAAAATTATTATTTTACCTACACTTGAATCACGCCATCTAATTAAATTAACTGCGCACCATAGTTACCACAAATGTCTATTTTTCTTCACATTTAGCGATTTGTTGTTTTCTCATCAAGTATGCGAAGCTTAGGCGGAATAGAAATGTTATTTTTTTGTTAGGCCTAAGGCCCCATAGAATTATTTTTGTTAAAATATGTCCAGTCGTCACCGATGTTGAGACATACAAACATAGTTTTTTTCTCACTATGGAGCTGTTACGATTATTAGTTCCACCTGAATGTATCGTTAAGCATAAATTCATAGAAAGAAGACAAACACAATTGTCACCACGACCCACAAGAAAGGAAACTGATACGGATATATAACCACACTGTGCATATCTCACTTACATGTTATCCTTCACTGCACAATAGACGTAAATACAGGACGTCGAAAATGTTTATATCGTAGCACCAATAAATGCTTACGTTGCTTAAACAAGTGCGCAAAACGTAGTATAATTATCCCAAACAACCCCATGCGACAAAACTTAAGGTCTTCAATTTTTCTACTCTTGACTGGAAACCGCCTCAGTCAGTCTCACGTCGCAGTATCACTCCACGTGGAAAATAGATTTTAATTTATATTTAAACGCCTCTATGGAGTACATTTATAATCATTATTCAAGAACTTAAAAGAATTTTGGAAAATTTCAACAAATCGTTATCTAGTATTTACCCACTGTCAACTGTGCTCGAAAATCCATTGTATATGTAGACCATTGAAGTCATTTTGGCTGCATACGACAATCCTACTTGAGCTCTGAGAAAAAAAATGTATGAATAACTTCACCATTTAATATAAGGCATTCCAAGGATCCAAACCAATATATTTAACCACAGACAGCCAAAAAAGTATGCATGTAAAAATCTATTTACCTGTTTGGTTTGAATTTACTCGGCCCAAAGTGTGATCCTTGGACTCTATATCGGCACCTGTTTTTTGACATAATTTCTTTAAGGTGTTTGCAGTCAGATGCGTTCTTATGACATAGTTTCTGTTTATTAATCATTATATTTAAAATTTAATGGAAAGAGGGACACACTGGTCCAAAGTTACTTTCTCTTTGAATGGATCAATTTGTTATTTGCCTGACGTTTATACCTAAATACACATATCAGCCTTTTATATCAGAAGCGTGACGACATATGCGGACATAGTCGCTGGCTCCAAGCGGTATGGTTTATCATCTACTCTCAATGAGATCTGAAGACTCCTAGTCGGAGAATTAGTTTCTCAAAATGTTAAATTAGGGTGTTGCTGCTCCACTATCCAGGGCCATGCACACTTGTTGCTCTATGTGATTTCACTTGAGGAGCTTATGTGCAATTGGTTTACAAATACACAAAGTACGTCTCAATAGCGCCTGGAAATCAGCAAGCATTTGGCTTTAACGTTAGATTCTGGTGGAGCGTGTTTCGCCTAAAACCTGGGCTTTTTCCTGAGCTTATAGTGTCTTCGCTTCAGCACCTCACTCAACACCTCATTGAATCCGAAGGTGTCTAGACAACAGGGCTCCGTCAGTGGTCTCGCATAGTTACGCTCCGCCGGCTCCCCTGGCAGTCTTTCCTGTTCAAGGACTTCATCTTGTCTGTCGCATGGTCCGATAGATACGATGAGTCAAACATGCTCTTACAACACAAGGACCATCTGACCGACTGGAACAACACCGACCTTGGGCATTTCTTTCAGTCATGCGAAACTGGTCGTATATCGCTGCCCGCCCCACTGTTTGGGCTCCCGTATCACTTTAAATTATGTGCTCAACAACACCGCTGTCGTGATTGACGTTATGAACGCATGACAGACATCCATGCTTCACTGTCTTCATATCTGCTTCACGCAAACGCGTGCATGTGCTCCATGTTGATGGTGGCAGTAGTAGAAGTAGGCATATATAGTAAAAGAGAGCAGCTGCAGAAAAGTATCGAGACCAGTCATTAAAAAAGCTATGGACGTGCTAACTTTTGCGGTTGCGCTGTCATTACGCCATTATTGTTGTTGTAGTTGTTGTTGCTGCCGCCACTGTCTTATTTCTAGTCATCATCGTAGCAGGAACAGCAGTAACGTTTTGCAGAATCTCGGGGTTAGGGCTCCCACTCCCGAAGGGGTCGCATGCAGGACAGTTTTTGTGATCTTGTGGCAAGTAGTTCCCTGAACTATGTAGGCTGGAAGGTGTTAGTGGTTGTCGGTGTACGGTTGCGGTGACGGTGTATTCCCCGCCCAACCCCAACCCCAACTCCAACCCCCGTCACCCCGGCTGATGTTCAACTTCACGCCCAGGCAAGTCAGCGTTATCGCGATTCTCGCCGGTAGGGCCCACTTCCCCTCGTCGGCAGTTCTCTCGTTGCCCCTCGCATTATTCGGCCCACTGAAGCGGCATGTCGAGCGCAGTAGGAAGCAAGCCAATGGTACTGTTACTTGCCGCGGGTGAGTGGCCGCGATGTGGCAGCCAGTCGAACGAAGAAGAAGCCGGCATCAATTCGAGCCGGTTCACATCTTGCGGCTTTTCTATGTTTCTCTGTCTCTGTTCTCTATATTTTCCTCTCTATTGTTTGGGACGTTGACTGAGACACGTCACCACTGTCGAGTTAAGTAAGCAGACAGCAGAGAGTGGCGGTGGAAATCTCCATATTGGTTTGTTCTGTGTGCTTTCGGATAAAAGCTCGTCGTTCCACGGTGTGTTTGTTGTGCACACCTGTTGTGCTAGTGTGCACGTACTACTGTAGTCGCTTTAAACTGAGAAAAATGTATTCACAGAGCGAGGCGTCTATGGAAAATCGGGGGGGCGGGGGGAGAGGTGGTATAAGAAAGGAGATTGTGCTACCGCAATCGCAACGGCAATGGGCAGGTAGGACAGTAAAGAAATTTCCCTATGCTGTGCTAAGCGTTGGAATTGTTCGGTTGTCGGCACAATTTTTTAGCAGAAAGTTAAATCAAGGGGGCGTAAGACCAATAAGAGCAGCAATAACAGCGACAACAGCAGTAGCAACAACAACAACGACAATAACAACAAATAGAAGCGCCATCTAATAATAATAAAGTAAGTGTTACCGCTATCATGCCTAAACGGGACAGAATTTTAGATAGAAACTGTGTTAAACTTACAGTGGTTTGGAGGATTATTGCGCTGGTCATAACTGTAATCTTCCGGGGTGTCGCCGGTTCGATTCCTGTTTCTCAAGGACATTTTTTTCGGCGATGCTCATTGAGAATAGAGTGTGTACTCAAGTATACATGGCAAGCGAATACAAAATCTCTCCATCCGTACGTATATATCGTTAGATATCAGTTGCTATGAAAGACTACTTAAGTATTGAATTAACATCAATGATATGCCGTGAAACATTATAGAATGACCCGTGGCTTTGTTAAACGCTTTCCTGGTACGAATACTATAAAAACAATCATAATCTCCAACCCTATGGTTGTTTATTGGAAGCAATACCCAATAAATACCGTTAAAAATGCCATGTACTTTGCTTTGCCATTACGCGAAATTCCAACGCCAATTTTTAGTGGCGCCAGTAGTCCTGCTTTGGCAAACGTTGCGCGTCAACATAAATTCAGGTACGCAGGCGGTCTTTGGCTAGAGGCAGACAGGCAGGTTAAGCTGGAAGATCCCAATTTGGTGTGGGAGCTGGTGCGGCACTCCTAGCTTAATTTCTAGTTAGCTAATGATACCCCGTCTCCGATTCGTTGTCTGTGGCAGTTCGTATCTACCCTTCCGAAGAATCAAGAGTTGCACGTAGAATGGTACGGCATGGCAATTAAGGCAATATCTGCCATCTCTCAAACTGTTTTCTGCACCGCTTACCACCTCAACCGACTTCACAGCCGATGGCACAAATGTCGTTGCGTCGACGTGAAGTTTTATTGGCGTAAAACATGCCATTCTGTTCTCACATCTACTGCCACGATGCTCAAATAATATCTACGTCGGGGCCCGGAGCCCTGAGCCTTGTAAACTCTAAAAATTAGCGGCGTAATTTTGGATAACCGTTGCAGTGAAAATGCAAACCAATGCTCGTACATAGCATCTAAAAACACCATAGTATTGGCTGGGAGATGCAGCGACAACGTCGTATGGAAAAGCTCAATCTAAGATACAATTCAATCCTATATTGAAAGTAGTAAGAAAGAAATCGGCATTACCCTTGCCAGGACTTTCAACCGGGCGTATGAGATGTGCTTGAGTCAAACTCAAGCAACACCACGCATGCACATGTCGCCAATCGAAATATTTCGATTAAATATTTGTTTCTTAGCGCCCAGATTCCATCAATGAAAGAGCCCCTCGGTATGTGCGCCAACAGCCTTCTACGCCCTAGCACCATGGGAACGAAGTCGTCTGCTAGTGTGGGACGCGACGGTCTCATGTGCACTCGCCAACAGTTACATTGCGCGCACAAGTCGGGAAGCTGGCGCGAGCGCACGTCTTGCTGAAAGTCGCAAATTGTCGAAATACAGGGAGCTTTCGCCGCAGTACATAATTCAGCCGATCGCCGTGGAAACGCTAGGGCCTATGGGTGAGGCGACCATCAAGTTCCTTAAGGAGCTTGGAAAGAGGGTAACTGCTGTGACAAAGGATGCGCGAGCCGGGGAGTACCTGGTGCAGCGTATCTCCATAGAAGGTTCAACGTGGGTAACGCAGTGGCGGTAGTGGGGTCGCTTCCATCGCCGGGGTAAGGACTGCCAGAGAATGCCGTAGCAGTACCAATTATTATTGACTATTAACATATGAAACATTAAATAAACTTATCGTACTATTTATTAAACATTTGTTTTCTTAATAATAAGTGTAGACCGCCGATGACTTCGAACACTCCTTTACACAGTGTTTGTTCTCTTGTCGCCATGAAAATTCGGGGCGTAACCTGGCATAGAGGACCGGATCCGTCTGACAACCTCTGGGCCACTTCCTTGCAAAAACTTATGTTCAGTAACAGACATTATGAAAGTAAAACGCAGTGTGAAGGCAACAAAATTACGCCTTAAAACAATGGAAAAGCTGAGCTTGAATGAACAGCGAGAAAAGCTTTAAAAAACTAAACGATTTACACTGAGCACGGCTTACAATAAATATTTCACTAGGAAATATATATGCGACTTAGCTTAGTCTATTGTTATTCCAATGCAAATTTGTCTGAATGAGAAAATGATAAAGTTTTCGGTTGGTCAAAACTGTGGCTCTCATAATAGTAAGCGATTGAGAAGTGTGAGTACACTGTGTGGGACGGTGGTGATAGAATAGCTACGCAGAGTAACGCACTTGGTTCCCCTGAACGCCTCGAGAGACACACAAACAGGTGGTAACGTTAGCAAAACCCCATGCACCATTCAGCCATGACAAGCCAAGTCACGGGGACCACTAAAAAAACGCTGTTATGAGGTCAATAAAAAGCCTCATGATCACAAAAGGTGCATTGCGGAACAAACTTGCAAACTTAATTGCGTCCTCATTGTGCGAGCTAATATTACTAGCTTCGAACCCAGCTCAGTTTTGTAGGGAAGCCATTGTAAGTTTTCTCTTCATTTGAAAAGGCATTCAGCCATACTTATCTGAAACAATACGGAGAGCAAGTAGCTATAGCATCCTTCTCTCGACAGGTTGTATTCATTGCCTCAAGATTACAACTCAAGGATATTTTCACAACTGAATTTTAGTCCGAGTCCGTAAAGCTGATGAGAGCTTACCGGATTAATTAGACATGCAATGTGTTTTTCAAAAATTTAGGAGCAACAGTTGCGCTATTATAACCCGTAGCGGGCAATTAATAGTATGAATAAGAGTAAAATAATATGGGAATGTTTATTAAACTTCGACCATTGTGTCTAATCTGTCATTGGTGGTTTCAAGAAAGCATGTGAGTCGT
>QVRM01002935.1:0-46600 GCA_003439945.1 Dermanyssus gallinae | reverse complement strand
AGACTGGTTGGACCCGACCTTCGTGCCAGGGGGCGGGCAGGACTTCCTCACGGGCATGAGCGATAGAGCGACTACGGCGCGAAGAAGGAGCAACTAGGTCGACGAGCAGCATCGCCGTGAAGCATTTTATATATTCTTCTAAATTATAATGAAATAAATATATATATATATATATATATATAGAAGGAGAATAACCACTAATAATTAACACAAGGTTCGAGGAGCACACGTTGAGAGGAAGAGAGGAAGTAAATTCCAGGCAAAGCAGCAACAGTGTCAGTAACGGTCATCGCTCAATACTTGCGTTGATTACGAGTGCGCAGGAGAGAGAGAGGGAGTCCAAGTGCTGACCGCTCAAAGAGGTGGCTCACGAAGCTTTTGTTGTTGCTGCTGCTGCTGTAGTTGTTGTTGTTGTTTTTGCTGTCGTTGTTGTTGTTGCTTTTGCTGCTGTTGTTGTCGTTGCTGCTATAGTTGTTGTTGTTTGTTGTCGTTGTTGTTGTTGCCGCTGTGATTGTTGTTCTTTTTGCTGTTGTTGTTGTTGCTGTTGTTATTTTTGCTGTCGTTCTTGTTGTTGTTGCTTTTGCTGTTGTTCTTGTTACTGCTGTTGTTATTGTTACTGCTGTAGTTATTGTTGTTGTTGCTACTGTAGTTATTGTTGTAGTTGCTGTCGTCGTCGTTGTTGTTGTTGTTGCTAGCGGCACTGGAGCTACTGCGTATCGTGCCGATGGTGTTGAGGGCTCGGCGTGAGACCGTGAGCCCGTCGATATCGCCCGATGGCCATGTGACGACGCCAGGGGGGCACAGGGGGGTTGTTCTTCGTTTGTTTGCTGATGTTTCTACGCTCGCTCGACACCACCTGTTCGTCGCTCATGATCGATCGTTGTGCGCCAGCAGCATCTTCGCTAGCAGCACCTGTAGCATGGTGCAGCTGCTGCATCATCCTCATCATCGGCATCATTACTTGGAACTTCTAGTTTCTCGATCGCGGCAGTGGCAGTGTTGTCATGACGGACGCCCCCCTTATCTGAATCACGTCTCACCAAAGCACGACGGGTTCCTCATCACCAACGAAAACAACAACAGTAACAAGCACGTTGACGACAAATGGGCAAGCAAACTGACAAGACCAGGGTCAGTTCCGACGAATAGTATCAATTCATAGCAAATATATATATATATATATATACGAGTATATATACGTTGGCAAGACGCTCTGCACTTCAAATATTACGCCTAGCCGACGGTTAGCTCCCATCGCAGTGTCTCCGTACTCGCTCTGCCCAACAGCAGCCGTGTTACCACAAATTAGACCGAATAGTATCAGTTCATGGCAAATATATATATGTGTGCATTATTTCTCCTTTTTTATTATTCTCTTAGGCACTAAACAGAATACATAAACAAATTCAGTAGCAAGAACAATTCTTTACATCCTTAGTATTTGCTACAACGGCTTGCCCATTTGTTCTCTTTCCAGTGAGATAGCTAATGCAATAAAATGTTTTCGTTAGACGTTCAAACATAAATAATTAAACCCTTGTCAAACGACTCTTACGCTCTCTCTTTCTCGCACGTCTTCGAGACTTTTTGCCAGCCCCAGCAAATATAGATTCTTTGTTTTGTCTAGGCTCTTAACAAAGTTTCGGATGCTATAGGTATCGCTTTGAGTTATGTCGGAAAACAGCATACTAAGCCGTCCAAAAGGTTAATTGAACAAAAACTGAAATGTTTTATTAAAACACGTTTTTGTTTGGCTTATATCTACTCCCCGAAAAGCTCAATACATTTTTCCATCGATATTTCACCGATATTTCAGAGATTTTAAGCCTCCTTTTGCTTCTAAAAACCCTAGCCATCACCTTTCCGGCCGATGCCGTTGTCTGCACCTTTTGGCATCAACCAAATCAATCAAACAAATCATATATATATATATATATATATATATATATATATATTCGTATTTGATATTCTTCACTCATTACGGTTTTCAGCACATTAAAGAGGAGGCCTTTTCGGAGGCCCTTCACCGGCTGCGCACCATTGGCCAAGTGCTTCTTGGGTATCGGCAGTGTAGTGGTGGATCCACTTTGAACCGGATTTACAAGTGGATATAGGTGAAGATCCAAACTCTGCTGTACTGAACGAAGTGCGTTTTTAAAATCTAGCTCAGAAGCTCGATTTGATCGATCAGATTTACCGCACATCCTACTTGTTAAACCTATAAGAAAAAATATAATATTAGAACATCTTTGACTGTGTCAACTTCGGAGCTAATTATGAGATCTGTAGCCAGCCTCACAACAGTCAACCCACACGCAATTAATCGAATGGCTCCATCTAGATTTTTAATGGGTGATAAACAGATTAGGAAAATTATGCGTAAGCGATAAATGCCGTCACACATTTATTTTTATAATTGTTCTGCAGAAAGATACCACGAATATAACGAAACAGATTAGTCTTTTTAGTTTTCTAAACAGCTTAGTACATCTTCAAGGTGGAGTCACAGCGGAAGCGTCAATGTCTCTTGGAAAAGAGAAAATTGTTGCATAACCTACGAAACTGTTACAGTAAAAAATAGTTTATAATGGTGGTGAAGCCTCTAACATAATCGCATCTTCGGTCCGTGACCAGAAGCCGCACTTGGGCAGTGATATTATCATTTCGGCTTAACGAGAGCTTACCCACTAAAGCAGGCCACTTACTGTTCATCAATTTGTGCCATTATGGATGCGACGTTTAAAGCGATCGCACGACTCCTTTAGACGTGCGTATATGCTCGTCGCCAAAAGCTTGTTAGACCTTTTTAATGACATCCACCTTTATATCGCCAAACTTTCAGCCAATATTTTGGCTCAACATTGCTGTTCAAATCATTCTATTACTCAGGAACCAGTAACAGTGACAATTCGACAGACCCTCACACGGTCTCTCACGGACTTCACGCCCCCCATGCGCACGGGTGTCCCTACTCTCTCCAATAGAATATTCAAACATCTTTCCTGCCAATATTAATAAAATACTCATAATTATCGTCATCAACATGAACTTCAGTGATGTACTTCGTAACCTAGATGTATCGATCAGCGCAGTTGGAATTCGCTGAGTTTACTGCGCAATCTTTAATTTGGTTTCAGTGAGTATTCATTTGCGACTAGGAGACTCTGCTAATGACTTTTCCTCAATGAACCCCCACAATGAGCTTATCACAACTACAGTCACTGGTGGTGTTAAATGAAACCGTATTTCTTACACGTTACAGCTCTGAACATCGGGTATGTAAGAAAGGATCATGACCACAGTGAGCTAACTGGCTTGATTGATGTTAAAACCGTTCAAAATAGTTCAAGCATCACTCATCTGCAGCCACGGGACGCGCCATTGAAATACCTGTACGACAATCTGAAGATGTGATTTAAGATTGACTACATATATATATATATATATATATATATAAAAGTAGATGCTGCCGAAGAAATCGGAGGAGACCCTGAGTCGGTTCGCACCGGCATGACTGGGACTTGCTTGCAGACAATGCTGACATATAATGCAGTTATTGGAGGCGCAGTATCAAAGCGAGGGCTGAGACGATGATATCCGCATGATTAAAAGAGAACAACTCCCTCCCCCCACCCGCCCGCTTCAAGTTCCCGTTTTCTCGTTTCGCCATTTGAAGTCGTCTAAAGATATCGTTCGGCGAACCTCGAAAAAAGAGGTAACTGAACGCATCTCTGCACCTTAACAATGCCTTCGGGCGCAGCGTCGGGCAGCATGCGCTCACCATTTACCACACAAGACGTGACCGGCCCATGCCGGAGAAGACGTAATCGAGCGATGGCGTAATCGAGTGTGCTGTGAGCAAACTGCCACGCTTAACGTGCCTGACTCGATTTGACGTTGACCGGCTCACGCGGCGGCAACTGACCCGGGACGAGCGGTTGCGGCGTTGCTTCTGCTGTTAGAAGTAGGGTTAACACACAAGCTGACATTGAATTTCCGGCAGAACCAACCGACGAGTTCAAACGACGGATCTATCAACAATTTGCAATTTGCAAGCGAACGAAGCGTCAAAGAATATTGGCCAAACCACGTCATCTCGTCTCCTTTAGCAGTGTAGCACATAAAGCGTTTTGTTATTTTTCATTATTTGACTTTGTAGCACTGTGGCATTTTGTTTTTTTAGAGAAAGGCTGTAATTTGGCTATAGGCAATAGTAGTTTGCGTCTATAGTGCTGCGCTACGTACGGAATCGCTACGGTGTTGTCTACTGGAGTTGCTGATACACAACTCGAATAATAATAATAAGACATCGGAAAACGAATCGATGACGTTACGGGCGATCGACGCGAGGCCATATTTTTGAGACAGATGATGTCTTTGGCCGTGTGTAGAGGGAACGTGGCTTTCATTATAGGCGCCATGAACTGACAGAAAGCGAACCGAGCAGGATAAACATGATTTAAACGTTCATACCTCACAATTATATTAACTAAATAATAATAATAATAATAATAATAATTGTGCCGAGGAAACGCCGGCTGTATTGTCGGTTCCATGGAATAATATTTAGGAGTTAGAAGAAGACAAGGAGTACACGTTCACACCTCACAATTGTAACATTTAAACAATATTAATAAATAATAATAATAATAACCGTGCGTCCTGGAACCCGTCGGACTGGATAGGGAAGGCGGAAAGGGACCCGACGGTCTGACCTTAACCCCGTTCGAGAGCGGTTGCATGCTGGTTTGGGACGCGACAGTTACTGACTCATTAGCCCCTTCAATGGTTAGTGCTGGCGCGGCCCGGGCCGGATATGCTTCAGCTCTCGCCGAGGCAGGCAAGGTAAGAAAATACCAGAACATCGGGTACCCGTACGGGTTCTACCCACTTGCCTTCGAGACACTTGGCGGGCCGGGTCCGTCCACTCGCGGTTTGCTACAGAAGGTCGGGAAGCGACTAGGTCTAGCCAGCGGTGATAGGCGAGCGGGCGAATTTCTCAGACAGCGTCTGTCGCTGGATGTGCAACGGGGCAACGCGGCTTCGGTCCGGGGAACCCTCCAGAGATGGTTGGTTCCTACATTGGACCCTTCGTAAACGTGCACACGTTCGCAGGGACCCAATTGTCATGTTCCCACCGTCGGTGATTAATAACAATAAATAGTTTTATATTATTTTATATTTATTTGTAGCGGCAAAGATTTGATAATTTGCATAATAATAATAATAATAATAATAATAATAAAATGCATGATTGTTATTTATTTTGTTATCAAAGCATGTCAGTAAATGTATAGATTGAACTCTTTTAAATATATCAGTTCCTCTAGGCCTCTTCTCTTCGGGAGTGTGTCAAGAATCATTCTCTCTCGGCGATGCTCTGGCCAGTTGTCCGTCTTATGGCCATAGCCTCCCGTCCCCATACGGCTGATGTCTACATAATGAACTCCTCTATATGAATGTGTTCGTTTCCCAAGACTTCGTAGTGACGAGTCTTGTCCCTCTCTACTTTGAGTGCAACGCCGCCTAATATCGTCTGTTCTTATGCTTTCTTCGTCACACAGATGTGTCGACTCGACGCGTACGGCAAAGCCCGCCAGTCTGAAGGCTTTAACAAGCACATCACATTTTCAGCGTTGATGTGTGCCTACTTCATGGGAGCCGCCTCCTTATAGCTCAGTTGTTAGCCTTGAAGCGCCATGTTCGTGAAACACAAGAACATGAATGATTCGCAAAAACATTAAGGCCCAGGCAGGGGTTGTATGCGGTTCTAAACTACTAAAGTACGATGACAAGGTTGTCATCTGGACGGACGTTCAGCCAAAGACCGCTCTTCGGTCTAGATGTGTGGGCGAAACCGATTGAACTCATCAGGCTTGTGGCTAGGAAGCCTTCGTTTGCGTCCGGAAAATGTCGTCCTACGCCCTTTGCTTGCCCTTATGTCCTTCTTCTGGGGCTGAGTCGCCAAAGGTGAGCTGCCACTTCTAAACGGTCTCGCCTTGAAAAACTACTAGGGGAGTCTTGTCTGAGAAGGGCCCGAACCATTTTCTGACGGACGAACGTCGACGGTAGAAATCCAGATAGAGCAAAGCTGGAGGGCCTTCTCCGTCCGAGACCACCCCGAGGCGGCTGACCGACAACTGCACCTGGAAGCGCGCAAACGTATCGAGAGAGAAATGTTCAGACACACCTCCGCACATTGCAACAAGACCAAAGCAACCTCTTAAAGGTGTGCGAGCATCTAGAAGGCAGGACTTGCTCTCAAGAAGTATGTGACCGACCCTTTGTACACCAAGCGAATGACACAGCAGACAGGAAGCAGCCTGGGCGCTAACCAGGGGCAGACGAGCGTGCATTCGCGAGACAGAAGACACCATACATAGTGCGACGAGACTCCAAGAGAGCGGCTCTAAGGAGTTTCAAGGCGTCTGAGACTGTGTCGGCGAAGGTCGCGGAAGCGCCCTGTTTTTCATCGTCCGTCATTCCTTGGTGAAACTATTTGCATTTACTGGCGTTTATCTTTAGTCATAATAATAGCAGTAGTAGAAGTAGTAATAATATTAATAGTAGTAATATATATATATATATACAAGGCGCAACAAATTTGATAATCCATAAAAGGAATTGTAGAGCTCGTTAAAGCAAATATTTTTTAATGGAACATGGTTTCTGAGAAGTCTTGTTTCGGAGTGAGAGTGAAAACGCATAAATTACCTGCTCAGATAAACCACTCGTCAGAGCTCTAGAAAGAACACAAAACTATATATTATCTTACAGTACCGGCTCGAACGTGTCTCCGCGAACATTTCGGCTGAATTGGTCGAACTCATTTCTCTCATTCTAGTGCTCCACTCTTTCGAGGAGGCCATATCGATGTGATCGTGTGACGAAGCTATCCACAATAACAGAACAACCATCTAGTATAATGTTGATACAGGACGGCGTCAGAAAGATGACATGACAGCCGACAGAACGCATTGACACCATCATAAACAACCCCGATTTAGGCTGCTCAGCTACATGCTAACGACATTAAACCACGTTTACTACTGCCGACCTGACCTGAAGACGCCATCATCAACAATAGGCCCGACATAGGCCCGCTCAGTCTCATGTTAACTACATCAATGCATCTTCGCCGCCGCTTCTAAATCGCGCTCTAACCACACACATCTATGTTAAGATAAGCGCCCCACAGGAGTTATAAACATTGAAAACAACCTACGCTACCATGATGCGTGCCCGAATCGAGCAATCAGCAAAGAACACCGGTGGAACATTCGAGTCTCTGGAGTGAATAAATAGACCGAGAGAAGACTGGTCCAGTGCCATCTTCTTTGCGATTGTGCTACGTGCAAGACGTATCCCTGTGTATGTATTGTTCTTTCTGTTGAAATCCTGATTCGTTATTGTTACCGTGTCCGGTTCACAGAGGCCGAGAAAGTTAACATCTCTCACATTTATGTTGAGGCACGGTATAACGCATGCCAGGCGCAACGGCTATACCAGATGCGTTACCCGGATAGACACTTACCAAGTACTCCCACGTTTGCGAACATACATCGTCACGTACGTGAAACTGGATCGTACCATGACCGTCACTAAGAGGCGGGAAGACCTAGGACAGCAAGAACATCAGCCATGGAAGAACGCATCCTTCAAGCAGTAGCCGATCGTTCCTGTGTAAGTACGAGGCAATTGGCCCGAAACGTTGGTGCGAGTCACAGTACCGTCCACAGGGTACTAAGAGCCCAACAATTACATCCGTACCGACGGCAGCAAGTTTAAGCTCCACAGGCCGTACCTAAGAGCAAAACGCCGCTGACGGGGAGACTTCTAATCAGCAGAACAGAAAGACGACCGCACGAACGCCACATTCGTCTGGATAAACCTCGCTGCTGATGCCGTTCTCGATGAACGCCTGGCATAAACTTTCCAAAAGTCCAACGAAATCTCTGCAGGCGCTACCAAATGTGTATAGTGGCTCGCAGAGACACGTTCGAGCCGGTACTACTGTGAGCTAATAAATAGTGGTGTGTTTTTTTTTAGAGCTATGATGAGTGGTTTATCTGAGCAGGCGATTTATTATGCATGCACTCAGTCTCGACACGTTTGCCGAAAAATCGTTATTACTTCGCAACCGAACAATGGTCTGTCTTGGTTTCCGTTAACCGAGCCGTGAAATGAGTCCAAATGTCGTAACTCCGCTTAATTCACTTGCTAAGACACGAATCTTGCTAGTGTGGCTGTATCATTTTTCGCGGTGTAGCTGTGTCAAATATAAGGATCTCGTGTTTCAAAGTAATCCGAGGCTCTAAATGTAGATGAAAGTCTGCTTTTTCTCTATTAGCGAGTATCATTGTGTCATTTTTACATGATAGGTTATAATAAATGCGTGCAATATGGCAAATATTAAATAAAAAAAGTTAAAAAAAGAAAAGAACGCCGTCAATCTTGGCTCCGCTGTGGCCTCTAAGAGCTTCTTCCCAAGCTGTTCTATCAGTTTGAGTGCACCCCCATTGCCCCAAACGCTCGGTGGCTCGAAACCGAACGCGATTTCAACGTGGTCTTCAAGAAGATGCGCGTATTGGCGCGGTTTGTACATCTCCCGTTGGTGAATGACGTGACCGACGCCCGCGCTGGCTAGTGCATGATACTACTCGAGAGCGTAGGTGTCGAAGACATTGGCGTCCCACTCCGGCGGCCGATTGTGGTCCCAGTCCCGGCTAGTAAGGCCATCCGGTCGACATCTGTCGTCCCTCTATAGTCCACTAGGAATGACACGGACTGGCACGCTGGGATTCAATACTTAGACGGGCTTATGCGCGAAAAATTTCGCCAGGAAGATCGCCGCAGATCGCGATACAACACTAGGCCTCTAGTGTCCACTCCCGGGCAGAACCCACTCCCTGCTCGGGACATACTCGTAGACTAAGGAGAGGGTCGCAGCACGGGACTCCCCTCTTCTGGTCTCGAGGTAATGGTTCACAATTCCGAGCCAGAAGAGGGTGGGAGAGGTGGCTTTTAGTGGGTAGAACGCGCGGATTGGATCGAGTATTATACTCTTTCCCGGCGTTTAGTCCCACACTACCTTTCATTAACATCGGAAGGTGTGCGTAAAACAAAAAAAAATTACTAGGAATGACACAGGAATTACAACTTCGATGAGGTTCACCTAGGGCAAGAGCGTTTGAGGCCTATACTGTGAAGTAGACGGAAAAATTGAATGAAATCGATTTAGGAATATATACTACGGTAGCGATGACAAGCACGGCCTGGCGAGCAGCCGGGTCATCAGCAGGGCAGACATTTAACTACGGCGTTTGCAGCCCACGGGTTCATCACGTGTTATGCAGCACGGAAGAATTCCACGATTCTCAGGAGTGTTGCAGGTGCACGAGGTGCTCTGGCCAGTGTGATAAATACCACGCCGCAGCATGTCCTGCAGTTCAATCAATAGCTGAACTAGCAAGATGAGAGAAGACCCAATGACGTGAAAAAAGCACTAGTTGTGTCTGATGTATATGTTTATAATTTTACCCAACCTGGGTGTTAATAATAATAATAATAATAAATTAGTGCTATTAGGAATGCATAGTTCACCAAGGCAGATTTTTATTGCATAAATGTCGTCTTTTCATGACTCATATTATGTAAATATAAACCAAGATTTTAATCTTCAGGCATCTGACAGCTACTACTGCACATAGATTTGTTCTGAAAGTACTTGCCAGCCTTTCCTTAGATTGCGTTTCATGTGATCTTTTTTAAACTCCCAGAAAAAAATACGGTTGAGCTTACGAAAAATGCTTATTTCCCTTGCAAAACAATGACTGACTAGAAATCAGGAGCCCAATATAATTGTCTCATCCCCACTAGCACTCTGGGTCGCCCTAAAATTCACTCATCAGGCTTCTACTGACTAAATGTTGCTAGAGTTTTTTGGCAGAATAAGATGAAGAAGAAGAATTGCACAAAAACAGAATATTAGCGCGTTACTTCAAGCTATATATTCTTCAAGATATGATATCTTCTAAAACTAAAAAAAGAAAAAGAAAATGAAGAACAAATCTGCCAAGAACATTATTGTTGTATGTGCGGAGTGCCCAGTACCGTGCTCAATTGGAACCCATTGTTTCACCTGCAACAGAAACGCGACTA
The DNA here is from genome assembly GCA_003439945.1 of Dermanyssus gallinae. NCBI lineage: Eukaryota > Metazoa > Arthropoda > Arachnida > Mesostigmata > Dermanyssidae > Dermanyssus > Dermanyssus gallinae. The sequence goes on along the minus strand of QVRM01002935.1, from coordinate 36,439 downwards.
GGTTTCTTCGACATAAGCGCCCTAACCAAGCTATCACTTATGGACTCAGAGAAGCAGACTAATGTCTTACTAATTTGCAGCTGTTTCACATGCTCTTGGCTAATAGAAAACGGACAGTTAGAGTGACGTTTCTATTATGCTGGAAAGCAAAGCTTCGTGCGGGATGGAGCCACGCCTTGCCAGGCGTGCTCCTGTGAAGCTAACATCACGGCTCGTGGAGCTAGCGGCTGCAAATAAAGCAAGGCTCAGAGTAACGCTTAAATATACCGGCTTTTGACTAGACTTCAGGGTGGTTCGAAAGACACGAGATATTGGAATCGCGCAGGAGTCTAGGTCTTACATCAGCTGATGTCTTGCTTATCAAAGCTGGCAAAAACAAACAGCGTGGGAGAGCGACGACCGTCTTCGGGGTCAGTATTTTCTGCAGGCAGCTACTATATACCATCCAATGAGGGAACACCATAGCAATCAATGCCAATGGCTTCAACGGTGGGATGGTAAGGATATGAAAGATCGTCTTTCGTATCTGTTGAACTTTCTGTACAGAGAATATATATATATATATATATATATATATATATATATATATATATATATACATATGTATAACACATTCACGCACGACTGATGAAAGCACACAGGGATTGGCTAACCCCTTAACATGCTCACGCTTATGCAGTGTGGGACTCAGCCATCAAACAGCAATTACAACAGTCTCGCCAGCAATATATGCACGACAGTGCCTACACATATGTACCCCCCTTAAGATGATCCTCCGGCCTGCGGGATCCTTGACACCGAAGAGCAACTACGCACAGGCGGCGGGGATGACTCAGAAGCTTTAAATCGTTATGCCTTGCTTGATCAGTCGCGTGCTGTAAGCGACTCTAGTACGCTTTCCACCATTATTTTTCCTTCGGCCTCTTCCTTTGCCCACATAATACGTTGAAGGGGCTTTTCAATCGCGTCCCAGTTTTTTGACCGACGTGAGCATGTGCTCTCCCAGCGTCTCCTTTCTGGGCATGCCTTGTTCCCTATTCGGTTTAGATACACCTGGAAATCGCCATGACCCGTAAACATCTAGGTCAGGTGGGTGGCGAGTGTAAAGCCGACACCACTTACTCACCTATGGATATCAGCCAGCGCAATATTAACGTATATCTCCAGCAATCAGTTCAGTTTATTCACCATAACATTGGTAGTTACAATAAATCCGTATGTCCTATAATTCAGTGCTGCAATTAAGCAGGTAATTCACACGTTCCTGCAGTGATTGTGCGTCGATTGACGCGCATCGTGTCAAGTGGTAGCGGCTGATGTTACATTCTCCACAAAATCTGCACACACATTCGTCAATTTCGTAGCACGCTCCCTTCAGACATATAAAATGGTGATAACCATGCCAGGTTATCCTACACAACAGAGTCCGATTTGTTTGGAGAGCCTTCTTCCACTTATCTGTGATAAACGCTGGTCCTTCTGTATAGTTCTGCATTACAAAATTAATATTTCTTTCCTCTCTAAACTCTAGGTATCGGTCCAACACATCTGCATTAAATGGTATTCCATCAGATATGAGGTCTTCCGTGAAGGTTCTTTCTCGGCAAAGCGCTAGCGCTAGTGTCGCCGATGCGTTCCTAGGTAGTCCAAGTACACGCTGTATAAAGCAGGTTTTAACTCGGTCGATGTTCTTAAGATCTGTCAGGCTAAGGTGAGGCGCAATTACTTGTAAGCTATATTGGACGATTGGTGCGATCTTTATCTTGAATAGGTTGACGGCAATCTTAAGGTCGGTGTCACGAAGTTCTCCAAGAAGCATTATGACTGCCGTTGCTTTGGCTCGTTTTTCTTCTATGTGCCTCCCAAACGAGAGTCGTGAAGTTAGAGTCACTCCCAAATATGGGAAATAACTTACTAGCTCTATAGGAGTGCCGTTTATTTTTATATGGCGATCTGCGATGGCGTATGCTCCTCCACGACTAAAGCGTAGGACTTTTGTCTTGTTTATATTCATTGTCAGTTTATTTTCATTGCACCATTTTGCCGATTCGCTAAGATAGAACTGTAAGTGGTCTCGGGATTTTGCGAGAACCACCAGATCATCGGCATAGAAAGCATGCGGTGCTTTTACTTCTCGTAGAACTTCCGTTAGACCTGCCACGTATAGGATAAATAAAAATGGGCTTAGGGAGTCTCCTTGGGCGACGCCGGTTCTCTGTATGATTGGGTCCCTGACATAATGATCGCCGTTCTTAATAAAGATGCAGTTATGGACTAACATGTCATGTATGAGGTTGTACATCGGGCCCGTAATTGCGTATCTGCTGTGAATGACTTGCAAAAGGCGATCCCTGGGTACGCAGTCGAAGGCGGTTTTGAAGTCAACAAATGCTGCGTAAGTCATTTCACTTTGAGCCTGTCGTTCTTCTACATGGTCCAGTACAAACTTCAGAGCGTCTGCAGTTGAGCGTTTTCGAAGAAATCCGTATTGTTCCGTCGGAAGTTGTTCAATTGTGTGCTCGTAGAGCCTCGAGGCAATGAGTGAAGTGAGTACTTTGTATATCACGCTTGTTAAGGAGATGCCTCGGTATGACTTTGGGTCCGTAGCATCTCCTTTGCCTTTATATATAGGCTGTAGGTAGCTCTTTCTCCACTCATCTGGTATTTTACCCTCGCGTAGGCACATATTGTAAAGTTTAATATCTCCAGCACCATCTTGGTCCTGGCTTTGTCAGTCACAGCAAGCTCATCCACGTAGGCGAGTGGTTCCACTCTTGGTCGAAGATGCTGGAAAGTTTAGGACGTCATCGTGTGCCAGAATCTAGGAGAGCACTCTAATGATTGAACTCTGCAGCACTCCGGCAGTCATCTCCACTTTGGTGCGTTCGTTTTGAACCGTTCTAATATTCAGATAGTCGGAACTAACCGCACCAGATACGGTGGCCTTCCTGCTCGCTGGTCAGGTAACACGGAACCGGGCTTTTACTCAGTTCGATCCCAGTTAAAGTCATAACCTCATTGACCTTCTGCAGAAGTCTTTTAAGGAGAGCCTTCTCCTTAGCTAGCTTGTTCTCCTTGGGAAAGCGGAGAGCAACTACTGCCCTTGTTGTTACTTCACCCTCATCACCCTTCTTCGTGACGTAACAAGCCACGATGTCGCCGACCCTGCACCGACCTATTGTCCCACGTCATGGCATCACTTTTCGAGTCCTCGCAAACTGCAAGTAGTCACATCGCACTCTCTCTAATGATACTAGATTTGTGCAGCTTGCTGTACGTGTGCGCCTGCGCAGGCCAGTTGGTCTTCACGAGTGCAGACAAGTCTTTCTCCGAGGCACAGCTAAGAATAATTTAATTAATTATATCGACTGGGTCTTTCGGAGCCTGCACTACCATGATCAGGTCCGTCTCGCAGACCGCATCGACCATTTTCAGACGTTTCTTTTCGCAAATGCGCTATTGATGATGGTCATCCTGTACGCGTCCTCGATTACCATTCCGAGCTGTTTAAGCGGTCCATTGTATTAAGTGTCAATTAGGTCGCCCTGAGGCAGCACCGCATTAGGCTGACTGTTCTTCCTCCTCCTTCTTCTTTCCCCTTTTTGGGTTTTTTTTTCTGGTTTTGCGGTTACTTTTGTCCTCATTGCCTTTCTCTGCGGTCTTCCCCTTCTCCTCGGCTTCTCTCGTTCCCCTGTCCGGCAGCTCCCGAAACAACGACATAATTCTACTTTATTTGACCGTTCTACCGTCTATGACCTATCTCTGCCAACTTCGATGGCAAAACGGCTATCCTTAGCGATGGCCGCAACAAATCGCTTGCAAACCGAGCAAGAGCAAGAAAAAAGCGTATACGGGCATTAGCCTTACGGAAAATATTTTTAAAAAATACAGGTGGTTGATTACGGGAGCAGTCTTGCGCTCGGATCAGCGCGCCGAAACTAGTTCGTTAGTTAAGCGCTGCCTACTTGACGGACCGCCTAACCGGTCTGCACTGGGCGCGCGGATAGTATTTGCCTGTCTGCACTGGCTGTCGAACTTGGCCGCCGGCACGCCTTCTCTCACACACACAGCGCTCGGCTGGGGCGAGAAGCCACTGTTGGCTAAGCCTACGCCGTTATACATGGCAAAACCAAGATGGCGGCGTGCACGCTGCACGACCCTATGGCAGGTGCAAACGTGTCCCGAGAACACCACAGAAATGAAAAACCACATAACTCACCCACTCCCGGGGCGCCGAGAGAGATATAGGAGAGATACCTAGCGTTGTTCCGTCCGCAGTTTCCCGACGATGGCACTGCACATGCGACTAAGCTCACTTAAAGTTATTCTCGTAGCGAACCTTCCGGGAGTCACAGATTCACGAATATTCACCAAGAGTTCATCTTTTGTGCAGAACGGACTGATAATCACTAAGTCTATCGGTTCCGCATAGATAAACGGACGAAGGGGTCTTCCGTACTAGTACCCAACAATATTTTCCGGGACCGATCCGACATGCGTCCGCAGCGTCGTCTCCACTTCATTGTCTTCTATTGATTGGGACGGATGCACTTTTGGTCACCTATCCGCGCATGATAGTGAAGGTGAGACCTCTTTCGGAGTACTTTCTTGAAAAATCGAACGCGTCATGGTAAGATTGCATTTAATACCCCCTCCACAAAAAAAAGATGAACATCCGTTGTAAGAAAGTGGAGCGTGGCACATTTCATTTTGTTGTACAATTTCAAGCGCGCATTAGTGATAGATAGTGATAATAGGGAATTGGATGGTAATGCACCATCTCTTTTTATTAAGACATTTGTGCTCCCCGTTTTTCGTCCGGTTATAGTCCATTTAAATCCACTCCGGTACACACCTTGCTTAAATTAGAAAGCATAAAAACCAATTTTAAAGTGGCGGGTTCAGGTCTTGAACCAAATGTAAGGCAATGGCTTTGTCACTAAGCCACCTTGCTCGATTAGATGCCAATATATTACAACTGCAAGTGACCATTCGGGATGAAGCTCTACCCAAGACAGCTGTTTATCGCTGATACCAAAGGTTTCGTTTCCGACATCTCGATCTTTATGATAAACCCCATCATGGACATTTAAAGTTGTGACCGAGAAGAGTAGTATAGCTCTTGTAAGGCTAACATTAGGGAAAACAAACCTGACCGGTACCTATGCATTGCTAGAGTCTACACGACTGTTGTCTATATGAAATCTGTCTACATGCCTATTTGCTGCATTCGAAACTTATAACTGAACGCCTTAGACTCAGCTAGCACTGGGTGCTCGTTGGGTTTGAGAAGACTTGACACAGGCCAAGAAAAAATAACAACTTGTCGTTTTCGCCCAATACGTCTTATAATTAGCGGGTATGATCAGTCAGCGAACGTCAGAAGATTGTTCACAGATGGTGAAACCTCCGGAAATGGGCCTCTCAGCATGCGGGTCTACCTAGAGCTAACGACAGCACCCTTGGAACGATCATACATCTTATGATTAAGTCACGCGACGACTGGATCAGCATTGCTCGCACCATGGAGAATATCCTGATCGGCAATGAGAAGAAACCGTTACTGCATGACATCATCCCGCGGAGCAAACCGGGATAGCTAAATTCTTAAACTACTCTTTCCCTTCGATCGTTTGAAGTTATGCTCATGTAGTTCCCGATCGGTTGCGGGAATTGGGACATGACTGGTTTTTAGTGGGTTGGAGCCCCACACCACCGGCCCACACTTGCAGACGAGTTCGCTGCGTTGGTGTGTACCGTGTGCGTACCGCATTTTCCAGTTAGTCCTTGAAAAAAAAGGATTGTGAAACCTAGATAAAGGATCCCATCCTCACGCTGCCACGCGTAGAGAGTCGTCGCCGACCGGAAAGCGTATGCCTGCGATCATCAGCGGGAAAGTAGTTATCGTACAACGTATGGATTATCGTCCGTACACGTCGATCGTGTTGCCCGTATGATGCTGATGGTCCAACCTTACAGCGGCTCCTGTCGCCTCCTCCATCCTTTATCATCAAGGCAAAGCAGCGTATCGAAAGCAGCCACACACAAACACACACAGTCCCGGGTTCACCGGAGCCGGTGAGCGTGAGTAACCAACCAAGCGAGAGAGATGCGCGAGCTTCGCGAGCTTTGCGAGCTTTGATGCCGGTCTGCTACTTTCACCATCGCTGCGAACCGCGTTGTAGGACGCGCGTTCGACCCGCGCTGCCGTTATCCCCGGCAGGTCGGAAGGGAGCATCCGTGCAGGTAGGATCAGCCGCCCATTCACGGGATTCACGGCGGGCGAGAATCAACACGAACCAAAAAAAAGGGCACGGGAAAGTGAAACGGCCCTCTCAATGTGCGTCCGCTAGCCAGCTCGTTCGTTCGCTCGCTCGCTCGTTCGCCCAGCCTGCTAAGCCTGACAGCCTGGGCCGAAGCCACTCGACTTCATTGGGGGTCGTCACTGCTGTTGCTCGGAGTTGCTGGCACTGCTAATGCTGGTGCCGCCACTGCTGAAGCTACTGCTGCTGCTGCCGTTGCTACTGCATCATCGGAAGCTGTCAAAGAGCTCTCGCGACCGCGAGCGACGCACCACGCAAGCACCGATGCGAGGTTCCACCCGCCGAAGAGACAGCCACCCGCCATCAGCTGCCAACGAAGGCAAACGTGCGCCTCTGCCACCCCGGCCGAACACGGCTATCCCATCATTCACTGTTGTTGGTGATCGTTCCCGTTGCCAACACCGCCGCCCCTCCGCATTAGTCACGACCGCTGGTGATCACCGTTGGTCGTCCTCGACCAAACAACAACTGTTCGGATCAAACTACGATACGATCCGACCCGACAGACGCGACCCGAACCAGCCCGAGAAAAGCACGTATAGCCATCGAAAACCACGCGCAAGATAGGCCGTCGCCGGGAGTCTGATGTTGACTGAACCAACTGTTACTGCTGCTGTTGTTGTTGTTATGGTTGTTGCTGTGGCTGCTGTTGATGCAGATGTGCAGTGTGTGAGAAGAAAAACAGAGGCCGAGTTGTTTCCAGTACACATACAGCTGACCGCCGGATACAACAGTTGTATCATGCTACCGTGCATCGTGTGTATCCTGACCTAGAGGCAAGCTCGGACGGACACGTGCCCCTAAATATACCACAGCTTGTTAATGTGCTTCGACGGCGCAATGTGGGTTTGCTGCGGCTCAAGGCGGTCCTAGCATACGGCTTTGCTGCTACTGCTGCTGTTGATGTTGCTGTTGATTGTAGCAAGCAATCCTTGCGGTTCGCTGATCGCCCCTTCTTGCCCGGAAGTTTGTTGACGTTGAGTAGCCAGCCTCTCTCTACCACCTAAGCTAGTCGTCCGGAGAGAAACGAAAGGCTCTGAAACCGAGCAGAGGCAGAGGCACCGGTTTCGTAACTTCGTTCCAGTTCGGAGTGACACCTTACTATCCTAGCCTAGGTCGGCTCATACACCTACTAGCACGCTCTGTCTCCCAACCCGGTTTCGGTGCTGCTGCAGCTGCTGCTGCTACTGTTTAGATGGAATAATCTCTTGAACACGTTGAAGGATTACAATGACAGCGCTTGCGACATGGAATTCAGCCGTCAGGGTAAGTTATCATTGGGCTTTTTCTTAGTCTCGTCATAATGCGCGGGACCGTAGCGCACTTGAGCATGTTCGTTAGGACATCCTACAGGATTCATGTGCGCTCCTTCATACTGATCACATACATACAGGCAACACTATGCTGCCATCGTGTGCAATAATTCATGTTTCAGTGCAGTGGCAGTGAGCAAGTGTCTTATTTTTGTACGATCTGCCGCAACATGATTGAGATAATTATTCATTTGCTAAACGGGGTGTGTACCATGTTACAGGTTTTTGGCATATACTCTTGGCACACTTGCTTAGCAACTATACGGTTTAGACCTAGGCTTATCAGATCCTATCATTGATAGAGCAATCCTAGGAAAATTAATTTCTGGCGGTGGCAAAGAGTCACTGAAAAAAAGGCAACCAAACCACGGAGCATTGCGTAGCGTGCTTAGCGTTTGCAGTTTGCATTGTTCGACTATTTATCAGTTTATGAACAAATTGATGTCAGGTAGAAATTTCTAACATGAATAGGTATTATCTAACATACGGTCTGACGCAGGACATTCAGTTCCGCAGTGGTCACCTAGTACAGAGTGTAATTACACAATGGTTTCACACGTTCGGAGAATTTATCTCATTTTAGAGTATTATTTTAAAACAGAGAAGTTATGACGAAGAAATGTGATTTCAGCAAGCCCAACGATTACACTGATTTCAGACTATCGCAGATATGTGAGTGAGATGAGGTAGCAAAATGAAAAAAAGTGCCTAGCTAGATATTGTACGACTAAGCTTACTCTTCATGGACAATAATTACTGTGTTTGCGCACTACGTACGTAACCTCGACATGAAGATATAAGGTTTTTAAAGGGCCGTTGTATATGCCAACACTATTTTATGGTGGAAAATGGTTTTGAAAAAGTAGCTGTTCCAAACGTCTTAAGGCAGTGTATGGCAGTTACAACAAGAAGTACTTTGTGCTGACCCGAGCATGAACTACCGGGGTATGAGCTTCGGGGAAGTCTAGAAAAAGGTACTAAAGGGTGAATTGAATAGTACCTAATAATAATAGCAGCCCTCTATCAATAACCCCATCCTCCGCGGCCTTTCTTCAAGCTGCAAGAGCTTTTGGACAGACCGCATATAGGTAATACTGACGTTTGCTCTGGCAACCAATAGAGAGCCTGTAGAGAGATACATCGCATTGAAGGCATCTTGAGACCCGCTGCAATCTAAGCACCCTATCAGAACTTACATGCAGTAGGGCTACGTGTGACATAGATTGTTTTCGCGCATTAACAAGCATAGATAATTATTCTACTAAAATTAAAAACAAATTAAGGGGTTTGTTTTTAAGATATTTATTCTACTGCCAAAGTGTTTCGCAATAGAGTGCGGGTACGGGAATGACATCCATTTACGGTTCTGACGTATACAAATACAGGCCCAGTTCTAGTAAGGTAGCCGGTTCTCTGACTGCAGTAGGAAGTATTGTTCTCGAATATGTTGCCTCAAAACAGGCCTATCGTGTCCCCTCGACACTTTCAATCGATGTAAGCGACGCCACTTTTCGATAATAGGCGACGATATACTTCAAGCCAGAGCTACTGTCTCGAAACCTATGTGAGAGGCTTCCTGATATGCCAAACCCTTGTAAAGGCAATCCCCAAAGAGCACGCATTTTGCTCTATGGTAAGAAGATTTGCGGAATTCGTCTCCGAGGCGAAAATAACCACTGCACAATGTCGAGCAGCCTTAGTGGCAAAATAAAGTGAAGCAATCGCTAGAAGACAATACTGCGGCCGCCCCCGACAAGAGGCGAATAGGACGACCATATTTTAGCGGGTTTATCACTAACAATAGGATAAAAACGAATTAGGTAATGTAAACTGAAACAAGCAATGATCAAGGTTTAAGTGCCTATCGAGTAAGTGTCGCGCCGCCTTCGAACCTATGAAATATTATGTCAAAGTAACGGGTCAACTTCATTAAACCGTTCCGCCGGCAGTGCTATACTCGTGTATTGGGAAGAATAGGCGCAAAACATCCGTCTATTTTTTGCGTCTACTTCTCTTGCATGTGTGGGGCCAGCCAGGCAAAAGAACAGCATGGGTTTACGAGTAGGCATCGATAATGCCGCGTTCAGACGTCGTCGATTCACATGATAGTGTTAGCTTTGGTTCTCAAAGCCCTGCTATTCTGTGAAGAGCCAAACGGTGTCTAATCTAGTGAAAATAACCTCATTCAGAGTGTAACACTGTACAAGTTCTGGGAAAATGCCTAATCTCCTGAGACCGATTTGAATGTCGTCTTCGGCTCTGAAGACACTTCGTGCTCAAATGTATCCACTGAAAAGGACGTGTCAAAGGTTCTGTAGTACATCCTTTAACCTGGATGACGAATGAAGATCAGGAAGACTGTTGGTGTAAAGGAGGGAGGTCCTATATCTGAACCCATATCCCACATTAACGGTTAAATAGTAGTGCTCTTAACTAAGCTTTGTAAGTTGGCCAGTTCCCATGGCAGGAACATGCAGGTCATTACTGCTTGCTATCACAGACCGTCTTTAAATCGTTAGGTGCACCACCAGTTCTCGAAAAATTGGCAAACAGTACCAAACCCTAAGGTGGGGGGAGGGGGGGAGGTAAACGTGAGAATTAGGGGTTTGTAGTGGCTAACCCCATACTATCAGGGAGTTCCACACTACCCACGCGCTCCTTCACATCAGCGCTGGGTGCGCATGAAGCATTCTTCCCGAACCTCACGCAAAAAAGTGTACCTTCAGTGACAAATAGACAACAATTAGAACACAGACAGAAGACAAAGCAGGTCGGAGGTTACAGGGCGTTTTCCATCCAAGGAACTCGAGGAAGACTCAAGACGATTTTTTACGCATCGCGTGCTGTTAGTCGGACATCTAACGCATCAAACTTCACTTCAAACTTCGGGCAAATATTTTCATGATTAACACGGTCTTTTACTATCGACAACTCAACAAAGAGAGTTCAAGTTGATGAGTTGCACACACAGGCGTCTGCAACTCATCAACAGGAGACGAGTGGTGTCCTGGATGACCTGGACAACGCAATCGTGTTTGTCGCCACGCCATGCCCAATATCATGTCTATGTGTGTGTGTTGTGTGATGCGAAAATGCGGCGCAGTAAACCGCCAATTCGTGCTGTGTGTGCCACTCTCATTTATCATAGACAACGCCGTCAATTAATTAGCTCGGCGTATGATATCAAATCAACTATGGCCGTAAGACGGTGGTAGAGTGCGGAGCGCGAAAGAACGAGAGAGGGTGAGAGGCATAATGGATCCATATTTCGAAACCAGCCGAGGTTGCGGCTGCTGACGACGGCGACAATAATGACGACGATGATGATGATGCTGCTGCTAATAGTAATAATGGTGATGGTGGTTATGATTAGTGTGAGGTGATGATGACTAGCGACAATCCTGTGACAGTGTTAATGTGGACAGCGCTGCACCGCAGACTATAACGACTTTAGCACCTCGTTAGATTGTCAGTATTGCCTTAACGGCTGCTGCTACTGCTGCTGCCGCCATCATAGGCCGCCCTAGTCTCAATTCGCCAGCATGGCGTTCGATGCCTCCCGCAGACGCAGCGCCCGTTGCCGAGTAGTTAGTGATCGATGCAACGGGTTTGCAGATCCGCAGACGAATCACGCGCCAATGGCGCTCCTAACGCCTGTCAAGCTGAACGGGCCGGCGCCCTTTTTTCTCAGACGGAGGAACGAACCCACGACCACGACAACGACGCTACGACGATGATGACGTTGATGACGGGGTCGCGACGACAGTGTCGACGATGGCGTTGACGGCTATCGTGATGATGACAACAACAATGACAACAAAAATGGCAATAACAACAACAACAAAAACAACAACAACAATAACAACAACGACACTTCATCGAGGTGATGCTGCTGGTGGTCAGACGGTGAGCTGGTGCAACTTCACCAGCAGGGCGTTCGGGCGTCCGCCGGGCTTCTCTCCGCTCGATGAAGCCGGTGGGCGGCCGGGCGGATGGGTAGACAGGCTTTGGGACGAGCGAGCGAACGTCTGGATAGTTTATTTGTTTGCTTGTCGTTGGCGGCTTGTATTGTTGTCGCAGACACGCCCAACGGAACCCCGTCTCGCCGTCTCGCTGTTGTTGTTGTAGTAGGTGTTGTTGTTGGTATTGTAGGTGTTGTTGTTGGTATTGTAGGTGTTGTTGTTGTCACTGTTGTTGTAGTAGTTGTTGTCGCTGTTGTTGTAGAAGGCGTTGTTGTCACTGTTGTTGTTGTTGTAGTAGACGTTGTTGTTGTTATTGTTATTGTTGCTGTTGTTGTTGTTGTTGCTGTTGTTGGCATCATCATCGTCATCATCGTCATCGACATCGTTCTAGCTAGATTTGCCACCTTCTTCCTTCGGCTCACGTCGGATGATCATTCCGCCATCGGTCTGCCAACTGCCAATTAGTGCATCTGGATGACATTGCAGCACTCTCTTGCGGCGGCGGCTTCTGCTGCTGATGCTGATGCTAGTGGTGCTGGGGCCATTCAGCAGGTAGGCTGACTGTCTGGCTATGACTGGCTGGCCACGTGGTGGTGGTTGGTGGTGGCAGTGGTGGTTGACATGCGTGCCGGATCACCAGAGACCACCGGCACTCTTCGTACAGCATTGCCGCCTTACCGTTCACTGCATAGTCCCGACGACGCAGATGCACTGCGAATACCACAGCTGGCAACAGTAGAAGAAGCAGCAACAGCAACAGCAGCAACAACAATAACAACAGCAACAACAACAACAACAACAACAACATCATCAGCAGCAGCTACAACAATAACAACAGCAACAACAACAGCATCAGCAGCCACAACAACAACAGTAGTAGTAGCAACAACAATAGCGGCAATAATAGCAACAGTGGCACCCCTATAACGGGTCCACGTTCCGCACTGTTGAACGTCGCCATGAACCACTATAATTCACTTTCACCAGCGGAACTATATATATGTATATATATATATATATATATATATATGTGTATATATATATATATATATATATATATATATATATATATATATGTATAGAAGTGCACTATCTAGATAACGCGCGAAAGTTCTTCGATGTGTTGCACACATTCACGTCAAGCCGCTATATCGTGAAATGCCTAACCTTCGTTGGGTGTTTTACGCTCGTCCTTTGTTAGTAAAGGGAGCAATAAAGATGAGTCTATCGCAAAGCCCACATGCGTCATCAAAGTCCGTGACTTAAAACCTGCGCGCCAAGTCCAGAGAGAGAGAGAGAGAGTGTCATTGATGATTCCCGACGATGAAGCAGCCTTTTCGCACTATGACTGGGGAGATAAAAACGCATTGTATTCACTTCCTAATTGAGTGAAGACTATATTGTAGAAAGGCGAATATTATATTATTCTGTCTTCACAAGGAAAGCCAGCGATAAGAAATACAACCTTTGTTTTTATTAGTTCTGCTGCCTGTAAGCGTAAATTGTGCGCATTCACCTGCAGAACTTTCTGAACATGCACTCTTCTGAAACTTGAACGCGCGCTCGATTCGGAGAAGCGTCTAGCAAAGCCTGCTATGCAAAAGAAGGCTGCGGAAGTAACTAGTGGGTCAAATCGTTTACCGCCAATTGTCCAGCTGATACTTGACATATCCTGCCAATAGCGTGATATGTGGTGGAAACTTTTCGTTGATTTCCATTACCGTTACTGGATTTAGTGTCAATTGGGCGATTGATTGCCAGCCATTTATCGCCACACACGGTGCCATTAGCGGAGCTGTTCAGTGGTTTCAGTTCACTGGCTTCCGTTGACAGCAAACTGCACGATCGTTCTCATATTTTCGCAGCCGACCCCCAAGCGACAGGTCAACATGCTTCAGAATTGGCCAATGAATGAACAAATGAATAGATGAAGCTTCATGTGAATGTTTTCCGTCAGGTGTCACTTTCGAGTTGGTTTTTGCAGCGGCTAGCTCTCGTGCCGACACGAACAATTTCGCGCTATTTTGGCGATTTAGCGCATCGCATCGCATTATCTGCCGGCCGGACATGCGGGCCATGCTTGAGAAGCTCCTCCACCTCGGTCAGTCCAACACGGCTAAGTCCTTCGTTCAACAACAAGGAGGTGTCAGCAAACTGACGTTTTGACGTGTTCGCGTGCAAAGGTTCATCTGTTCCAGGCTTCTGTCTCTCTAACTCTCTCTTTATATATATATATATACATATATATAGTTCTGTATGCATCTGACATATTAAACAGCAGCAACTAAAAAAAGCGTGTCATCGTGAGCGAAATTGACGTTTTACCAAGCTACTGATACGACCGCTTTACGCACACTGGAACCCGCCTCTGCAAAGCAGAACACGTCGTCCCCCACCACCTTCTCTTTATGTATATATATATATATATATATATGGTCAATTTTCCCAACAAGGGTATTATAAAAAATGATCACATATAAGCAAATGCGGATGTGAGCAAAAACACGGTTTTTTAGTCGTCTGACGTCGTCGTTTCGTATTAACAGTTAGCAGACAGGAAGGCAGAAGAACTAATGCTAAACATGCTAACAACATGAGCAGCAAAAGCAATAAGGGAATCAGCAACCATAACAACAGGCGATGGGCAAAACTACGAAGGATAGGAAAGCCGTGGCAACAATAGACCAACAATCACAGCTGCAACGGCAATCGGTAAGAGCGTTGTAAGCAGGTATCATAATGAAACGTCTCTAATTATCAAGAGGGGCAATATAAATAATAGGATACCTGTTTGAACTAAGCAAGTAGAACCTGTTGTATGTATGCATATATCTATCTATAGGTCTATATACTATATGAATATATAATAGATGGATCGAACATTTTGTTGCCTTGCCTGTTTACAGTTTTAAAAAAAACTCAAGTCTACTACAGCGTTGGAGAGAGACATTACTCTTTCGCAAGCAGCAAAAATTAGTATCATCTGTACGTTTCGAATTGCGTTTGTAGTAGGTCGCGAGAAAACCGTGCTATTTCGGATGAGAAAACTGTGTTAGGAGTCTACAAACAAATAATGGTACATTAGCAATGGTGCAGTACATACATATTGTATCAGTATTCATGGTTAAAAAAATTTAAATAGTTACCACACGAGCAACAACAATTGTGAGCCAATTTCTGACACGTGTGTCAATTTCGGAAAGTACTTTAGAACTTTTGAAATGAAATGCGCAGAGTTTTTTGGATTAATTCGCAACCGCCGACGCAACCTAGAGTCAACACTGTACTTCCGAACGGGAATATGCCATCAGAGAGTGGACTGCACGTGGCAAAAGGCCCCTCCCACCAGGGTAAAGAGGCACATCTCGACCTGAAAAGTTTTGACGACCAATTTAGAGAATAGAAAATGTACTCTATTATTTGACTTCCTTTCTATAGGAAAAGCGACTCGTGAGGAATACTACGCGATACTCTTGAATCATGACAATGCGTCTGCCTGCACGTTTCTTTTTGCCATGGAAAAATTCTGCGAACTAAAATTCTAATTTGTTGAGCACCCTCTATATTCTCCGGAATCGGCACCGTGCAACTCTTATTGTGTAGATCTCAAGATGTATCTCTCTGGAAAGAGATGTCAGAGCAACAATGATGTGAGATGCGCCGTAAGCGTTTTAGGTTTAAGGATTCTTAATGAGTTGCTTGTGGAATAAAGGCTATTGAGTTTCATTGGACTAGGCGTCTTCTTCTGCATCTGGATCCACAATATTACGCAGATAATTAAGTGGACTTAGTTAACCTGTACTGGGCCTTTGACAATAGGAGGTTTTCCTCAGTGATAAGCTCGCATGCTTTGGTCAGAGAGCTAAATAAGCAGATAAGCCGAGTACGAATTAGGAGTCAGAGCCCTTAGGTACGAGGACTAGGCCTGCGACCCTCAGTACGGCCGGGAACAAGACCGCCCGAAACATCCACAAATACTCGTCGCTACTGCTTCTAGGAATTCCTTCAGCAAAATCTTTTCAACGGAGACCGGAACACCGTCTGGGCCTTTCCCTGTTTGAAGCGCCAGCAACACCGTGCAGCTCTTGCGGAGTGACCCCCGGGGGTCCTTTGCCTCTTCCCTTAGGGCCTGCAGGTAGGGGCGCGGCTGAAGGATGGGTGTTAGGAGAAGAGCACTTCTATTGCTTGCCAAAACACGAGTATGTGCTACGATCCCATAAGGCCCCGCACGCCGTTTCTATGATCCTTAAAGGGCCCTCAGCCGTAGTCGTCGTTGAAATCCCCAGTTACGACTACAAGTAGAGAGAAGACTGGTCGTCTTAAAGCCTGTTTAGGTCGTTAACTGGAAGATTGGGACTGTTCAATTAAATTCAATTAAATTCAAGTGCTCCTTTATTGCTTTCAAAGGGTAGATAATTATATACATAATTATTTAGGAAAATCCTGTATTCAATATATACAATGCACAATGTAAGAGGCATAAAGAACAATTTACCATATAATAGGTCGAAATAGTACCTTTGCAAAATATATGTAATTGTACAGTATATAATAATATATCACTAGTTCATGGCTCTCAACATTCTGGCCATGCGCCACGAAAACATATTGTTGATTCGGTCAGATCGTGCAACTATTTTCAACGATATGGTTTGAGTACTGCGCAGATTGTTGTCGCGAATATTAAAAAAGATGGGAAGTCTATTCGACTAAGAGATTTGTGCGTACATTTTGAAATCTGCCCTCGAGTGTAGTTCTGATATAGGTACTAAGTCGAGACTGCTACGCTCTACCTTACATCTCAGTGCAACACGTCGAAGGAATTTAGACTGAACTTTTTCAATTGCATCAATATGTTTCTTTAAATACGGCCGCCAGACTTCACAGTTGTAGATGAATTTGGGAACTACAAGGCTATTATAAAGGCGGATATAGAACATTGGACATTTGATAAGAAAACAACGAATATCATATTACATATAAGACTAGCAGATTGAATAGTTTGCGTGATGTGAATGTTAAAATCTAGCTCTGGTGTTACCGATACCCCAAGGTCGCGAATGCTGTTTACTCTGGGTATCTCTTGTCCATCAAGTGTGTAAACGTGGTCCTCTTTCAGACACACAACGGCGCATTTAGGGACCGAAATTATCATATCATTTTTGGCGCACCAATCGGAGATGGAGTCAATTGTTCTCTGTAATATCTCCCTCTCGGCTTTTGTGCCAGATAGCCCATAAAGTTTAAGATCATCTGCGTAGAGTTTGTGCTTTAGTGTTTCGGGTATAACGTTTTTAAGATCTAAGATGAATATACAGAACACACCCCATACTGACTAAAACTCTTGTTGACTCGCACACAAAACCTTCGATTCGTTAGATAATTTGATATGCATAAAACAGTGTGCTTGTCCATATTTAAGTCAATTAGTTTCTGTAAAAGTTTAAAATGGCTTACTCTGTCAAATGCTTTAGAAAAATAAAAATAAACACAATCAAATGCTTTACTTTTGTTAACATAAATGGCCCAATCTTGGACCATTTCAACTAGTTGTGTTGCTGTGGATTTGCCCTTAGTAAAGCCATGTTGCTGCTCGTCAAGCACTCCCTCAGACTGCATGAAGTGAAATATATGATCCACAAGTAATTTTTCAAATAATATACACGCTATTGATGATTGTGCCACAGGTCTATAGTTATCAACATTCGACTTGGATTCCTTTTTATGTACAGGCGTAATTACGGATTGTCGGAAAAAATCAGGCACAACACCATCTTTATAGGACCTAGCATAAATTAATGAGAGTGGCTCAGTTATAACGTGTGCCACTTTTTTATAAAATAATGGAGGGATGCAGTCTGGGGTGAGGCTACATTTAGATGGAAGTTGATTAATTTTCTTTAAAATATTATGTTCCGACACAAATAAATACGGACACCTTGATTACGTTGGCGGGGGGGAAAGTAAGTGCTTTCGTTGAACCTGCTTGGGCCACGTAAACAGAAGAAAAGAAAGTTTTAAAAACATCCGCTTTGGAGATATCATTAGTGATAACCGCATTACCTGTTTTAAGTGCCGTTATATCCTCTTTTCCCTTTAAGCGATTATTGGCATACCTAAAAAACGACTTAGAATCCTTAAAATCGAGATTGGATTCTTCCAATACCCGAAGTCTTTTGCTTGCCTTACGCAATTTGATCGCATACTCGGGTCTTTTTCAATAAGTGATTCAAGACTAGATATATACTCACGAAGCCTAGTGTTATTTTTAGACTTGCCGGTGCGTTTAGGAATAAATTCCTCGATCACAACGTGCATATGATAAACAAAGCAATTATACATTTTATCTACGGTATTACAGTTTAGGAATATATATCTCCATGGAACAAGTGTCAGCTTTTTATGATTTGATCATAATCACCCTTAAAGAAATTGTATCCCCCTCCTCAATAGGAGGATATTCAGAACCGAATAAAAGGTTAAAAGAAATTGCGTTATGGTCTGAGGGCATCGGGGATTTAAAAACAGATATATTTTCTATTATATCTGGAGTACTGCAGTAGCCCTACAAGTTCAAACCATGCTTGCTGCTGTGTTTAGAGATACGGGGCTGACAGTGACGTTCCACTTCGATTTTCTCGATGCCTTGTTGATGTGTGCGAGCCGACATTGGGTTCGCTGAGTTGGGTGCTGCTAGATTACCTTGGAGGCCCGCTGATTCATTCGAGGTTACGTTCGTACCTTCTTGCGGCCACTGTGGGTGGTCAGAGTGAAGCTCCCCGGCATACCGGCATGGCTGGAACCGGGGCAAGGCTTCAGGCTGGTATCGCATCGGACCGCGTAGCAGTGCGGGTTGTCGCTGAACTATTTGCTGAAGTGCATAGCTAGTAAGCTACTACCATACCCTGAATCCGCGTGGGTGGTGGTCTATAACTAATACCTCGATAAGATTGTGTCACATTTTGCTGGGCTCGGGTGGTTGATTCGAGATGTTGAAGACCGCGACCGTCGTATGTCATTCATAATTTTTAGAATACGTAATCTACACGATTTTTAGAATACGTAACCGAACACCAACATCGTCTAGCATGAGCAGTTCCGCGCTGGTACGGCATATGTGTTGCTTGTCTAGAAGCTCCTTTTTGCATTAGACGGTTAAAATCGAGCCGTCTTTCAGAAGGCTCGCTAGTAGCTTATACGTGTAACTATTAAACTACATAACTTTGTGCACATTATGGATGTGGTTCTTGTTTGATGCCAAACAAACGCCGATTGCCCTCGCGTATTGAGAGCTCGGCAGCGGGCTTGTCACACGCTGAAGAGGTGCTTCTCAAAGCGGCTCTTTGATCTGCTTTTGTTAGATGGTTCGTCAAGTAGTCGTTATTCTGCAACATCTACAACAACGGTACGGCAGTGCGCTTGTTTATGTTAAAAACTCTGCCAAAGTTGGCGTATAGCTTAGACAGAGTGTGGCAACATCTATCGAAAGCTAATTTTAATTTGCTTGAAAAGTGCTTCACACTATACATGAAGCGAGTACTCTGCCTTTCAATCAAGGCGAGAAGCCGCTTTGTCTATGTATTGTCGGACTGTGCGCCGATGGTGGAGATGCTTCGGCTTAGGCTGCGTATGCCATTGACGGAGCCACTTAACCATTTCTTGGAAGAGTGGCGACGCAAATTCACGGAAGCAGCGACGGAGGTAAGAACGCTCGACGTCTTTAAGTCTCCTTGGTTGTGGGCCGGGGTGGCCTGCGATGACAGGCATGTATATACCAGGTACATCGTACACGGGTTCCATCACCTCGTATGCTCCCGTAGGGAGTTTCATGAAGACTATACTACTCAGTGTATTTGTCGGTTCTGCTCGCAGCATTGCGCTAAGTACCACGCGGTTGATTGTCCGGCACTGCAACGAAGATCCTTACACTTCTTCTCTCGGTGGAACGGCAAAACAACAAGTATTTATGTTTAATAATAGCATGAACTATTTTGTACATACTCTATTTGAGTGAAATAAATATGATTGATATTCTGCAACATCTTCGGCTCATCCAGAATGCAACAAACTGGTGCTAAAATGACGACCAGGAATCTGATCTAGGGTAACCGCATTCCCTTAAATTCAGAGCTATTAGAAGAAAACGGCACATGTAATCGTGCTTGCAATGGTCATCTAGTTTTATTTAGAAACAAAGGCCCCTGTATCTCAACTATACCTTACGGTACGTTTACTACTTAGCATATCCCGGCTGTTTTGCGTTAATACAACCATCTGTAAAATTAGTCAATCGTACTAAAATAAGATTATACATTATGTTCAACACCCACTACATAGCGTTCATTCTGGCTCATCATTTCTTCCCAAAAGGGCACTCTCAGTTTAAATAATTGTATAAGCAAGGCGAAATTGAATCGTGACTAGACTTCGATCATGAGCCTTTGTCATACATACAAATACATACAGATTTATTATTCTCGTTTAGTCCATAAATTAACATATCGTCAGGTCGTTAACACGCGCAACTTTAAAGAAGCGCTTGAAAATAAAGCACATGGCAGTACAGGGAAAAATTATTGTACAGCTTGGGCGAATGCCTCGATCTGTTTGATGATCTCGGCCTGAAGCTCCTCTTCGCGACAACGAGGGTTCGCTTTAATGAAGTCACTTATTGCGGCGATAGTCTGGGCCTGAAACGCAAACGATAACGCATTAGTCAAACGCATTGCTTTACACACACACACATATATATATATATATATATATATATATATATATATATATATATATATATATGCATTGTGTTGAATATATACCGAGATACATGCTTCCTTTCACTTGGAGGAGAACCGATGAGACTTTGAACGCTGGTAGCGTCATTATGTTCCTAATGTTGTCCCCAAGCGTATTATTTAACGGCCAATTATAAAGCTCGGCATGTAAATTACGTATCCGCTATATTTACAATTTATTGTGTATATTATATTTATATATACAAGGCTATGTATATTATTTTAGCCACAAATATGCGCATATATATATATATAGGGTCATTCATATCGTTATGTACTTATTTCGAGGTTTGGTAGAACTCGGCAAGAAAATAATTTTTACCAATGGAAGGAGAACGCCGAAACGTCTTGTTTAGGAGAGAGGGTGAAATTTATAAACGTAGTAATTCTGCCTTTCTTTATCCCACATAATTGTGCAAAATCTACGTTTGCGGGAGAACGAGTTAACGCATGAAGGAACCGATTATACCGGCGTGCTCGGAGGGAAATTCTGAGAAAGCCACTTCACTAGCTTGCGTAGCGAAAGGCGAATAGCCAGATTGAGAAAAGTCATAAAAAGCCGATATGTTGTTATGTCTTACGTTAACGCTTTTTCGTGAAAAATCGTAAATTGTTTCCACTACGACCAAAAATGTATGTCCAAAAGACCAGTCTCACGCAATATAAAATTGAATGCCCACACTTTTCGTACCGAAGTAATGGTGCTGCGGTGTTACGTAGTTGTCAAGTAACTAAGCTTTTTCGATAGCCATATCGAAAGCGAAGGTACGCATACTTGCATAGGGTGTATGACAAAGTTAGGTATATTTTTTTAGGTAGGTATTTTGAGGTTTGGTAGAACTCGGCAGGAGAATAATTTTTCGCAATAATTACATAACGATACGAATGGCCCATATAGAAAGTGTCCAATGATTGGCAACGTTGGGACAACAAACCCGGAGGAGCTCGTTGGGATCGGGCTGAGACAGCAGGCCTGCGCTGACTTGGTTGGCCAGACGAAGCCCGACAACTTGTCGATAGAATGCCTCTGCATGCTCGACCTTGTGCAGGGTGAGAAAGAGGCCCAGCTGGAAATCGGCATGCAACACGACCATAAGTAAACAAGTTTGTTATGTCAGTCTTTGGGGTTCGGGGGCGACCCGGACAGAACACGAGCAGATATAAATACCAGTTTTCACTCAAAGTTTTTTCATAAAGCAGGCAATTGCGTTGAAGTGAACGTATATATATAAAATTCTCCGAACTATTTCAGCGGAATATGAGTCAGGAGCCTTACCCCATGCTGGTAATCTGTGTGACATCACCATATATATATTAAAAAAAATCATTTTGAAGTTATAAACATGTGTATACATAATTTTTGTGACAATTTTATTCTTATTTAGACTAAATATTTGACCACAAAGATTTGTATGTAAAATATATACGCCTGTTTGATTCCAGACGGCTGCGACTTTTACACCCATAGAAGCAGATGCGGAGGCTATTTAATTTCAGATCGACTTCTAAGTTTTCGAAGCTTTCTCACTGGAACACAATTAAATTATTACAGTAACGTGCTTCCTACCCGCTCATACTAAATATTTTCCCGGTCTCAGTTGAAACTCTATAACTATGTATGTTTTTATAGCAATATAATCTTCTTCAATCTTTATAGCAGATCTAGCGCATGTATAATACTACCTATATCTGATCGTACATCGATCAGATACCGTCATCTACCAGTACCAGACTGATGCGCCCTAATGAATTCGAACGAATCAACATTGTCCCGTAAATAAGTCATTTTTGCTTGTCGCTAAAATGCAATTATGCGAGCTCATTTCAACGCCATAATACAGCAGACAATCATATAAAAAATGAATGCTTATTGAATGCTGCATAGTTAGAGGTACGCTTAAGCGTTTTGACAAGGTGAAGACATTTTCAAGAAAATGTCTTCGGCTCGTCAGATACGCCAAACAAGCTTTCTGACATACATAAAAAAAAACAATCGCAAAATAAATCGAATATCGAACTTCAAAGACACCGCCGCCGTCCGTACACAAGATGGACATCGCCCTATATGAGGTGTGTAATTACGCGAAATTGCATATTAACGATAAACAAACAAATAAATAAGTAAATAGGTGAAACAGCTGCCCGTAGTTTGTACAGCTGTTCTCCGCACTGCCGCCCACCTGACTCAGCGTGTCGAGAACACTGTCCGACGAGAGAGTACCGCTTCTATGAGGCAACACTTGTGACAACAGTAGATTGCCTAAGTCGCATCGGGCCTGAGCCGGAGTTCCACCCGTCGGATTCTTATCTGTAGCCATTTTAATACGTTCACGCACAGCATCCAGCTCGCCGCACGTTCAGGAGGAAAAATTATCCTCGGGGGCCGGGGGGGGGGGGGCAGAGACGGAGAGACGGGCACAGGCTCAAAACGGTCTACGTTTAGTGTCGTCTCTCGGTCTTCTTTTAGCGCCATTGAGCAGGCACGCTAACCGCTCTTGCGGTTCTCCACTCTCAAAGAGCTGCGGGAGCAACGAATATGCGGCGTGCGCAGGTGCTACCTGCGTATTCGCGCGTTTAGCGTTACCATTCAACTTAGAGTCAGCTAAAAAGTCGCACTCTGTTGTAAATGCGGGGCAATTCAATTCATGACTAAAGTGGTAATGATAATTATAATCGTTATCGTTAATTGTGATTACAATTAACAGCTAAGCTGTTACATACGTGTGTCTGTTTCATTTTTCCTTCTACTTAAACAAATTGTCACTTGATCTGCATATGTAGTGCACTGTAGACGAACGTTTATACACATTTATATGTATACAAACACTTATTATTATGTGTATACAATGTATAAGAGACGCAAGTCTACTCTTTAACCCGACAAGGTTGCGAACCTAGTGACGACGGTGACTTAGGCGGTTAACACAGCATTCGATACTAGGCATGCTTGCCATGGCAACCACGACTAATAGACCGACAATTGCAAGTTTGAACCCGGCCTGGATGTTTGCTCGAGTTGGACATGGTTTTCATACCCCTACTGGAGAGAAAGCCAATATAAATAGATCCAATAAATAGAACGAAATTACGATAGATGCATTTAGGCACTATTGTGCCACAGGGGTTTTAGCCCATTACGAGCGTCTAAAGTGTGGTTGTTGTCAGAGCGTAGTAAAAAATCACTGCTAAAAATATTTGTGTTGAAGTTACAATAAAAGCTAATACTGTAGCTTTTACGAATTAAATAAGCGATTTAATCAGTACGAAGTACAGCGTTTGCTTTGCCTAAAGGATACACCGTCGATTCCATACAGAAGAAACGCCCAACTGCGTTATTAGTTAATAGCTATTCTTATTATACTGTCATTTTTTTTTTATTTTCACAAGAATATGTCGTATTTATTTACCTGATTGGAAGTGTCATTAAGAAAAATACGGAGTCCGGATTCTTTTCGTTCCCTATTCGCACTCAAGGTTCTAACCAGCGCGTTTTTACTAGGACTCATTTAATGTTTTCTGAATAGCTAGTTTAAACCTAAAGCCTCCAAGGTTTCCTATAGGTTCTGGCAAACGCGCCGCGATGAACTGTGTCGGGTTTTTATCGTTATTTGCCTTGGCTTTAGCATCGCAGGGTATATATATATATATATATATATATATATATATATATATATATATTTGCTAACTTGGCTTTAGCATAACGAAGATCAGCAAATGAACTGCTGGTATCACACCAACGTACTTATCAATCTAGATACATGTAGAAATTTGATTTTCGTTTGCCTAATAAGCTCTACCTCTTTTGATATTTATAGGTAGTGGCTACACTGCGTTTCCATTAGAAAAGCGTCGTTGGGACCTATTGGAGCAATATTTAAAAAAAAACTTAAGCATATTTTTTGCCTACCTGCTCTACCGTGGCCAGATTTTCGTTGGACATTAGCGAGTGTAAGACTCCGCCAGGTTCAAACATCGTTTGGACTAGGTTGTTGTCCTGTTCACTTCCACCGTGTCCTGACATCTTAGGACAGGCTTTTCACGTGTATCGGGCAACCAGTAGTCAGCGGACTCTGGAACGATATTTAAATGAATCGAGTATTAAGCAGTGGTACTAACTATGATAGCTGTTTGAGGTGCTTTTGTTCCTTAAATACGTGGGAACATTTTTCTACTTAGACGTAGTGCTCCGTCGTTCCGTCTAGTGGAATGCGGATTTACATCACTACTATTACTTTTCAGGCATCATGCTGAGTTAACGAAATCTAAGTATCAAACCTTTAGGTCGAACAAAGCTTTGGCGGCGACTCGTTTATGAGGCGACTTAATTGACGTCGATGCCACCAAAGCTTTCCTCCATGACGATGTACAGTACGCAAATATATATAGCATCATGAACTCGTTGCTTTGAGGCTATTATCTGCACCGATGCTGATTCGGGTTACTGTGCTGTCTTGCTCGCTGGAAGGTCATTAACCAATTACTGACCATGACTGACATTAGATATCCGAATTTAAGTCGAGCATCGGGATGCAGTAAGTTTAAGCGACGTTGCCAAGCACGCTGCGTTTGCTTGTATGGACACTGTCATGGCAAGAAATCGACCTCGCCAGGTGGGTGTATCTGCATATGACCGCGGTCGTTGCACATCGATCCTTGCCAGAGGGGCCCCTGGACAGGGCTCGCCAGCTTTGCTAATGACAGAATTAGCGTTTATCTGCATTTCTCGATACTGGAGAAAATCAGTGCACTGTAAGACTGAAAACGTATCTGCATAAAAAGAGCTAGTTCGGGGTTTCTGTGTAGCTTGATCGAGGCCAGCGGCTCTAGGCGGCTCGTCTCCACGAGATGGGCATTTCTTGTCGGAATACGATTGGGGCTGGACTCGCGGCCAGCTACCACGCACTGTTAGCTGCTTAAAGCATCACAAGCGCCGATTTATGTTGATACTCTATAAGAAAAGTAGTTTGTATTTATTATAAGTAGATGTATGCATGTATGTATGTTTTGATAAATACGTTATATACGATAAGTCGAATTGCATTCAGTATACTTTGCACTATATATATTCACAGCAAATTCACGGAAGAAAAAAGCGCATGGCAGATACAATTATTTGTAGTGGCCAACCACTGAAGTTTGTCAACTCGTTTCTATATTTGGGTCTCAGAATGCACTATGTGGGAACGAGCTTTCTACAGCACATCGCAGGACAGGTTCCGGGTAGCATTTGCATCCCTGTGCACGGAGGTGAGAGATGTTCGAAGAGATTGTTCATGCAAATGTGCTTCTCACTGGGAGCCTATGGGACATAATTATATGCAGGAGACCTCATGTGTATGCATGGTACGATCCCCTCGTGGATTTCACTACGTGGGGTATAAATGTTGCTACCGGTTCTGCTAGCAGCAGTGTGTTAACTTTCAAGGCTAACGAAATGTCACGCTCATCGATTTTTTCACATTGGTCTTTGCATTCTCTTGCCGAGTAAGATGGACGCTAAAGCGACTTGAGTAAATAGATGAGTATATATGCATGTATATGTGAGAATCTTGTAAAAGCTAATCACTCGCGAAATAAATCTCTGTGAGTACTGTTTCTGATTTGTTATGCGTCTGTATTATGTGCATGCACCTCTGCACTAAACGCAGTTTCCACAAAGAAAATGTGATTGCTTTATATGTGGAATAATGCTTCTTAGTCCGCCCAAGACGCCTGTGTATAATTTGCATCACAATTTGCAGCGAACACGTAAGCAAGCAGACATGAATTAAATACGGACTTTGTGCTACTGTCACCACAATACCTCCGCAAATTAAGCATCTATGTGTACGGGCTAGACAGGGTTCTAAGATAGCAGCGCGCAATGATTCACAAGTAGTAGCGAAAGCGGCACTAACACTGTTGTCGACACCGTCTTGAATCAATCGATACTGCCAGCTTCTTACCGTATGAGGTTGCATTTAAGGACGACGCTTAGATAGACGCGACGCCGTGATCTCTCGCTCGTTCCCGTTCAGCGTCTACTAATTTCGTTAAAGTAAACTTGACGAATGGTGATACCGTAAGGTTGGCTACACAGCACTGGCCACCTCCCAGCTTCTCCTGCCAAATAGTCCCAGCTGTTCAGCTAGACGCCTTCATGCGTTCAACTAGCTATCTGTACCACCCCATCAGCAACACCCAGTGAGAGCCGTTCCTCGGCCAGCCCGTCCTCAGGCGACCTCTTCCCCTCGGGCTACCCTCGCTCTTCCTCCTAGAGACTCGAGGAGAAAGCGGCTTCGACTGCTTCGTTGAGGTTCGAACTCCCGGAGTGGCGCCAACCTGAGCTCGGCACGCAAATCCAATGTGCGCCGTGCTTCGAAGCCAACTGACCCATAGATGGTAGAGAAATTACGCACACAGCATTTACGGCAATTTCGACACTTGCGTACTACAGTTAGATTAGAATGGCTTACCGAGGCCTTTTTCTGTGCCCAATGTCTAACAATAACATTGTGAACATAGCCGTCAGCGGATACACTTGCATGGTACACGGTCAGAGGGCATGCGACAGCAACCGATGGCCCGCCTCACGTGTCCCCGTATACTATCAAGCACATACATCAGCCTGTATGGTCGAATGTTTTGACGATGTGCGCAGTGAAGTTTGCCCAGTATAATTGAGCTGAAATCTTACTGGAAAGGGTTGACAAATTCCAATGGTTGACCGCCACAGAAAAGTGAAGGAGACGCAACTCAGTGGGTCGTCTGCGGGGTTCCCACATTTTGCCTTACCCGCAACAAATCCTACTCTCAAAGAAGCTCAAAGCCAGCCCCTGCATGTCAAATGAATGTACCCGAATATATATATATATATATATATATATATACAATACGTCAGGGCAAACGACGATACCGATATATATATATATATATATATATATAAAGCAGACGTAATACCCTGCTGTGGCCAACCGCCGGATATTGTCAACTCTTTCCCGTCTTTGGGTCTGAGAAGACTGCACTATACGAGAACGACGTTTACCGAGTAAGTCTTGTTCAGTTAGAAAGATGCTTTACAATACTTTCTTTTTTTGCCTAGGATGACAAGAAACCACTTCGTATACCTGCTAGCGGCAGTGGAAATAATCAGAGTCAGGCTTAGGTCACCTATTACAGGACCCTTTCAATTTTTGTTGGAGTGGCTGGGAGAGGTGATAGAAGCTTTGGCAGAGGTAGCGCAGTTCGATGTGTACCTCGACAGGGAGCTTTGAGATGGAACGGCATGCGCTAGTCGGCAAGTGTACACAAGGTATATTGTGCATGCCTATCATCACTTGGTATGTTCGATCCAAGAATATCGCTAAGTTGACGATAAATGTCTTTGCCGGTTCTGCTCGCAGATGTGCGCTAAATACCGCACAGCGAACTGCCAGACGCATCGGCCATTTTTGCACGTTTTTGTCCGTGGGACGTTCGCTAAAATGTTCAAATTGTAAATAATGTCCATTATATTTATTTTTTTCATCGATACTATATTTTATTTGCATTGTCGATTATATTATGATTATGTGCCATCTGGAAGTAAAAAGTGTGTATAAAAAAATATGTAGATATATAATCAAATCCCACCGCCGGGGACAAACGGGCCGGAACTATATATTAATATATATAATATAATATAATAATAATACAAATATATATAATGTATGTATATATTATATATTATCTATATATAAATAATATATCATATATATATACTATCTATCTCTTTTTTTTTTATTTTTTTTCATATCCCCTTATCTCATATCTCTATCTTTTCTACTCTCTTTTTCTCTCTCTCTCCCTCTCTCCTCTCTCTCTCTCTCTCCTCTCTCTCCTATCTCTCTACTCTCTCTATCTCTCCCTCTTCTCTCTCTTTACTATCTCTTTCTCTCTCTTCTCTATCTTCTTCTATCTCTCTCTTCTCTCTCTCTCTCTCTCTCTCTCTCTCCTTCTCTCTCTCTCTCTCATCTCTCTTTATCTCTCTTCTCTCCTCTACCGCGTTGAGTGCAGGCCGACGAGCGCGTCACTCCGCTTTAAATGACACCTTTAGCCGCGCACTTAGGTCCGCCGGCTTTCCGTGTGTTCTAGAGCCCCCGGGTCTTTCGAGGGATGATGGAAAAATACCTGACGGTCTGACTTTGACGCCCTTTGAGCGTGGCCGCATGCTTGTTTGGGACGCAACTGTAACCGACTCATTAGCCCCTTCGATGGTCGGTGCAGGTGCGGACCGAGCAAGTCATGCCTCCAGGTTAGCTGAGGCTAATAAATGCAGAAAATATTCAAGCGTCGATTATCCGCACGAATTTTGTCCGCTGGCGTTCGAGACTATGGGAGCTGCAGTCCCCCTTACGCTCAAGCTGATTCAGCGGGTCGGTAAAAGCCTTAATCTTTCGACAGGAGACTCGAGGGCATCCGAATTCTTGCGTCAAAGGCTGTCGCTCGACATTCAACGAGGAAACGCAGCGTCTGTTCGGGGCACATTGTTAAACTGGGCTAACCCTGGGTTAGAGAACCCGTGATCACACGTTCGCGCGGAGACAATTGTCCACTCCGAAGTGCTAACATAGTGAAATTATATAAATTAAATAAACTTATCGTACTTTATATATATATATATATATATATATATATATATATATATATATATATATATATATACGTACAAATATTATATATATATATATATATATATATATATTTATGTATATACAGGGTGTTCCTATTTGTGTGTCCAAAACGCTAGGGTATGGTCAAACTCGGTGAGAAAATCATTTTTGCCAATGGGTGGAAGCCGGGAAAACGTTTTG
The DNA here is from genome assembly GCA_003439945.1 of Dermanyssus gallinae. NCBI lineage: Eukaryota > Metazoa > Arthropoda > Arachnida > Mesostigmata > Dermanyssidae > Dermanyssus > Dermanyssus gallinae. The sequence goes on along the minus strand of QVRM01002935.1, from coordinate 7,218 downwards.
TTTAGGAGTGAGGATGAAATTTATAAAAGCAGTTATTCTGTCTTTTTTCTCCTACATAGTTGTGCAAAATCTACGTTTGCGGGAGAACCAGTCAACGCACAAAGGAACCGATCATACCGGCGTGTTTGGCACTGGCAAAATTCTGCACAATAAAGTATACATTACTAGCTTGCGTAGCAAAAAGCGAATAGCCAGATTAAGGAAAGTCAGAAAAAGTCAAAATGTTACGTTAACGCTTTTTTGTGCAACATCGTAATTTGTTCCATTACGACCAAAAATGCACGTCCAAAAGACTACTCTCAGGCAATAGCAGATTTAATGCCCACTACATTCGTACCAAAGTGATGGTGCTGCGTTACGTAGTTGCCAAGTGACTAAGCTTTTTTGACAGTCATAGTTGTTATGTTTCACGTTGAAGTTTTCACGTCCAGAACCGTAGCATTTTGCCAAGACGTTTCCGCCCCCTCTTTCCATTAGAAAACATTATTCTCTTGCTGAGTTCTACCAAACCTCAAAATATGTACCTAACTTTCTCATACACCCTATGCAAGTATGCATGCCTTCGCTTTCAATATGACTGTCGAAAAAGCTTAGTTACTTGGACTTTTTATGACTTTCCTTAATCTGGCTATTCGCTTTTTGCTACGCAAGCTAGTAATGTATACTTTATTGTGCAGAATATTCCGCCAAACACGCCGGTATGATCGGTTCCTTTGTGCGTTGACTGGTTCTCCCGCAAACGTAGATTTTGCACAACTATGTAGGAGAAAAAAGACAGAATAACTGCTTTTATAAATTTCATCCTCACTCCTAAACAAAACGTTTTCCCGGCTTTCACCCATTGGCAAAAATGATTTTCTCACCGAGTTTGACCATACCCTAGCGTTTTGGACACACAAATAGGAACACCCTGTATATATATATATATATATATATATACAGGTATGAACCACATATTGTTAACTACTGCATAAGTGCTGGCACAATTTTAGAGCTATTTAGCATTCCCCAAGCGGTCGTCGTTTTATGTCTCCTGCTATGCGTTCCTCGATGCTCGTTGTCGTCGTCGAGAAAGACTCTGTGTTCTGAGGCGGCTGTGCCAACCGGAACCAGAATTGGGTTACGCTTCGCATTCGGCCTGGCGATGAAGTCGTCAGTCGTTCAACAAAATATGAGACTCGTCTGCATTGTCGCTTGTTACGCATTGTCGCGCGCTAATGTTGTCGTTGGTGTTGTTACGACTCTTTTCGCTGTCACTAACATTGCTGCGGTTGTTGCTTTCGGACTAAATCGCCCCCGCACGCTTTGTGCTGCCCATTGAAAGCCAGGTAGAGAGAGAGAGAGATAACGGAAAGTTTTGTCATTTCATTTTTAATCACACTCCCTAACTAGAGTGCTGCTCAAACTGATCCACAAACACAGTTAGGCGAAATGGCAGCAAAACTAGTTCAAACAAGACAGTATGACATACAAACGTGGAATTAAAGTGTTCACTTCTCTTTTTTTTTGTTTTGACACCCACCGTGACTCACGGGGAGTTGCGCAGGCCGGACGCGGTAGGGAACGTCAATGAAGCAACCGAATTAGCTCAACGGGTTTGCGGAGCGCGGTATGCATGCGGGAATCTGTGTCTTTAAATGCCAAGATTATGTTTAATGTTGAAGTAGTGGGATCAGTAACAGTACAACGTTCAGACAGCGTACTTTTAGGTCGTTGTCTAAATGACGACCAGAAATTGTCATTGGAGCAATGATGCTGTGCAGGCATTAGAGTCAGGAGGCTACATAAGAAGTTTTTTGGTGGCCCTCTGATACAAGGCCATCTCTAGATAGTGTTAGAAATAAAAGTTGCACTTAGAAAACACGTGCTCATTGGCATATGCAGCACTTGAAGCTGTGTGTTATATATGCTTAACGAATCCGAAGTAAACCAGTGAAAAAAATCACACGACATTTCATAAAACACCTGCATAAAATGCATGCTTATAGTAGTATCGACTCGACGAAAGAATGGCGATTCTTCCCCCTAGTATAATTTCTCATTGAAGAAGCTATCTTTGTGGTCTTGTTCTGTTACCAGTTTTTCGGACCGACTTATTTGGTATTTTTGATGACTGGTCCTGTTTTGAATTTGATACCTACTGCAATACTACTACGTTGCATTCGGCAGGTTATGGGTTCAAATCCAAGATCGGTTGCGCTCATATTCATTTCCAAGGGCTTCTAAATTTAAAAAGGGTGAAAAAATTGCGGAATTAACTCTATTTTACCGTGACCGAGAAAATAAAACTGCAGAAAGGAAAAGAGAAATAACTCAATATGGAGATGACAGATTACGATTCCCCAATTGAAAAATATAAATATTGTTCGTCGTTTTAGTCCCTCCGTAAATAGCATACTTAGTAACGGCAGATATACTACCCACAAAGTTGTTTTCTTATATTCATGGCAGACAGTTATGCCCGGATTTGACAAACAAAAATAATATTCTTTCTGTACAACTTTTACTGTAGGTAGAAAGGAGCATACGATGGCATTAGTATAATTTGCGACGTACTTATTGACAACAAACCAGCAAGCTAATTTTTAGTAGTAAACTTTTTAATACCAGTAGTTATTTAATAAATGTCAACAATTGAATGACAATGAATTGGGATATCCACCATGGGAATCCATGCGTTATAAATACGTAGAGATGCCGATTCTGCCTTACCCTCTGCAAATAAAGATGTGTGTCGTAACTGAGATCAAACGAATCTTAATGGGACTTCATCCCAACCTGCTTAATCTTTCCCATTCGACATCCACCATGAACACAAGGGGATCACACCCACAACTTCTCATCTTGTCTGCAGCTTTATGTAACCAATCTCGTTTCTCAATATCAACTCTCGGTGCCACATATTGGAACAAGCTCCCCCCAGATGTGCGCGCAACCTCTTCTTTGACAATATTCAAACAAAGTGCTAAGCAATACTATTTAGGTACTCCCTTACTCTAATATAAGCTGAACACGATAATAATATAATCATAATGACAATAAGTAAAATTATAAGAAAATAGGCAATATAAACACCCCATACTAGCCTTGATGGCTTTGAGGAGCTGTGAACCTATGTACAAATGAAAGCCACTCATGAGAATAATAAAACCTATATATCTATCTACGTTCGCCATTGCGCTTGGCTCGACCTTAGGTGATGCTCACAGTCAGTAGTTTCGCATACGGCTCGAACCGATAATTCTAAGCATACGCAAGGACACAATGTCTCAAAAAACGGCGACTGAGCCACCTCTGTGAAAACGGTGCCGCATGCAAAAACATGACCATAGTCATTCTGTTAATTTGTTAATAAATCCATTGATTTTTTTATGACGGCTGAAAGGGAGAGCGTTACAGTGATTGTACACGTTGCGTGATTGCGCACATTAATTGCGCCGCTACTATTTCGTATGTTTTTCGTGGCAGACGGTGTGCGCGGATTTGCAAAGCAGAGTATTATATCTGTACAACTTCGACTGCAGGTGGGATAGCAACGTCCACTTAGAAGTACAGAAGTACAGATACATAGTTGCTCTGGATTGGTGGTTAGCAAAGTTGCTGTATATATATATATATAGCTTGGTTTCAGAGATGACGTTTGCACTCTTCTTCTGGGTACATGTATGCAAATACTTGAAGAGCTCGACTTTGGGCGGCGGATATTTTTGCTGTCGAGAAAATTTCTGCGAATCTTTTTACCATAGGCCAGGACACATGGGCATTGAAAAGCGCCTCTACAAAGTTTAGACAATATAGGGGACCTTGCAGTCTAAAGTCTCGCTTCGTGTCAAAAACGGCACAGTGTTTGTGACAGTGCCTTACGTTGTCAGCGGGTATCTAGAGGTAATTGCATAAGGGGGGTCAGGTTTATCAATGTGTAGGTATTGATGAAAACAGCCACCGTGGTCCATTAGAAGTTGCACGAGTGGATAGGTAAACGAGCCTATTCAAGGCTGTACCATTTTAGTGTTGATTTGTTCAGTATCCAGGGTGGCCCGGCCTGAATTACTGCCCATTGCTGATTCCACTTGTTAAGGATCTAATTTAAATTTAATTCTACACCTGTGTTGTTATAACTCTTGCTGTTGTTGTTGTTGCTGTTGTTGTTGTTGTTGTTGCTGTGGGGACTGTGACTTGAGCTTGATATTGGTGATGATGATGATGACGAGGATGATGATGATGATCTTGATGACGACATGGTTACTTTTGACAGAAATGAAACGTCGACGACTAAACGTCATGGCGCACCCACAGAACAGAAAAGCTGCTATTTGTTCTGTGGCCCCATCGCCGCTTGTCTGTCCGCTGCATGTCGAGAGCAATAGTGTCCGATTTGGCGCAACAGAACGGCCGGTTGCGGCCGACGGCCGGCGATGGTCTGATGACTTCGTCGTTTGACTGCGTAACGTAACCGGTGACAAATAACCGCAAATAGATTGGCGTGGACTACTCTTCTGGCATAGATGCTAAAAAACGCGACCGCGACCCCGACCCTTTGTTAAAACTGCGGCTGCTTCTACTGCTGCTGTTGCTGCTTCTACTGTTACTTCTATAACGTCTGTATGGTGGTGCCACCATTGTAGGCCACCTCTGTTATGGCCTCTGTTACAGCTTCTCTTGCTGCTGTTGCTTCAACTGCTGATGCTGCTGCTGCTGCTGCGGCCGGCAGTCGACACCGGTCAAACAGAACATTCGGAAGGTTCTGAAGTAAGTTCTGCCACTAAAAGCCACTAAACCAAACACCGCGTCGAGCACACAAAGACGACGCACGCAGCATGACGCACAAGCCCGAACCAAGCACACAATCATGGCCGAGTGGGCTGGTTGGCAAGCTGGTTGACCTACGGCCGGAAACGCAGCTCTTTCTCGCTTTCTCCGACTCCCCCTCAGACTCCCTCCCACTGTGCCCCCGTCCCGAGTAGCCGTCCAGCAGCATTGGCAATGGCCCCAGCGGTGCCGGCGCCACTGCCGGGAGGGGGGAGGCTACCCCATGAGCTGTAGCTGCTGCTGCTACAGCAACGGGGCGATAGATGAGGAGGGGAACAAGGGACGGAGCTACTACAGCCAAATATGGCCGCAATCATTAAACGAAGACTTTGAAGTTCTTGATCGAGGTTTATCGAGCGGCTCTTGCACCTCAAGATTTCGGTGGGTTCGGTGAGCCTTGACCTTCCATTACGACTACCATCACTTCTGTCATCGACCTCATCCTCACCTTCATCATTTCCACGTTGATCTCCACCGTTGGAGATATTGATTGTTGTTGGCGTTGGTAGACATTGGTAATGGTGCTAGCAGAAGAACTAGGGGGGGGGGGAGGGGTGGAAGGTAAAGCATCATTGAAATATCTGTGCTCTCCGTTTTTTACATAAATATTTTTATTTGGCAATAACTTTGCATTTCAAGATGGCACATATTTACAATACAGTCGTCATTATATACAATTTAACACTTCAGCGACCGTCCCACCGGGCGCGAAAAAGCAACGACATTGATCGCCAATTTAGTGAAATCCTTGGGTCGAACCTACCAAGTTATGATAGGCATGCACAATGTACCTTGTGTACACGTGCCGACTAGTGCATGCCATGCCATCCCTAAGCTCCCTGGCGAGGTACACACATCTAACTGCGCTACCTCTGCCGAGGCCTCGGTCACTTTTCCCTGCCACTCCAACGAAAGTTGCTGAAGTGGCCCTGTAATAGGTGACTTAAGCTTGACTCTGATTGTTTCTACTGCCGGTCCGCAACCCCAGCAGGTACACGAAGCGGTCTCTTGCCGTCCGCGGTACGCAAAGAACATGCTTGATATATATTGTGAAGCACATTTCTAGCTGCACGAACTTTGCCGCTGAAAGATGACCCCACACCCTGCTAAGACTGTAGTTCCACATTGGCACAATCTTAAACTCAAAAAGACGCACTGCCGCACTCAGAGACAGTCGTCGAGGGTCTCTCATCTCTGTGTAAATAGAGGCAATAGCCGCCCGCAACCTGTCGCCGATCACCTGCAGTGCTGGGTAAAGGTCGTTCCTGTATAGTCCAGATGTCTCAGATCCAGCTACAGGAAGGAGTTGACAAGCTCCAGCGGTTGGCCACAACGGGGCCGATTATAATCTACTCCGGCGTACACCTTGTCTAAATTGGAAACCATGAAAATAAATTTAAAGGTGGCCGGTCTAGGTCTTAAACCCACGACCTTCCAAAAGCGAGGCAATGCTTTGCCACTAAGTCACCTGTCTCTAAGGCAAAAGAAAGACTAACCGTAATTGCTATAGTTTTTTTTGACAAATTTAACATCGCTATACTTCGATAGAGATGCAAAATTATAAGCATGCTCTTGAGTGGCAAAAACGTACTGGCGGCAACTAGAATTAGTTGAATGCTACGATTAACGGCTACGATTACAGTTCGTGTCGTAAGCAAACATGTCGCGCCAGGTTCTGAGTTGCGCAATGAAAAACATTTTACGCAGACTTTTCAGCTCTTGCGGAAAAGGGTAGGCTTTTAATGAGAAAAAAAGCACCTATGGTAGCTAGGTGCATACGACTTGAAATGTTTCTTGTTTAAAAGCGTCTTGTGGTGGCATGCGGAACCAAGAGCCTCTTTACCCTAATGGTGTCGCACTCGCCCTACGTTTTTGGTCATTGCCGTCCCATTTGCTGGTAGTCTAATGAGACATCTTCAAAGTAAGCCATTAACGGCGATTGTTAGACGCATTGATCTACTGGTACGGGCTAACCTAAAGACTGGAGGCTTCCCGTGCTCCATTGGGTAGGCGTTGACAGGTTTCTTTCGAAGCTGCCTTGCTCTTTCAGAAGGATGGCCACGAGGTTTTTGGTGGATATCTTAGACATTGTACGCAAAAAACCGAAGTGCGGTGTCCCCTAGCGCCCTATTTGCCGCCGTGTCGAATCGGCTTATTGTTGGAATGTTTTTTTGCTAAAGTCACATTATAAGCATTCGGTATGGTATGACCTCTGCGCTTTCGAACATATCCAAACCGTCAGCACCACGCCAACCGACCCCACCGCCTGATGCAGGGGTTTGTTTTCTTTAAATTTTTAAACCATCTTGCTTCCCAAGCTATGTCGTGACTACTATCCTCCATCTTGTAGGGGGGTATTGCATTCCTTAGATACGTGTTCAACTGTTTCGGGTTCTATTCAGACACCAC
>QVRM01002934.1:0-26254 GCA_003439945.1 Dermanyssus gallinae | reverse complement strand
ATTTGCAGTTGCGGCGTTTTCACATTGGGCCGCCCGGGACCGTCAGAACGAAATCTTCCCCGCCTTATTATTATTATTATTATTATTATTATTATTATTATTTATTATTATTATTATTATTATTATTATTATTTACTTTCCAGCCACTTCTACTGTTCTGTACCGCTACTGAAACAGCAAAGTTAATGGTTTCGGATGGCGCCCAATGGCTAAACCCAGATATATAATATACCCAGATAATGAAATTACTATTTCGCTTCGAAAAGCAGAAAATCATTAACATTAAATTGTAATATATATTTAGTTAACAAGATAATATTTAATACGTGACGCTTGTAGTGGGTAACCTAAAGTTTGAGTGTCGGGTCGATGCTTTTACGATCCACTTTGAAATCCTAGAAGCAACGATTAGCGAATAGGGAGGAGAAAAAGAGAAATTTTATTCATGTAGACCAGTACGGCATGCTTATATTGCGGGTAAAAATACGTATAATTTTATTATTATTATTATTATTATTATTATTATTATTATTATTATTATTATTATTATTATCATCTTGTGTCTAAGCGATACTTTATGTGACCTATTTTATCCGCCGAGAACTGTTTAGGCGTAGGGTCAAACTTTTGGCAAAAATGTCTTACAATCATAACCAAAAAAATACATTGTTACTGTTATGATATCATAATCTACATTCTCATTCGTTGGCATCTACTCATTTTAAAGTCTGTTAGGGCCAAACTCACAAATTCGTCTGTCGTAGGTCGTCCCGATGACGTTCTGCTTTACAAGCATTATCGCATTGGGCAATTTGATGGGCAAATTAGTTCGTAGATAGATGGGGTATGTCTGCGTGGTATAGTTGGGGGTAATGTTTATAGAACATGGCAGTAAAAAGACGATTTGTCATCTCTGCGATTATGTGTCGTAAGTTCAGCTCTCACATGCTTCAAGTTGAGCATATGCAAACGATATCTGTAATTATGATAGCATTACACTGAAAACGGGCATAACTGATTAAATACCCAAGCCCAACGATTACCCAAGCCCACGAACGAACCCTGCCTAACCCTAGCTGCCGTCAAGCCCGGTGGCGTGGTGGGTGCATGCGTCTGCGCCTCGCGACCGGAGGAGACACATAGGTGCGGCGCGGGTTCGAACCCCACCGTTGCACATTTGTATTTATGGGGCATGTCCGTCTATGAAGCAATGCAAAAAGCAGTCCCATGGACGTTAAATCTTGGCTGAGAGTCAGCCCCGAAAGAATTTTTAAACCTAGCTGCCATTGAACAAAGTTCTTCAGTAAATATACTTGAAGCAAAACAAAGAAGGGCTCATCATATTATGATACAGTCACATCCGACGCTGATTTCTTCTAGATAACACGGTTTTTACTTTAGCATTAATGTTTTCTTTTACGCGTAAGTTCCCCTACTCCAAATTTCTGTGCAACTCAACTACACTGAATTATATTAACAACAAAACACACCTTGCCTGTTTGCCAAATTTTTGCTGGGGTTAGATTTAGATTTTAAATCCGCAAATTATGAAGGTCCAGTAGCATTCTAGTAATGCCAGTTGTTTTTTTTTTTTTTGTTCTGGGAGGTTTCGGTAATGCATGATGCACATGCGCCACTAGCAGCCTGCGTGACTAGTGTGAGACTCGCAAACCCACTAAACCCGGATTCCTCCCCACCCCCCCAGGCTCGGTATTACTTTGGCATTACATCGAAACCGTGGGAGAGGCGTCCCTGCCGTTCTCCTTCAATCAGCTCTATCCCTGACTATCATCCCGCATGTCTACCTGCGGTTGGATAGGGGGATGCCATTTTGTAATCCGTCCTGTGAGGGTGCGTCGAGACCATGAGGGCCTGGCTGCTCCCCACCCCCTCCCCCCTCCCTCGGCTCCTCGTCTCGACCACTCTCCCGAGAGACCCGCTCAAACCTCTCCCGCCTGGCCGTTTCCTTGGCTGTCTTGAGTGTCAAAACAGCGTCGAACAAGTTCGTCGCCTCCCTCCATGCCTCCGCCGAAGTCATCATATGGGAGACCACCTTCTTGATGGGTCGGCCCCTCACAGCGGTTGGTGCTGCGTCCCGTGCTTCCCTGAGAGCATCACACCGCAGAACAGTATGCTCTACGTTGTCCGTTTCTCCAGAGTCGCACAGTACGCAGATATCGCTGATGGCCTTCTTGATCCTTGACAGGTAGCTCTGGAACTGGCCGTGTCCGGTCAGAACCTGAGTCGTCCAGTAGGAAAGCTCTCCGTGTCGGCGGTCATACCATACCCTGAGGTCCGGTATCAGACTCTTGGTCCAGCTCCCTGTGGTCACACCGGGTCTTACCTGCGCCCATTCCTCATGCCAGGCCGATATGGTGGCACTCCTGGCCCTGGTGAGATCCAGACCTTCGTCTAGATACATTTTACTTCGTTCAGCCACTAGGAGGTCCCATGGCAGCATTTTGGCTAGGACCAGGAGAGCTTCGGTCGAGACTGTTCGATACGCCCGGCTTACCCTGATTGCCAGCGTTCGTTGGGTCGACCTTAGTGCCCCCCTATTTTTCGCCGTCCGCATTGCCATGTCCCCCCAGACTGGGGCTGCGTATAGCGCCGTTGATTCGGCCACCGAGGCCAGGAGCCTTCTTTTCACCTCAGCCACCCCACCGACCCTAGGCATGATCCGCGCCAGGTTCAGGGAGACCCTTTGGGCCTTTTCGGCCACGTACTTAACGTGTGCCGATCCGGTCAGCCCGGTGTCTAGCATGACCCCAAGGTACTTTACCTTCTTTCTGATTTCTATCGGGTGGCCCGCCATCACGAGGTTAATGCCGGTCGTCCTCTTTCTGCCTGTTAGGTACATCGCCTCCGTCTTGTCGGGTGCCAGTTTCAAGTGATGGGACTCCATCCACTCGGACACCATTGACAAGGCCTCATTGGCGGCGCTCTCCAGGGCTCTTTCGGTCCTGGCCGTTATCATGAGTGCAAGGTCATCGGCGTACGCCAACGTCTCCACCCCATACGGGAGACCTGGGATCTCGAGCACCCCGTCGTAAGCTATGTTCCAGAGCACGGGTCCTAGAATCGAGCCCTGTGGGACTCCGGCAGTAACCTCGTACTCCTGCCCCCCCTGCAACCAAGCCTCTGTCATCCAGGTAGGATGAAATCATTCGACGGAGGTAGAGGGAAAAAGCCCTTCCTCTTCATCGCCTCCACAATTACTTTCCAATTCATTGTGTTGAAGGCATTTTTGACATCCAGGAGGATCAGGAGCACGAATCCCCTTGTTTTAGGGGTCTTCGTAGTCTCCTCACCCGCCCGTTTTAGAACCTTCTTTAGAGCCCCTAATGCGGATCTGCCCTTCCGGAAGCCGTACTGGACATCTGATAGGGCGTTCTTTTCCTGAATCTCGTCGTTTAGTCTCTTGACTATAACGTTCTCCAGGAGCTTACCCATGGCGTCAATGAGGCATATGGGCCGGTAAGCCGAAGGCCCCGTCTTCCTCCCGGGTTTGGGGATTAGAACCAGGCTTGCCCTTTTCCACAGCCTCGGGAATCTCCCCTCTCTCAGAAGCTTGTTGGCAAGGTCTTGGAAGACCTTAGGCCACCTTTTGACCAGTAGCCTCGCTACCTCTGGGGGAATTCCGTCTAGGCCGGGCGCTTTACCAGTTGCCAACCGATTCCGGGCTTGTTCGACCTCCTCCAGCGTCACCTCCGGAATGTTTTCCGGGGTGACCGAGAACTCCTCGTTTTCTCTCCGCGGCTGTGCCGGAAAAAGACCTGTTACAGTCTCCCGCAGCACATCCGGGGGGAGTTTCGGGGGAGGTCTCCGGAGTTTGGCCATAACTATTCGGTACGGCAGGCCCCATACGTCGCTCTCCACCGCGTCTATCAGCTCTTTCTCCGCTCGGGCTTTACTTTTGGCGATGAGTCCTCGGAGTCTCAATCGAGCAGCCTTGTACTCCGTCAATTGGGATTCAGCTCTTGCGGTCTCTCGCTCCCCGTAAAATCCCACCCGTCGTTTTCTTTGCGTTAACCAGCTGCGTGTTCTCGTGAAAATCCTATTTAGCCTAATGCAAGCCCTGCGGGCAGCTGCGATCCCTTTGTTCCACCAGTAATTAGGAGGGTGGCGGCTCCCATGGTGTTGTGAGGGAGCAGCTTTCTCGCATGCTGTAGAGAGTATGCTAATTATTTGATATTCATCCCCCACCGTGTCTCCCAGTTGTTTGCAACCCTCGTCTATTTCAGCCACTAGAATCTTGGCGTCAAGTTTCCGCATCTGCCATCTCTTACTAGGGGGCGGGGCGAGGGCCACCTCGGGGGTACTGATGGTAAAACAGATGTAATGCCAGTTGTTAAATTAGTACTGTCTATTGAACTTGATAGCTATACGGAAACAGATTAAAATATAGTCCGCGAAAGCAACTATGGAGGTCGGACATTGTCGACTAGTAATGGCTGCGTTCTAGCGTATCTGTGGCGTTTCGGGCACACCCGAGATTATTTTGACCAGGACAATGTCCAGAAGAGTATAGTAGTAGTAGAGATTTTTTTGTTAATACGAAACAAACACTATATCCCACATTCTAGTACCCACTATTTCCACTAACAGTGACGGGGCCTGAATAACAACGAGGTCTCATTCTTTTTCGAGTCTCTTCGAGCCCATTGTGTTCATGCTAATGCTTGCTAAAGCTCTTGTGTAGGCTTGCGCATTGCCTTGTTGAATGTCTCAATTGATGAGGCGTAACGTTCTGCTCTGAAAGTCAGCTTTTAAATTCAACCTTAGCACAGAAAGAGGTGGTTGTTTTGGTGAGGCGAAACACAGGGCGAAACCGGAGAAGAGAGAGAGAAGACGACTGACTTGATTGGATCAACGAGGTATTCCACAAGTATTCTGAATAGGTGTTCGTTATAACGTATCATTGATTAGCAATAGGCATAACAACAAACAACTTAAAAGGCAACAAACAACCTTAAACTTATTCCATTGTTCAGGGAAATACCATGCATGAACTAAGAACCCTAAGTCGTACGCTCATGAACCTATCCCGGCGGTGATGTATGATCGCAAACATATAGGCCTCAACACTGGATTGATCACTCTTTCTCGCCGGAGATATTGAGATCAACCCAGTTCCACCCTGTGCAACTTGCAGATGCCACATTGAACGGGTTAGTCACCAATGCATAGTGGCGGCGTGGTCTAGGGTGCTAGTGCGCTAGTCATGGTTGTCATCAGTCGGGGGGTTCGATCCCTGTCGTTGATCTTGTTGTTCTTGAACCTGAAGATGGAATTGCAGCTATTGGTTCTGGGCATTTCTTGCATCTGGGATACTTGCTGTTACCCCTTATGTTAAGTGCTTGTCTTATTTTCTTTGAGCGATGCCCATTGATAATAGATGATAAACCATACCGCTGAGAGTCTGCGACCCAGCTGCCACAAGCACTGTTGGGGAAAGCTTAGATATCTCAACATATCTGGCCCTCGATGCATTGAAGATAGCAAGCTTCAGGATGAGTTCCAAGCCCGCAGGGGGAGGAGGATGATCTAGAATGAAAACAATCTCCTCAAATCATGTTTTATTCAAGTGACCAATGCATCTGCGAAGGCTGCAGTAAACGAAACGCACACATTGGTTCCTTCGAGTACACGACACGTCAGCAACATACTGTAAATTGTGTTTTTGGAAGGTTTCGTCGATCGCTGAAGCCAGTACATAAAGCCGCAACAAACTTGCGATTGCAATGCACAAATACGATCACTCCTTAGTGATCGTATCGCACGAATCGATGAAGTCAAGAAGGTCAACATTTCTAATAACTCGACAGCAAAAGCAGCTGACTATTGCTCCTCTCAGCTATTCAAACAAAATAGGCACAACGGCTACGCCAAAAACGTAAATCAGGCAAGTACTCTCATTGCGAACAGTGACAGAAGGTGCACGCGAAATATGTGACGGGCTGGGCCACGCGAAAAAAATTGTGACGCGTTGTAGGAAAACAAGGTCGTTATGCACGTGCAGCGATCGGCACGAATAAAGTGACGCTCGCGAGGCCTGCCGAAGACCACAATATACCTGAATGCCCATTGTGGAAGCATTATTATATTCGTTAGCTGGCTACATTTGCCGCATTCGGCCAATGTACTCGACGAGTACTGACACGGATCATAGGCAGGCGTAAGAGTCACAAAGCTGATCGGGTCAACCATATTGTAACGTTGTTGTTGTGTTACGCTAAGTCAGCTTGGGGATGTAGACTCATCCGGATGGGTACTGCAGCCCGAGGGACTGAGGAACGATGCATGACGACACGCAGCGTAAGGTCTAATGCAAAGCACGGCCGAGCAGCGAATTGCTCTCAAGCCATGCTGCTCGGTGTATTTATTGGTTCACGAGGCACCGCGGCGTGCTGACACCCCAAAGGGTGTCAGAACCCGCTCTCAAATCGATCGAAAGTTACAGCGGTTTGTGTCTGTTTCGTATAGGAATACAGGTTAAGTGACTGTTTGACTTGGACTGCCGAATATAGGTCGACCCTCTCCCGGTGTCGGACGATGATCGTTTGAACGGCGGAGGACGTTGGGGTTTCGGCGCAAAAGGCTGTGGCTGTTCTCTGCTGGCTGGTTGAGACATGTCTAGTCCGGTTGAGACATGTATCGGTCGGTGAACGTTGTGTACGTTGAGATTTTGGCGCGGGCGCTGTTGCCGTTGGACGTGGTCGGTTAGGACTTATTTGAATTGCGCCATGATGCTTATGCAGTAACTTCGTCACAATATTGCAATAGGGTTCACGTCCAGGCGATTGTTGATAAGTTCAGCAAACGGCTAGACTCAGCAGGGTGGCCATCGGGTATTCAATTCCGACCCTATGGCGGACAGCTTGAACGCTCAACAACCTTACAGAGTTATTGAATGAAAAGATAGATACTATATTGCAGAAACGAATATATCGTAGTCGACCAAAAACGACGAGAATAACTCCATTCTAAACACTCATAAATAACGCCATACATTTCGTGGTAATTTGGCAACACGACAAATTTTTGCGAGTACATAAACATTTGTTCTGTGAAATGAGAAATAACTAAAGTCCATACAAAAATGTTCTAACAAAGATGCCTTTAGAGATGATCATATTAATATTTATTTGATGATTTTTTGTATTTCTTATTTTAACAGAAACTTTGTAGCCGACACTTCACGAGCTGTTTTCCCATGACCAGCATAAGATATACTGCGGGCTAGCAGCTAAATCACTAGCGAGAAGTAGACCCAAATTGGGGCATATACATATACCCAATAGAGTCGGTGGAACCTCATGCGGACCGCCGAACGAAACGGGCGCGTTTGGACTGAGTGGACCTTGGACCATACACAAATGGCAGCTGTCATAAGAGTAAAGTACGAACATATAACTCCCGAACGGGACGCGCTCAGCGTTTTTACTAAAGTTTATGATGCAACAAGGACGGCTAGCCCCAAACCAAATCTGGATGCGTTACATTTTACTGGAGATGGCCGACGAGGGCGGCACTATGGGTCCAGAGAATGGGCAGAGGCATTTCAACGAGACCTCAGGGAGCGGAAGAGACAGAGCCCGGCAGGAGATTGCCAGGGAGACGACATGGCCGGAAACAAGAGCGCCGAAGACCCAGATGCAAAAAGGTTTCGCCACCCTACAGGTGAAGCGGCAACACATCGATCATTCGTGTCAGCTAAGAAAGCGAGGAGGACTTCGTCGGCAAGTGGTCAGTTTGACATCAGCAGGTATTATGCACTTGAATATAGATACATCGTATAGATACGACGCTCCTCCAGACACGCATTGACCATGTTGTTACTTGGGATATGCCATTTTATTAGTTATTGTTTTTTGCTCAACAATGCTTAAAGGGATCATTCTGTAAAAAATAGGAAGCTTTTGCTAGTTTCAACGGCATTAGGAACGTCAGTTAACTCTACGTATGCTGCATGCAACTTAGGATGTGAGATACGTCGACGAGCCGTACAGTGCTTTTAAACGATCTAGTATTAGATGACATACCAGCTTGGTGTTGGCTTTTCAATTCTCTTCGTTGGCTTTCCGCTAATCTCTTGTGTACAGTGCAGAGCCCGAATTGTAAACAAGCCTGATACAGTACTTTCAGAGACACCACTCTGAGTTTAAGCATTGTACTATATTTGCCGAACTGCCTACATACACAGATATACACATTCTAAAGCACAGATCACTAAGCTAAATTTTGTCGGCCAATCTGATTCTAACTAATTATTCTGTCATGCATCACGTCATCTGACATTTGCTCTGGCATCTAACAATTGACACATTCAACACAAGTCATCTGACATTTGCGAGGATGAGGCACGACTCGACCAATAAAAAGCGAATCTAATTTATGAGTGTGATAACTTCCCTCCAAATAAAAAATACGCCTATCATACTAACAAATACCTAGCAAAATTCACCCGGCAGGGTAACAACATGATGATAATAATAATAATAATAATAATAATAACCATGCAAGGATCTATGATGGCAATGATAATAATAATAATAATCATCATCATCTGAACTGATGGGTTAATTACATTTTTGTCGATCAGTGAATTTTTATTTTACATGAGTGCCGCGCGTTCAGTGGCTTCTGTACGGCTGGCCACATACAACAGCGCGACCATCGTACGCTTCTTCCACCGTTCGGCGCATCTCTTTTTGCTGGTCTTTGGGTGCTCTACAGACCCTAACCGAAAGAGAAACGTAGGCGTTCTCAGAACAACAATAGCGTCTGGTTCGCATAGCGACTTACGTTGCCCTATTTCGATGCTGGTGCAAACGGCCGCATTCCGGCTACCTGAGGTCCTGCCAACTAGGAAACTCGGCAAGCGACTGAACGTCGGACTTTGTCGCTCCGAGATTATCGCCGCAATGCGGCCCTCAGCCCCGCCTCTATCGGTCATAGGCGGACGCTCGGTATGTACTTACTTACTTACGTACATTCATTCTGTGGCACCCCCCGACGGCATGTATCCGAGAGCTAGACAAGGTTGTTGTTGTTGTTGTTCGACTAGTGACGCAATCCGACAACGAAACACGGCAGGGTGGTCTGGTTGCGGGAGAGAGCGAGTCTATTTGTCAAAGATGTCGCGCGACTCGACCTACTTGAAGGGAACAGCGCCACTGTCGTACAGCTCGGGGGCGGTCGCCGCTCTACTCCGTCATCGGAATCGGGACACGACCGGATCACCGGACAGAGCTGTGTCGGCAACTGTCTGACGGCAGACGGCAACGTAGGCGGTCACGACGACTATCGCCACCATCATTACCACCATCGGGGCCCCTCCGCCGCCATCATCATCATCATCATCATCACCGACCCAAGAGAGCGAGCCCAAAAAGAGCCCAAGGTTGGTCCTCGTTCCAACTGACCGATGTTTCAATCGAAATGGTGAAGAATGGCGAGTCGCCAGCAAACAGGCAAGTAAGGAAACCGTCCGTCCGACCGGCCCGCCATAGCCTCTCTTTCGACTGACTGGTCGCTACGCGGTCGCTCCGCGATTTCATTGGCTACGGCATTCTATACTAGCTATTTTCACTCTCGCTTGTCCCCCTCTATTTGTCTATGCCTACCTATACTAGTATTTCTTTGCTTTCCCGTGTCTCTTCTCTGTATATCTATGCCGCCGCTGTATCTCGCTGGCTTCGAGTCCAAGTAAGGGGTCGGTCGAGCCGAGCGTCGAAATGCTTGCTGCTGGTGCTGCTGCTGCAAACCGCTACTGATGCAGCTGCCACTGAACGCTCGTCGTCTGACTCTCGGTTGGACCGATAGACGGCCATCGCTCGCAACCCCCATAGCTCTAGCCGTTCGGCCTGGCGTGGACGGCTAGTCGCAATGGCAGCGACGCCCCCATTCAACGAGACCGTCGGCACCGCCTGCAGATGCCGGTGCCCCCCTTACCGCCGCCCCTGCAGATGCCGGCGCCCCCCCTTACAGCCGCTTGCAGATGGACATAGATTGGGGTGGCGGCCACTGCGGCGGCACATGGAGCGACTCACTCGGCAGCGGGTGATGTATACCGGTCGACGGAGAACAGGCAAAACTGTGTGCCAAAGATGTTGCCGTCGGCCACTGGGCTTGGCGGCTTAGTCCTAGTAGAGTGGTACCTGCCTGCTGATGGGGGTGCATCGTTGGCTGGTCAGACCCAGAACACAACATCGCATAAGCAAGCGTAAGTAAATAGATTGGTCATACAGTCGTTTCGAACTATACTTGTCCCCGCATATATATATATATATATATATATATATATATATATATATATATATATATATACATATATATATATATATATATATATATATATATATATATATATATATATATATATATATTACCTACATACGTCATCGTTGGGGTTTGCCAAGCGATGTTAAGAGATACATGGGCAAGCATTCATATACACATAGAGAGAGGGGGGAACGGAGGGAAAGAAGCGACCGACGATGTTGATATCATGGAATAAAGAACAGCGAGCAAAATATATTAAATGTATGTCGAAATATCAAAGTACAGCATCCAATATAACGGTAGAAGTATGGTTGCAGCACCGTAGAAGGCTTTTGCATACAAACAGATCTCATAGGGTAATGCAGTACATCATGTTTCTACACAAGACTATTCCTTTGGGAGTCAGAACATGTGCTAAGGCTATCGATCCAAAGTATGGCATATACAAGCGCCTGTGATTTCCTGGGCAGGCTCCAGTGGATGCGTGGAGACACTGCGGTCGTATATATATATATATATATATATATATATATATATATATATATATATATATATATATATACTATCCTTATTTTTTATACTATTATTAATATACATTATTTAAATGCATTTAAGCATTACCAACTTTAAGATAAATTACTATAATGTATTTAGTAAAGCACTATTTCTAATCGGCGCAACTTTAGCTGCTAATGAGTACTTCTCAAGTTCATCAAGTGACTATGCATGCAGGAGCTCCTATTACATGCTACCTTATAGCACTGGCTATGTTGCCACAAGCTGCCGTAACAGTCAAGCGTGCCGTATACGCGTACATTGCTAGGGTCTGAGACGCATCTTTATCTGCTTCATGTCTACTTGGTGCATCCGAAATTTAAAAAAACAAAGTCATTATGGAATGCCGGCTAATACAGCAGGTCACTAGAAAGCTTGCAAAAGCCACATCTCTAAAAATATTCGGTTCCTGGCTGACTCTTTGAGACGTCGTGCGGTCCTGAATAATAGCACTTAATCTTGTTTATCTAAAAACTGCCACATGTTGAGAGAACCTATGAAATGTTTTTAATAATTTATCAAAACTTTGCCGCTTTCTATTTAAGAATCATGAAGGGCTGTTGACGTAGTTTTATTGCTTTTACGGTACTGTGTAGCTTGTTTTTAGTTTTTAAATAATAATAATAACATTTAAATTCGATTTCTAACGGCTGCTCGGCTAAATTTGGATGTTGGAACAACTAATCTACAAAGTGGCGCCAACAGTGATTTCAACAACTCATCGCGCGACAGCCACAGCAACCACTTTGTCATCACTAGAGAAGCAGCAGCAATACCACATAATAATGTTAATTAATAAGATAGTGTAAACATATAATGTTATTGTTCGTAATAATGTAATTATAATGTCATGGAATATATATAATAATGCAATAACCATGTCTATAATAGTAATGTTAACTAATTAATAATAATAATAATAATAATAATAATAATGACTAGCCAACAACACCACAATACTCGAGATGCCACCGAGAACGACTCGGAGATGGCTTTACCGCTCTCCCAGACACCATATGTTTGCAACTACTGTGGGCGAGCCGTACGATCATCTAAGGGCCTGAAAATTCACATAACACGAAAACACTCTGTAGCTCCTTGTCGAAGCCTTCGTACGGATAATAATCCGGGACCGAACAACCAGATAACCATTACATCAAACACCGACACCCAACCAGACTCGAAATTATTAATACAAGCCTTATCACATGCCCGCAGAAGTTTAAGGCTTGCCAGAATCATACCTCGTGGGGCTAGAGAAGTCTGTACTACAGCATATACGGCAGCATTAAGCAACTTTAATACAAAGCTCGATCTTGAAAGTTGGAATAATCTTATGATGCTTCCATCATTGATGTTTACACTACCTTACCAAAAAAATCAGGAGAAAACACTTACTAAAATCATTAAAAGTAATGTAGCGGAAATAGACTTTCGAACACTTCAAAGTCTCGCTGATTCGCTGATGAAATTAGCAGAGGGCGATATTCGCTCTGCTGCTCGGTCGCTACTCTCCTCAGACACATTGGCACCACAAAATGAACATACCGAGTCTGAACTACGTAGCAAACACCCAGTTAGTCCACCCGGGTGTCAAGAACAGTTAGACCTTCTGCAACAGCCCGCCACTCTAGGCCTGGATAAAATTGAAGGACCTCTAGTTTTAGAGACCATTCGATCTTTCCCTTGTGCAAGTGGAGCCGGTTTAGACGGTTTACGGCCTCGACATCTTCGAGACATGCTAAGCCAAACGATTCCATCCTCAGAGCGTCTTCTGGAAGAGCTAGGCATTCTTATGGCTAGAGTGCTCAATGGGGCCTTGCCATCGTTCTGCCAATCCGTTTTTTATGGCGCAAGCTTAACTGCCCTCCGAAAGAAGGATAATTCCATCAGGCCCATAGCATGCGGACTAACTCTACGAAGAATGGCTTCAAAGATCGCGATGGCTATGAACAAACGGACCATAGTTGCTGCGGTTTCACCTCATCAAATGGGTGTTGCCATTAGAGGAGGAGCAGAGGCTACTGTTCACGCTACACGCGCTTTTCTGGAGACAAAAGGTCCGACAAAAGCACTAGTCAAACTAGACTTCCAAAACGCGTTCAATACAATAAGAAGGGACAAAATTTTCGACGAAGTAAAGAGAAAAGCTCCACGACTCTATCCAATGATATGGCAGGGTTATAGAGATTTCTCAATCCTCGCTTGGAACGCAGACACGATCATAGAGTCGCAAACTGGCATTCAGCAGGGAGACCCCTTGGGACCAGCTCTGTTCTGCCTCGGCATTTCTGATCTGGTATCTAGCTTACAGAGCCCTTTCAATATCTGGTACCTAGACGACGCCGTCTTGGGAGGTCCCGCAAATGTCGTGGCGAGGGATTTGCAGGCTATACTGAACTTCGAGGAACCGGGAGGACTGACCCTCAACGCGGCCAAGTGCGAGCTTTTAGCTGTCGGAGGTACATCCTCAAAATCAAGCGCAGGCCGTACAAACAATAATGGAAGCACTTCCTGGGATATCTCTTGTAACTCAGGATAACCTAGATGTTCTAGGTTCTCCTGTAATGCCCGAAGGAATTCCACGCGCTCTTGATGCCAAACGAGAGACCCTGGTAAAGATTCGCCCACGACTGACAAGTATGCACCCGCAGGTGGCTCTGTGCCTTTGGAGACACAGTCTGGTTCACCAAGATTTGTCTACCTGCTACGAACTTGCCAGACTCTAAAACACATGGAAGGCCTTGCAGCCTACGACGAGACCACCAGAGACATTCTAAGCGAAATTCTAAACATTGGCTTAGAAGGAAACACGTGGAACAGAGCTAGCCTTCCTATCGGAAACGGAGGCCTTGGAATAAGAAGAGCCACAGATCTAGCTGCAGTATGCTATGCTGCATCCCTGAATCAATTTAGCTTCGTGGCGGAATCACTCATTGACGAGGAAGCAAAGATTGAACTACAAAAGGCAGCAATAGTGGCGGATACCACAGTCAGAAGTCAACTCGACCCCGGCCCTCTGAGAGAACATGTGAGTCAGAATCTTCTCGACGCTTGCAAAACTAAGAAGTCCGCACGAGAGATAACAGATAGCCTAACATCAGCAAGAGAGCGTGCCGTCTTTCTAGCGGCTCAGCATCCCTTCAGCGGGGACTGGCTTCAAGCGCTGCCCTCCTGTCAGCTTGGCACTATGCTGGACCCAAACTCTTTCCGCATGGTGTCAGCCCTTAGAATAGGCGCCCCCGTCTGCCAGCCCTTCTCATGTCTGCGATGCGGCCAACCTGTTGACTCTGACGGGTTACACCCGTTAAGCTGTCTGAAGAGTTCCGGCAGAATTACAAGACACGCTGAACTTAACGCCATAGTTAGAAGAGCTCTTAGAAGGGCAGGGATACCATCTACACCCGAGCCGAATGGCCTTAATGGCAGTAGTGAGCTGCGGCCCTGACGGGGTCACCATCCCGTTGTGGTCACAAGGAAAAAGCCTTGTATGGAATGTAACGGTTTCATGCACGGCGGCCTTATCGTATTTACACCACAGCGCCGTTGAGTCGGGATGGGTAGCCGAGCGCGCGGATTCTGAAAAACGAGGAAGTATCTCGAGCTATCTAGAAGCTTTTTTTTTTGGTTTTCCCGTAAGGCATTTTGCCCGTGTACGGATTTTTCATGTCATGGCTAAGTTTTACTCCACTCCGGCATTTACCTTGTCTAAATTGGAAACCATGCAAACCAATTTAAGAGTGGCCGGTCTGGGTCTCGAACCCGGTCCTCCCGAATGCAAGGCAAAGGCTTTGCCACTAAGCCACCTTGCTCGGTTACCTCGGGAAGCTACCACTTTGTACTTATTACATTAGAGACGCTCGGCCCCATCAGCTCAGGTACAGCGAAAATCCTGAAAGATATCGGAAAACGCATAGCTGAAGTTACCGGCGATCGACGCGAGGCCATGTTTTTAAGACAGATGATGTCTTTGGCCGTTTGTAGAGGAAATGTGGCTTCCATCATAGGCGCCATGAATTGATAGAAAGCGACCGGAGTAGGATCAACCTGGCATAAACGTTCATACCTCACAATTGTAATAACTGAATAAATAATAATAATAATAATAATTCATGCATACTCACATCCACGATTTTCAAAGTCATAACATGCCTGATAAGCGTAACTGCGAAGTTTTGTACGACTTTAGTTTCTAGTAGCATCCTCAATGGCTGGGGCATTAAGCATTTGCTGAGGGTCTAAATATTAGAGAAGTTTGAGAAGAAGAGAGGTTCGACGTCGCAATATTTAGGGAAATATACACTAAGGAGGCTGCCATACCTGCGCATCCAATAAAGCATTTCATCTTATTTTTCTCTTGACATGTATACCTAAATACACATTTTGTATCAGGGGTACTTAGAGTGGCAGCATACATGTTGAGCAATCTGGGTTTCCCTGACATTCGCTGACTCTCAGCGGTTTATCAGTAGTAATGCTGATTTTGAAGGCTGAGTTTCTAACAGATATCTATTTCATACGTTGGACGATATCTTATTTACCATTTTATCTAGAGACACGATACTCCCACGCCTAATCAACGGTCACGCAAAACGTCAACCTTATTGCCAATCCGCCTCCTTCTGACTACACCTCACTTATTCCCAGCAGGGGCATATCATCTAATCGATCGTATCGCCTAACCAATATCTAACGATATTAAATAGATTTTTATTTGTACGGTGGCACAAAAACTAGCATGTATTAAATGAACAAGCAACAATTATAATAAACACAATAATTTATTATCACAGCGTTCTTTCTTATCTGTATCAAAACGTGAATTTAGCCTTCTAAAATAAACTTACATTTTGGACTCAAGTCGAAATATATATATATATATATATATATATATATATAATGTATCTATTTTAATAGTATATATATATATATATATATATATATATATATATATATATATATATATAATGTATCTATTTTAATAGTAGTGCAGATAAAGAATGGCCATTTTGCTAGGCTTATTCCATGGCGGGGTGTGGTTACCATATATATATATATATATATATATATGGGAGTTTCTGAACGCCGTCATGTTCACACATGTTGCGCGTACACACGCGTTTGTGTACTTCTTAGTGCAATGAAAGTGCTCCCCAACTAGCATACGACTTCGAGACAGTTCGATTCTTAGTAATAACAACAGATAGTCGAGCAGTCGTAGGCAGGCAGCCTGTCATTTGCTTTTGAAACAAGTCGGTATTGTGTCAAAGTACCACAATGCTTCGCCTTAGGTGTACGCTACAGCTTGACCCGTAGAGTTAGCGCTGCAGCGGAATGCCGCCCATGTGCCATGATGTGTGCTACCGTCCGTGTGTTACGATGTGTACCTCCATACATGTTTCACTATGCTTCATTGTTCATGTTTCAAACTGTGTGTCGCCCATGATACCGTGTGATGGTTGTGCACACATAATATAAGAACATAAGACATACAATGAACTAGACCATACGTTTTTGCGAAAAAAAGTAAAAAATGTTTGAAATGCTGCATAGCGCTGTTGTTAAACTTGGTCATCAATATCTGACAAAGTAAATGAATGTCAATGTAACACCTCCGATGCTCCACAATATGTACGACATAAGCCATGATTAGGGTCAGGGGTTGGGGGTCAAGAGTCGGGGGTCGAGGATCAGGAGTTGGGGTCAGAAGTCGGGGGTCAGGAGTCGGGGGTCAGGAGTCGGGGGTCGAGGATCAGGAGTTGGGGGGTCAGGGGTCAGGAGTTGGGGGTCAGGGGTCGAGAGTTGCGTATAGCGCGGCGCGGCGGCAAGTGGCCCCACTAGGTGGTGTACACTAGAGTCTGGCGACCGAGTACTTGTCAAGCTCCTTCTGTCGCTGTCGGATGGGCAGGCGATCCTCGTAGCCTAGGCCGCGCCGAAGCTGGCGGCACGTCCAGCACACGAGCACGTTGAGCACGAGCAGCGCGACGGCGAGCAGCACAAACACGAACACCTCGTCCGACATCCAGTCATGCAGCGGATTGGCGCAACGAAACCCGCCCGCCTTGTTCATGCAGGCCAGATGCCAGGGGCAGGCGGCGAAGCCGAGCGTCGCGCACTCGTCGACGTCCTCGCACACGAGGCCGGCGTCGAACCGCATCCGGTAGCCGTCGAGGCAGTGGCACTCGAACGAGCCCACCGTGTTGACGCAGCGCGAGTGCGGCGGGCAGACGCCGACGGCCAACGCGTAGCCCGAGGGCGGGGATGGGCCGCCCATGCCGCCAGCGCCCACGCCTCTCGATGCGCTGATGCTGCTGCTGCCGACGCTCCCGCTGCTGCTTCCGCCTACCGATCGGCTGGCCAGGGCGCATTCGTCGACGTCGACGCAGCGTTCGACGCCCGGCGTCAGCCGTTCGGCCGTATAGCCGTCGCGGCACTCGCAGCGGCTGTCGTGGCTCGAGTGGAACGTGTACTTGTGCCGGCACGCGCCCTCGAAGCAGCGCGTGTCGTGGCACACCGTCACCGGCAGGCAGAGCTTGGCCGCCGGCACGCCCTCGGGCAGCGGCTCGTCGGCCAGATGGTAGAGCAGGCCGTGACCGTGCGGGCAGAAGCGGCACGTCGTCTCGCCCGTGTGCAGCCGCATACAGACGCCCTGGCCCGTGCCGTAGCAGTCAGGCGTGTTGGCGCAGCCGCAAGCCATGTGCGTGCAGTTCACCCACTGCTCGAACGCGGTCGCGCGCACCGTAGTGGCGGAAGCCGCGGCTACGGCAGCAGCAGCAGCGACAGCGGTGGGGCCAAGGGCGTCGACGCCCGCGCCAGCCGTCGCTAGCAACCGGAGGAAAGCCACCAGTACAGTGGAGATGACAGGGGCGGCAGTGATGGCCGTGGGGGCACTGAAGGCATTGGTGGTGGTGGTCGCCGCCGCCGCTGGACGACCGAGGTTGCTACGACCTCGAGCGTGGCCCATCGTGAGCACGAAGCGGTGAAGTCCTGTACAGAAGACTGAAGGCACAAAGACTTGTCGCCGGTGCCGCCGTCGCCCTCGCGGGTGTCGTAACCGACACCAATTGCCAATAGCCAACTAAACGTAGGCAGGTACACAAAGATAAGGCAGGTAAGAAAAGGCAGGTAGCACACAGTCGGCGGTAGCGTCAGCGCGACAACACAGCTGCGATAAAACCGACGCTTACAAGTAGCGCACAGGTCCGTTGTCGAGTAGATCGTGTCCACGCGATACATTGCCTCTCATGGAGTCATGAAATAGACGCATCACCACACAAAACAGGAGACATATAGGAGTGGCATAGATAAACAGATAGATCAACAACGTCTGCCAAATCAGCGCGCAAGCGTAAGCTCTACACTCTGCTGTACACGTCGAGTTACGCAGCAATCAGCTGACAACTATTCGAGGCTGTTCTTCCGTAGTGAGTGAAGTAGTAGTTCGTCGAAGATACACAAAGCAAACCACCGGATCTCCACCCTCTGTGCGGCGAGGGTTCATCCAGCGCCTTCAGCGACATCAACAGGTCTGCGCTGTTGCCCGCAATGCAGTGAGTGACATGTCGCGCGCCGTGGACGCCGGGACAAGTCTCGATTTCAAAGACTGTCTGCCAATAGACAGCGAGAAAGAAAGAGAGAGAGAGAGAGGCGTAGGCGCCGACACGGGAACGGGCTGGTGGGTGACTAATTCTACAAATTTCTTTCTCAATCAGCATCGGAGCTGAGCAGAGCTAGCAGAGCGGTAGAAGTAGTAGTAGTAGTAGTAGTTGTAATAATAGTGGTAGTTGTAGTAAAAGTAGCAATGGTTAGCAATCGACGTCAATTGATGCGCTGCCGCGTATGTGAACATCAACAATGAACGTTAAATAAATAACGAAATACCCGATGCGCGTACGACGATTCCAGGGTCGACACGGGCGTTACGTGATGTCGACTCGGTGTGTAACCGACCGCCAATTGTTGAGTTTCGTTTCAGTTGCTTTCGCTGCTGGCCGAGCACGCAGTAACCGAGAGAGAGAGAGAGAGAGAGAGGGGGGAAAGTGATACAGGCGAATGACAGTAACACAGAAGCAATACAGTGAACTGTATGTATTTGCCCATCATCATCATCATCATGCGCTACTACATTCGCATTGTCGTGTCTCGAAACGGGCGGGTCACATTATCTAGATTCGGTTGGTCGTCGACAATCATAACAGCTGTATTTGTTATTTACGTAGACGATACCGCTCAAAATGACAGGCCGACAGGATGACATGACAGATATTTTCGAGCACTACATCGATAACCTTATGACGTTTTATTCAACGTGTCCGGTGCACCTTTTCTTTCCTTCACACTTTCTTGTTTCTTTCCTTCACACTTTCTTTGTTTCTTTCCTTCACACTGTCTCGGCTCCGTCGTATGTTGGCGATTTGCGATCGGCTATTGGTGATGATGTTTATCTCACAAATTATTTAAATTTCACGTCCACGTTGATGTGCAGCTCGGTGCTAATGTTGCATCGAATGGCCTACTAAGCAGGTTAGCAGATCTTATATGTATAAAGACACCGCCATTGTGGCAACGTGTTGTTTGTTACGTGAATGTGTGCTATCTAATAGATGTGATCCACAGGAATTTTCGGTACACCCGACGTACTAGCTCTTGGCAGACTTTCAGGCTATTAGACGTCGCTACACGCTAATTGGGCACAATTCATAGATCTGACCATATATGACGCAACAATTCCTGTTAAACAATAAACTAAATACCACTAAAATGAAAGTAAAGCCTAAAAGAAGAACAGCAGTAAATATGATATCTAATGGATTGTAAAATAAAAACGATAGGAACCTTTTAAATACATATTTTAGTCTCACAAAGGCATCTACATGACTGCACACACTTAATCGAGCTAGATTTCTAGGGCTGAAATGCCAAGTCTGTTTTCGTTTCTTTCTGTGTTCCACAATCTTCTTCGGGTCTCTTTATTGATGCTTTAAAACAATATTTCTATCTGTTTTTGAAAAATGTTCAACTTTCGTATGAGTCGAAGCCATTAGACGCCAAGGCCAGTTATAGCATTTGTATCGTTTTCTCGATCCACAGAATTACAGGGTCATCATTAATGGATGAGGGTTAAATATTTTTACGTACTATTGTTGCGAGTAGAAAAAGGAGAAACTCCTACTTCCCATCTCGAGCAGTGTGGGACTCGACCCCAACGGATGGATGTTAGCCCGCTGAGACCAATACCCACTAGACGCACCCTCCCTTAAGCTTTACTTCCTGGTGGCCCAGATATCCGTAGAATAGTACTATGGGCCATCAGGAGAAGTGGCGAGTGTCACTCGGACCATTTGGCCGGGGTCACTCACGGGTTTCCTCAACGTTTTGACGTGTCTTATACTAGCACCTGCAAAGCCGCATCATTCAGACTTATGTGATATTCTAGTACAGTCTTGCTCTCCTGAGCCTTTCCAAGGTTTCTTTCTCCTTCAGTACATCCGCAGCCATAGCTACTCCTAGCTTCCACCCAGAGGTCGTGCCGCATATGTAGTCTACGAACTCCTTAAGAGTTCCTCTGGGGGATCTGGAATATTTCATTTCCGTCTCCCTCATTGGTCCATTTGTTCCTGAGTTTTGCAATTTCTGTGGCTCTAGCTTGCTCCCGTATCTGGCACTTCAGAAAATGTGGGTCGAGTCATTCTTCGTTCCTTCCTGGCAGTAAACACAGCTCGCTGAGGGAGCGTTTCCAATTCAAGAGAAGTAAGTCTGAAAGTCCCCATGTCCAGTAAGGATCTGCGTGAGGTAATGGTTAGTTCTCCCCCCGGCCGCTCAATCAATTTTTTGATGTTTGGGATAAGGTATCGGAGAGTGTGCCCTGGTGCTCCAAAAGGAATGGAGTCCCATTTGGTTTGCCATGCCTCTATTGCTTCCTCGCGTACAACGCACCGCTATCGTGGGTTATTTCGTTAACATTTAAACCAATTTGGTTTTGCCATGTTTATTGCATTAGCTGCAAGGTAATTGATAATTATGCAAAAATGCTACTTTGAAATGCCATCACAAGGTGAACTCCATATAGATATATATATATATATATATATATATATCACAATTAGTTATACGCATTGGTGGCTGTTGCTAGTATCATACGACAACGTAACCCAGAGTACATAGATTTGTAAAAGACAAAAAAAATGCGACCTAGGTTGAAGCTAAGATTAAAAGCCACCAATGCTTACTTGCTGGTATGCGTGCAGTGCAATACAATATAATTTGCCGCTATTCCGCGCTTTCGTTTTACAAAACATGTAGCTCTGTACTTCTAGTTCCTATACATTCTTGTAACGCTTTAAATAGTGGCAAAATACTCCAGTTGAACCTTCCTAGACCACTAAGGCGCACTTTTACACGAAAAGTTATAGGCAATATATTACAGAAAGTTTAAAAAATAGCTGATACGGAAAAAATACAATTCAAATTTTTGAGCAATTTGTGCAGCGTACAAGGTATAAATCGACATATTCATCGCTGAACATGGGACATCACAATATACCACAATATTTCATTCTGCAAATTTTAGGGCATTTTACGTATGTTGGCAATACGGAAAAGGTCGCGTATCCCCTGGAGTGTGTTCGTGACGATCCGGAACGTTACTTTAGGTAAATTCTCAGAAGGCCAGAGATAAAACGTGTTCCGGACTCCGCCTACCTATAATTTTCCACGCTATTTGTTTAGCGGCAAATGGTGTCACCCATTAAGTGTGCATAATGCGCTGTTTCTTAGGAAGTCATGTAGCGCAGGTAGTATGTAAGCACTGTTGGGATTTTTTCAAAGGAGGCTTCCTATATTGCGAACTTAATTCATTTTGAAGATACAAAAACTACTCCCTACTATTAAAGCATGACCTTCTAGAAGAAACTCTTCTTGCGAAATCTTCTCTTATACAATAGCTGAGTTCGTTTAGAATCTAGCAAACCTGTAATCTGAGTTTAATTTGTTTTAGATCTTAGACCATCCCTTACGTGCTTAGCATATTCAAAGGCAGGTTTCCTCTAGCTCGGTATATATCCATATGCTCCTCAGCACGACTTTAGTAGAATAGTGAAAACTATTACAAATATGCTCTTCAATAAGAGTCATTACGTAAAGCTAAGCGGAATCGTTTGTAACTATAACAAACATGAAACGCTAAAGCTATCGCGCAAGGCTAAGTAACGCGGCCTTTTCAGCCGTAAGCGAAAATATGCTAGAATGTGATGACATTTTTATGTCTCAACGCAACCACGTCGACAACCACGTTTTTCCTCGGGCGGTCTCGTTACACCGAGAGCCAGCAAAAGGCTTTGTTCTTTTGCTGCCCATTTAACCTCTCTAGCCATTACAGCCGCATAATGCACTCATTCAGACTCCAAAAGTCTGTCTATTCTTTCTGCAAGAGAAAACTCCTCTCTTTTGTCTAATCTCACACAGATCTACAGTAATGAGACAAAATGTGCCTTGGTCACAGTATAATTAGACGCCTTTCAGTGGCTTGCCTCTCGAGTATGACCTCGAACGTACACAACAACAATGGACCAGGCCAGCGCTACTTCCGCCGAAAGAGCAGCGTTGGCTACATTGCAAAGCACAACCATCTTAGAGTAACGAAGATAAACAGCAAGAACAACCGCAGCAAGGACAAGGACAACAACAACAACAATACCAATAAACAACAACAACAACAACAACAACAAAACAACACAACAACAACAACTACACAACAACAACAACAACAAACAACAACATACAACAACACAACAACAACAACAACAACAACACAACAACACAACACAACAACAACAACAACAACAACAACAACAACAACAACAACAACAACAACAACACAACAACAACAACAACAACAACAACAACAACAACAACAACACAACAACAACAACAACAACACAACAACAACAACACAACAACAACAACAACAACAACAACAACACAACAACAACAACAACAACAACAACAACAACCACACAACAACAACAACAACAACAACACAACAACAACAACAACAACAACAACAACAACAACAACAACAACAACAACAACAACCACTTCATTAGCAACAACAACAACAAAAACCAAAAAGCAACGAGAACAACAAAAACATCCTCAACAATAGTACCAGCAGTAGCAACCATAAGAACAATAGGAATGGCCAACAACAACAACGCCATCAACTGCAGCAGCAGCAGCAGCAACAATAACGGCAGCGAAGGCGGCAAACAATATAAATAATAACACAAACAAACATAACAACCGCATCAACAACAACAACAACAATTATAATAATCACAACAACAGCAATATCAACAATCGCCATTACAACGGCGATGCTAAAACATGCAAACAAGCAAGCAAATAAACATCGCAACAAAACCAGCAACGATAGCAACAAAGACGATGACAACGGCGCCGACGATGATGACGATGATGATGATGACACTGAGCCAGCAACACAGCAAGCAATTATGGCCACGTTGATGAGCACGAACTTTTCATACTTAGGCCTTTCATTCATTGAGAACGGTGGCCAGTTATAGGCCCCTGTATAGGCTTCATAAGCATCGTTCATACAAGGAGGGGGAGAAGGCACCCCTCATACGTGAAACGGATCGGACAGCGCCAGCCGAGCCCGGCACTGACTAGCCAGCCTGTCGCAGATTTAGCCCGAAACTCTAGCACGGCGCATGGTCGAGAGGGGCGCGATGGTGAAGAAGATCGGTCCGGCTAACGGCAATTTCGGCAGACACGAAGACGAAGGAAAGCAGGAACCGCAGAGAGAGGAGGGGCTTGTCGGAATTTGCTCCATCCTCGCCGCCATATGAAGGCGGCGGCGGCGGCGGCGGCGTGTCTTCTCCAAATGTCTACCTAAGAAAGCATATCCGGATGAGCCGCGGCTGAAAACCGTCGTGATGGGATGACGATGGGCAGAGGCAATTCAAAGTTTCGAGTCGCTTCTGGTCTCTTGCCTACTGGCGCAGCTCGACAACAGCCGCGCCGCGGTCGGGGTTGTCGTGTTGCGTTGCCTCCCATCGTACGGGGGTTGTCGTGTTGCGTTGCCCCCCATCGTCGGGGGGTTGTCGTGTTGCGTTGGCCCCCCATCGTCGGGGGGTTGTCGTGTTGTCATCAACGTAAGTCATCAACAACTGAGTTCATGAGCTCCTCGTGAGAGCGGGCGGGAGCGCGGGGGTTGTGGGGGTGTGCGTCGAGGCGCACAGAGCAGCTCGTTTGCTGCGACAAATGCGGCCGCTGCCGCCGCCGCCTCCGCCTTGTTGAGAGAGGATAATCAGCGGCGATTATCGCCAAAGCGACATTGCGATGACAATGTAGACGACGATGTGACGATGAAGATTGACCGGCGACAACGGCTACTACTGGCTAGAGATGGATGACTGAGAAAATGGCGAGTCTGTCTGGGTTGCACATACTCGTACATGCATAAGCATGCTCGATCCAGGCAACTTTGTGCGGCAAATCTTCAGGCGGTGTTGAACGAATCTTAGGGCGGTATGTCTTCGTTAGTTGTCGATGTGGCACAGGTGTGTGTAGTCCGCGCGAGGCTTTATTTGCCTTGACAACGGGATTGACACAAATAAGTCGTTCCACTGTCTAATTATTATTAATGAGCGGAGACTAAAGGAAACTTCAACAAAAGAAAACAACAAACTACAAAAACTGGGTGAACCACAGAAACGTCAAGCACTGTATGACTTTCTAAAAGAGGATTGTTTCGTGCTGTGGGCAACGCGGAAGCATGAACTCATATTTACCTGCACGGCTTGTTCAGTTTGTTCGCACATGCATTGGATTGTTTAAAAAAAATATGCGCGCGATGTCTTATACTGCGTATCTAACGCTTAACACAAGCGTGGACAGACTATCGTTGAACGTGAAGAAAGCCACAATAGAGTATCTGACATCTGGGTGCAGTGATGATGTTAAATGATGATGTCGGAAACTCAAAACATTTTTAATCTAAATCGATAAATTATCCCAAAGTTTTTTTTTTTCAATTTGAGGTTTATTCACGGAACCGCAATTTTACAATGCTTAGTTCTCGTATATAAAAATATTTAAAATGTGCGTTACAAAAATGTGTGTAAAAAGTGTGCATGCAAAATGTGTAACATTACTATTATCTATTTCATACTATAATATGTCTCACTCCATACGAAACTAGCAATTGAAGTTGCTAAAACACCTCCCCCGTTCACACAATTCAACCTATTAACGGGAAACTAGTTTTGACTAGAGTTTTTGCTTGTTACCCATTTTTCACCTCGCGTTTAAATGATCCGACTGAGGTAAGTACACGAATTTCTTTGGGAAGTTCGGTCCAGATAGTCGGAAGGGTGTATGCAAGAGCATGACGGGTGGTCTGCTTTAGAGCTATTGGTCTCACAAATTCCGTTGCACGTCGAGTTGTGCGTCTAACAGCAGCTCTTATAGGAAAACCAGCATCATCCGGAATAACTCCCCTATACATCTTAAATGCAAGCGTGGCAATTTTTACCCTGTACATATCCCTAAGTGTTAAAAGCTTAAAGTCTTGAAAACACTTGCGAACCGAATCGATGCGGCGCAAGTTAAATACCGCCCTGAGGGCATCATTCTGAATGACTTTGGCCCTGTGAGTTATACCTTTATTATGAAATCCCCAAATTGAAATTACCATAACAAAGAATTGGCACTAATAGCATTTTATACACCATAAGAAGACCCTCGACAGGCACCCCTATTTCTCGTAGACGACGAATAGATGAAATTACCGCATAGCATTTAGGCGTAATAACGTCTAAGTGATCATGCCATCTAAGCGTCTCATGTAAAGTTAAGCCCAGACATTTGATAGTAGAGGAAAGTGTCACTTCCGTTCCATTGAGCTCTAGCGTTTGAACCTGCGTGACCCTTTTGGCAGGGCGAAACACGTGAGTCCTGTTTTGGTTGCATTATCACTAGTTGTACTGGTCGATGTCTTTTGAAGCTCTACCTAAATATGGCACGAATCCTGGGTCCAAGATATCATGTGTTGGCTACGTTTGTGATCTTATACCGCGGCAGAGATGCACGCGTAGTTTCCACGCACCCACTCCATAATTGTTTGTGAGTTTTGCCGATCGGCATAATGGCTATTTTGTTTGCCTCCATGAGCATATATAACATGCGCGTCTAGTTAGCGCATACAAAAGGTACTTTACATTAGTGCCTGTAATGTCTCTTTGTTCAAAGCTAACGTGCCAAGAACGTTTTTGTATGGGACGACGACTGGTTGTGTCGCGATCGCACAATTTGTGCTCCTATGTCGAGCAACACATCCGCAATACCGCAATGCCGTGCTTTGATTGCTGCCGTAGTGGAGATTTTGACG